>JAJHZJ010000484.1:600000-1037710 GCA_023548195.1 Bettongia penicillata ogilbyi | reverse complement strand
ATATGATTTCTTGCCATTTATTTTAGTTCGACTACATAGCCTGACTATAGTGAAAATGTGCTCAGTAGGAAAGTATATGTAGAACCTAAACAGAATTGTATGCTGTCACGGGGAGGGAGGGGGGTATTGGGGGAAGGGTGGAGGGGACAAAATCTTAACTTTAAGGAAATGATTGTAAAACATTAAAAAAAAAATTAAAATTAAAATTAAAAAAAAAAAGAATGAAGGACAAACAACAACTTTAAGAGTTCCAACTTCTTAGGTATTCAAGGCTGTCTGTTCTAGTTTTAATGATGCTTTTTATTGTCCAAAATGAATTTCCAGTAGCTCAGTGAGACAAGTCTCTTCTCTGTCTAATGGATGTTTCATCTTTGCCCTGTTTTGAATCTTTGCATTATGTTAGGCAGATTCATCTCTCATAGAGAACCCATCATCATGGTCTAACAAAAGGCTAACAGAGATTAAGTTGACAAAATCTTAACTGCTACAAAATGATTCAAAATGAACTCAGGGATTTCTGATGATTCTAATGTGTTGGAAGTGGTGTGATATGGTGGAAAGACTCCTGAATGTGTAGTCAGAGGGCTTGGGTTAAAATTCTGGCTCTGTTACTTACTACTGGTGTGACTTTGGGCAAACCATTTGACCCCCTTGAGTCTCAATTTCCTCATTTGTTAAAATGAGGTGGTTGAAATAGATTTGTTGTTAGCTATTTTCCAGTTCTACATCCATGAACTTATTATTTATTACATCTAACATCACTCCAAGTTACAAGTGAAGTGTGTTCTGACTGCCAGCTACCATTAATAATACCACAGCCTATCTTTCCTTCTCCTTCTTGTTAGGTACTTTATGCTACGTTAAAAAAATGAGCATTGACCAGTGCCAATAAACTCATATTCTCCCCCTTCTCCCCCCCTCCCCCCCCCATTCACATAAACACACCCTAAGATAAGAGATGGTTGATAGTGGAAAAAGCTCCAGGTTTGAAGACAGAGGATTTGGGATCTAATTTGACTTTTCTATTTACTTCCTATTTCCTAAGCACATTAGTCCATTATTCCTAGACTTTATTTTTCTTATCTACAGAATAAGGATGTCAGATTTAATAACCTCCAAGGTCCTCTCCAATTCTTAATCTACTGAAATTCATATGAAACTGTATGAAAATGTTTATTGTTCTTTATTTAGAGCCTAACCAACTTCCTCCAGGTGACAGATTTCTTTTCATTTATTTATTTTTATTCATTACTTCATTTATATTCATTTATGTGTTCCTTTGTCTCCTTAGTGTGTATATATATATTATGTATATATATATATATGTATCACATATATATATACATACATATATATATCAGAAAAACTGGTTTAAATCCTACTTATCTTGCTTGCTACCTGTTTAAAGATGCTATTAAACTTCTCAGGGCCTCAGTTTCCTCACTTTCAAAATGAGAGTGTTGGTGTAGATTAGTGGTGTCAAGTCACATAAAAAATGAATCCTTGCAGGCTACATATTGATTTAGAAAATGACAGATTAGCATTATCTGTGTTGTGTAATATTTTTATTTATTTGGTTAATCATTTCTCAAATGCATTTTAATCTAGTTCCACTGACCTGGGAAGTTTAGATTATGATACCTATGGACATTGAATCTGACATCTCTGGATTAGATGAACTCTCTGGTCTCTTTCAGCTCCATAACAAGGATCCTATGACTCCTGTGAACACTGGCAAATCATTTAACTTCCTCAGGCCTCATTTTCCTCATCTATAACATGAAAGAGTTAAACTGTATGGTCTCTGAAGTCCCTTCCAGCTCTCAATATATGAACCTATGAAAAGACAAAGCTACACCATCTTGGGGTTAGCCAGTACCCACCATTGGGCTTAGGGGAGTTTCACACTGTGGTTAACAGCTTTGCCACAACTACAGAGAGAGAAAAATCTAAGAAAAATGAGAGGAAGAAAAGGCTTACTATTAAAGTTGTTGTGTGGAAACCACACCATTAAGTCATAAAACACATGCCATGAAGGGAGAACATATCTGAACAGGAGGAAGTCTTACAGTGAATTGCCCTTTCACCAGAGTGGGGTTCCTTTGGGACCCTGAGTTAGTAATCTAAACTATACTTCCCCATTAAACCTACTCAGCCCTAAAATAAGTTGTTGTCTTAGGCATTAATTAAATCATAAAACCACTGAATAAACTAACTGACATCTTTGTAAAATGGTGATTTTATTATAAACTTTAATCTTGGCAAGACCACTTGAAAAGAGAAACTTAAAACTGTAGCCGTAAATGTGTATACTCAATAGAGCTTAATCTTTTCTCTTATTAGCAACACTTCCCTCACTTAAGGGGTTTCCTTTTCTTAAGCCATTTGCACATTTGACCCATTATTCATTTTATACTCCCTTGGAAGAAATGTTTACTTTAAATATATAGAAGATACCCAGAAGTATCTAGTTGTTTATAACTTGAAATCCTAGATGAACCAGAGATTCATTTGGGGGAAATATAAGAAACATTAAGAAGCTGTATGACTCATTCCTTCTAGTCTCTAGCTTTGTCATTTTTTTCCTCTGAGGTTTTAAAATTAATTAAAGCATTCATATATTTATATGAGAGGTCATATTGCACAGTAAATAGAGAATCAATCTGAGTCCCAGAAGACCTGGTTTTAGGGCTTGCTTCTGACACACACATACTGGCTGTGTGAGACTGGACAGTCCCTTAACATTTCATGCCCCAGGCAACCAAGAGTGGTTGGATATTGTAGAGGAGATGTAGATTTGCATTGATAAATGTTTCCTTTCTGAAAGTGCCCTACATCAGTGAAATCACAGGTCTAGTTCACACACACACACACACACACACACATGATAAAGCAATCTATAGATAGATATAGAGACATAGAGATAAAAGTATAGGTAGACATAGAGAGAGATATATAGATGAGTCAAAAATCTATAGCTAGATATAGGGATCTATAGGTGGACATCTATAGACATAGATATCTATAGAGAGAGATAAAGATATAGATATCTATAGATAGAGATGAAGGTATAGATAGATATAGATAGACATGGTGACAGATATCTATATAAATATTGATAGACATATACATATATATCTAGAGATATCTATATAGATATAAAGATAAAGATCAATAAATAGATATAGCTAGATATCTATATACATAAAGATATCTATAGAGATATATAGATAGATATGGATATACTTAAATCTATATGGATGGATAAATAGATATAGCTAATATATTATAAATATACATGCATGTATACATACATATACATATACGCATGTGCATGGGATTCTACAAACATATATATAGATATAGATATAGATACATATTGTGACATACCTGTGTATGTATTTAGGTATGACATGTGCAATACATATTGTGCATAATATGCATGAGTTCATGCATATGCAAATACACACATATCTGAATTGTAACAAAACCCTAAATGTCCACTGGTTTCCCAAAATACTCACAAGGAGTAGAAATATTCCTGAATAATTGTAGTGAAAGAGGGTTTAGTTTAGCCTATGTTGAAGATTATAAGACCTGAAGAAATCTTTAAGGTCACCTAGTCCAATCTCCTCCTCTTACAAATGAGAAAATGGAGGCCTGCCTAGATAGCAAGTCACAAAACTGAGGTCTGAACCCAGATGTTACATCACAACCACCACAATAAGAACAACAGGTTTTCTTCACTAGATGCTGAGTGGCTGAGTAGGGAGCTGACCTCAACGCCAGGAATACCTTAGTGGAAGTCCCACTTCTGATACATGCTGGCTGGGTGACCATGCACAGGTCACTTAACTTTTCATTGCCCTACACACTTCTCTAAAACAATACGTTTTAAAGCGGATGCTGCTCTCCACTGACAGAGGGTGAGTTCAACTCTGTGTGACCCTAGGAAGTCATTTAACCTTTCCCTGACTTACTTTCCTCATGTGAAAAATATAGATGATCACAACACCTACTTCATATTGTTGATGTGAAGATCAAATGTGATATTTGTAAATCTTTGTAAACATTATAGCATTTATAGATGCTGTTATTCTTTTCCCCAGAATTTATTTTACCTATGAAATTACAGGCTTGGTCTCATCCCTTTGCCACCCCCACGCCACTCCCATCAAACAGCAGTAAAAGCAATAATCTATGATGTTGTACTGGTTGCTGGTAGTAATAGCTCTACTGGTAATGCTGGACTCTTTGTGAAGGTCCCAGATGGTTTGCTGGGAGGGAGGAAGAGGAGTAAGATCTCTCCCTAAGTATATTGGAAGTCTTCAAACAAAGACTGGATGATGACTTGTTCGATCTGTATCAGTTGAAATTCCTTCCATGTATGGCCTTTGAGTTTTAGTCTAGATGGACCCTGAGGTTCCTTCCATCCCATATTCCATGACACGTATTCCTGGGCTCCTTGTGTAATGTATGAATCTACGACACAAGAGTAATGGATATATTAACAGCCTAACAGTCAAGAATCACATCAAATGAAGCCATGGAATATTTTGTCTACATTAGATGAAGGCAAACCACTACTGATCCAACAATAAATGCACCAAAATGACAACATTAATTTCGTTTTCTGGCAGTCAGATGACTCCATTGGTTATCACTTCTACTCCTTTAGATTTAATGAGTATACTTTTATACACACCTCTCAAAGTTTTGTATCCAACCTAAGATTATATCCTGAGTTCCAGTCCCCTATCTCAGCCTGATGGACATTTCTATCAAAATGTTCCTCAATTATCTCAAATTCAGTCTTTCTGGAACTGAACTCGTCAATTTGGGGTCTTATTATGACTGAGGACACCAATCATCCTCTCACTCAGATTCTAAACCTTAGAGTCAACTTGCATTCTTCCTTTTCCTTTATCCTCACCACCCAGGGTAAATCTACATCTAATTTTTTTCTGTCTTCTTCTTTGCACTCACACTGCTATGAACTAACTCAGTCCATCATCTCTCACCTCCACCATTTAATATCCTAGTAAACTAGGCTATCTTTTGTCTCAATTCTTACCTAGCCCATAGTCATTGGATGGGCATTGCCTCAGACAAACTGAGATTTAAGAAAGACCTTAATTTTAAAAGGATAAGGTCACCTATATCATCCTGGGCCATCACTATTGATCTTGTCTCTTGCCACTGGACTCCAATGACTCTGGAGGAGAGAGTGAAGCTGATGACTTTGTGCAGCTCTGCCTCACTCAAACCCAATTCACTTGAAAGCCAAGACATCAATCATCCTTGCTCTTTCATTGATTTTCTTCTAGAATGAGTAACACCACCGCAATCACCACCAAGTCTTCCTATTTCCAAGTGTTGCCTTGGAAGAGTCCTATTTTACTCCTTATATGGCAACCTTCATGAATAACTTCCGAATCTTAGAGTTGTAAAGCTTATCAGAGAATATCTAATCCAATCTTAGTTATACTGAGATCCCCTCTAGAGCACCACTAATAAAGACGTTCATAATCCACGCTATCTTGAGGTAATCTGTTATGCTTTTGAATAGATTTAATTCTTAGAAGGTTTTTCTTTCACAAGTTTTGAAATGAGGAATAAGAGAAAAGGAGTGTTCAGTCCCTTTTTTCATCCCCTCTCCTACTACTCAGTCATTGCCAAGATTAATTTCTTGGTCTAAACAATCTATCTCTGTTCGTAGAAGTTGTAATAAATCAATTTATAATTCTCTTTCTGTTTTCAGCTTTGAGACCCCTCCCAGAGACAACACTTTGACAAAAACACTGCTGTTTTAAATCTGTCTGTCCTCTCCTGAAAAGATCCTCTCAACTGTCCTGGCTCAGCTAAAATCCTAATATGTTCACCTATATTAGCTGCAACTATGGTTAACATTATTTAACCAACTGTTGTCTTAAAAGACCAAATAAATGTTTAAAACAAAGTAAACACACTTCAGCAAAATATACTTTCTCTGTGCCCTAAAAAAACAAAACAAAACAAAACAAAAACTTAAGGTTTCACTGAAGGATCCTGAGGGGAGAAAGTAAATAATTATGATCTTTGACCCAACAGTCCTGGGGCTTTCAGTAACAGAATATCCATTGATAGACATCTTTCAACACCTAGTTACTTTTGTTATCTGACTCTTACTTTTTGTGATTCTAACGACTGAAATGTAGATAGAGATCAGTTGATAAGGAGATACCCTGAATAATCTCCCTACTCTGCATATTTCCTCTAGTTAAAAGTCTACTCATTTGCTACCCTCTGCAAATCAGCTGTGGTACTTTTGATATGTATCTCCAATCTAGATAAATTTGTATTGGTTTGTGGAGCCTCTAACATTGTCCTTTTAAGTATATTTCCCCAATGCCTCATAATAAAGAGTCTCAGCAAAGTCTAGGTGGCCAAATTCCCAAACAATAAAGAAAAAAACATTTAAAAAGAGGATCCAGGGCTACAATAGCTGGTGGTCTTGGGATTACTTTCTTTTCCTCTGAACTTGTGAGCATACAATTTTAACACATAGCCATCATGTTATAGATTTTTGGTAGGTTGCTTGCTTAGAGTGA
Source organism: Bettongia penicillata ogilbyi (assembly GCA_023548195.1). NCBI lineage: Eukaryota > Metazoa > Chordata > Mammalia > Diprotodontia > Potoroidae > Bettongia > Bettongia penicillata. Next base: position 1,031,120 of record JAJHZJ010000484.1, on the reverse strand, counting down.
CTTGTATAGCAGGGAATAATCTTCAAGGTCAGGGTATGGTACTTTAAGGCAGAGGTGTAAAGCATAATATATTCCCCAGTGCCTCTAGAAGTAGAGTAATATATAATTGGGAAATATTTAACAAAATAAGTAAAAATACAGTGAAATGTAAATAATGTTAATTTGTGGTTTTTCATATGTGAAGGTAGGACTCTTATGTATGGTTTAGTGATCTCTTGTTTCTACTTGGGTTTGACATCACTACAGTACAATAAAAAATCTCCTTGGGATTTAGAGAGCATTTAGAAGGATGTCTGAAGGATTCCCAGTCTAGAGTTAAGCTGGTTGTGTCTGCAATGCCTCCCTCCCCAGAGACTCCAAAGCACAAGTCAACAGACAATCCTGGCTCTTAACTGTCAGTTGATAGGTATGTTGTGAAGTCAGTGACATGATTCCTGCTAGAGTTGAATGTGTGGCACTAGCCTACTAAATCCACTGTGATGATTGTTCTGGTCTCTGTGTCCCTAATATATTTAGCAATGTGCTGTTAAGAAATGCTCTCGAGATCTCTGAGTGTCTTTAGGGAGGATAAGCTGCCATTATGGATTTCTTGAGGTCAGCTCAAACTACCATGCCCTTGAGCAGTATGCTGTCAGGGTCATTTCATTGGTCAGACTGAGTCATGGCAGGAAGGCCATACACCAAGAAATATTTCTCCAAAGAACTTTTGTACCCATTGGAACTTTCTGATTTTTGGGGTAGAACTTTTAAGAAATGGTCAATTATGACCATGTTTAACTTATGCTATTACCATTTTCTTCCAGAATTGGAAAGTAAATTCAGAAAAGTTCTAAAAATTTGCCTATGTTTATATTCTCCAAATCTATAGAATTCCTTGATAATACTTTTCTATGCACTCAACAACCACATATCTCACCCTTCTTACTGATTTTCACAGACATTTTAGGGCTACAAAATCCATTTTCTCGATGGTCCTCTATTGATTCATAAATCCAAAGTTATCATGGACAAAATTCATGGCAATGGAATAACATATGCTGGGTAGAATCAGTTGCTTCCTTGTGTCATGTATGATATCAGTGATCATCTGTTACAGTATTCTGATGTATAACTCCATCATTGGCCATTATCTCAATAGTAGGGTGCAATTTTGGGAGCTGAAATTTAAGTCATTTGGGATCACAGACTTAGATCTTGGCTTTTTATAGCTTCTAGTCCATCATCAACCATTTGTTCTTTCAACAGTCATCATTAGATAACTGAGGCAGAGAAGGTTGGTTCAGTGAAACGAAGTTTGCATAAATTACTGGTACACAATGCAGCACCCCTACTTTTCGGGTATGCAGCCATTTGCTTCTAGACCAATTCCACGACAGCCACATATAGCCTATCACCACAGCTTTGACGTCATCTATTCATAGCTCTTTAATTTGCATCTCTGATATTTTGAGTCTTTCATAATTGAGACCTTTTCCCCATTTCCAGTCTTCTGGTATCTTTTCAATTTCTCACAATTCCCCAAGGCATATTGACAGTGGTTAAGTGTTTGTAACTGTTCTGCTCAACAAACAAGTTGTTTTAGTACCTGGGGATATAATTGACTTTGTCCTGGTGATATGGTCATTAAAAGCTGCTATCAGCGGGGGGGAGCCTGTGTCCTGGAGGTGGTCTTTTGACTAGGCCCAAGTTTTACAGAACAGATTATTTTATTACAGGATTTCTTCTGTGAAGTTTAGGTTCAGTGTAAGGGTCACACATGGACATAGAGGACCCTTGAGGCTTCAGGTTCCCAACCTCTGAGCTAGATGCTCTCTATTTCCATGCCCACTGTGTTTTGCAGTTCCTTCTTGACTTTTCTTCTTCTATATTTATCAGTTTTGAGATCAGCTCCTTTATAGAAAAGGAAATAATTGAAGATTTGGTCAATTCTACTTCCTCTCTGAGCACAGTAGTTAGTACCAGGTCTGGCATATGTAAGTAAACCTTTAGTTAATGCATGTTATCTTTTACTTAATAAATACTTACTGCCTTTCTGACTTCTACTAACGTTATAACATCTGTGCCACAAAATGAGTCTATTCCTCTTCTTAACATTTCTAAAATTAAATGCATTTGATTCTTTAAGACTTGGAGTAAACTTCTGGTCTATATTTAAGTAGCACTCGCTTGCCTGTGGGATCTCTGTGCTTGACGTTCAAAAACCACTTAAATGTATTATTGAATAAAGCATATTTTTATTACATTTTAATAAGAAACCATGATCAGTACTTTGGAGGAAGATTATTTAAATTAAAACTGGCCTGCTTATAGAAGTATTCCAAAACTAACAGAATGAATTTAGTAAAGATGAGTTGTAGCTAGGAGCAGCCAGGTGGTACAGTGGATAGAGTGCTGGGCCTGGTGTCAGGAAGACTCATCTTCTTGAGTTCAAATCTGGCGTCATACAATTACTAGTTGTGGAATCCTGGGAAAATCATTTAACTCTGCCTCAGTTTCCCTATCTGTAAAATGAGTTGGATAAGGAAATAACAAACCACTTTGCCAAGAAAATGCCAAATGGGAACAGCAAAAGTTGGCTATGACTAATAAACAACTTAACTGAAAAGACAAGTTGTAGAAGAATTATACTTTAGGATTTCATGGGTTTTGGTACTCCTTCCACACATAGCTGACAAAACCTCTATAACACACTAGACAGCACCTTCTCTGCAATTATGCTCTTAGGGAGTTATCAAGAACACAGACTTGAACTGGATTGCTCAGAGTCACACAGACAGTCTAAGTCACAACTGGGACTTGAGCCAACATTTTCCTAACTTTGAAGTCAGATCTCCTTCCATTAAAAAATATTGCTTCTCAACAAGGAGGAAGTGCAAATGTTATTATCCCTATTTTATTAACTAGGAAGTTGAGGGACAAAGTTTAAGTGATTTATGGGAGGCTAAGCAGCTTGTAAATTATTGAGCCAACATTTGATCTCATGTTTATGGATCTGGAATTTTTTCATTATACTATGAAGAATTATTGTTAGAAGTTTGCCAGATTTGGTGTCCTTAGAAACAGTAACAATTATCAGTTGACATCCCATTGCTTTCCAGATCTTTGGGACCAGGGAGTGGAGAGTAAGGTCATAGCCAGGCACTCTTCTGACACTTAAAAAAAATGGGTCTTGGTGAAAGTAGACAGTGACTTGCCATATTTGGTTGAATAGGAGGCATTCTTTTGTTAACACCATTGAACCTTCTTGATGAGATACTGAATGCTCTTGAGAAGAGGCATATGTTCTATTTTATTATTAATTCTTTCTGGAACTGAGACTCTCAGTCCTTGGTTATTCTTCTTAGAAACTCTTGTGATGAATTGTCGTGGTGAACTACAGAGCAACAGTCACTGGTGCTCTGAATTAAGGGACTTATTTTTTTATGAACTTCAGCCTATTCTCAGAATATGACACTATCAGCAATTAGCAAACTCCTGTCAATGCCCAAATGTAAATAAAGATTGTCCTGGACTCTTGTCTGCAGGAGAGTCTCAGGCAGAATTCAATTATCAGTCACTTTATAATGCTTCCTCTTCTGTCTTCCTGATGCTTAAGTCTGAGGTATCCCTTCCCTTCCAGTGGATCCTTTGATCTTCAGTACCTATATCAAGCCCTCCCTCTCACCTTAATCACATACTTTAATATTTCCCCAAGGATTTGGAGTCTAATTTCCTTCATTTAGAGCATCACTTTGCTAAAAATAAAAACCCTCTCTACAACTCAGCAGAGGGTCACCATAAGCTATTATGGTTAAATCCAATCATTCTGTCATTGACACACATTGCTAGCACATCCACACTTAGCTAGCTTGGTCCTTGGATAACAGGAATTCAGTCCATCTTTAAACTATACTTCCTGAATTTGACAAAGTTGGTCAGACCTGGTAATCCACTGGCATAGTCTTTCAGAAATCTGGTCCAGAACTATGATATGAGGAGGAATTCAAATGAGACTTGATAGAGGAGAAGATTCAAACACATTCAAGAAAACATTTCACATGTGTCACATATGACACAGGTCCATTTCCCTTTGTGTTTCCAATATTCTCTGCACTTTCAACCATATGACAATTTCTATATGCTTCAATACCATTCAATTTGGTAGTTATGCATGAACTGCATTTTTGCTCTTTGGAAGGTAAAAATAACAGGAGCGCTAAATAAACCATGAAAATCAAAACAACTTATGGTTGTTGAAAGAAAGATTTATTTTCCCCCATAATTAGAAAGCCAAAATGTCATGCCATTTGTTCTGTGTAGTGATTTCTGAAAGACATTTGGCACAGCAGTCTATGCAGCAGAGGACATAAATTATATCTTGCTAAATTTATATGCAAAATCTTAAAGTCTAGGAAGCATTCTTTTTCAAGATCCTTGTTTAAGTTCTCCAGAGTGATTAACAGTGAATGAACTGTACAAAAAGCATTTTACACTTTACTCTCATAGTAAACATTTATGATGAACTTCCGTGTTATAACTGAAAAATTGGGAACTTATAGTTGGGCAGTCCTTGGGCAAGATCCCTTACTTAAGATGTACCGCTAAAATAGGGCTTCTCTTTCATTACCCAGAGAGACAATAGATACCTTTCCATGTCATATACTGTAAAAATGAGAGAGAGAGAGAGAGAGAGAGAGAGAGAGAGAGAGAGAGAGAGAGAGAGAGAGAGAGAGAGAGAGAGAATGAATGAGTGTGTGTGTGTGTAGGACCATGAAAGCAAGATTCCCAATAGACATTACGCTGTTCAAAGGACTTCTGGAGTATTTCATTCAGTTCTAGGTGCCATATTTTAGCAAGAACACTGATAAGCTGCACAGTATCTAGAGACATCCAACTAGAATGAAAGAAGTACCCAAGGTCTTCCATATTTTGATAGGATAAAGTGACTATCATATTAAAATTTTACTCTCTCTCCTAAAGGCGCTGCCCACAAATAGTACACCACATAATACCTATTCTCAGAAAAGTCTAGTAAATGGATAAGGCCTTAAATTAAATAAATAATATGAATTAAAACATGGGCACCACATAGGAGAGATGATAAAGAAGAATGGAAGATTTCTTCTCATTGAGGGATCAGAGAAGGTTTCATGGAAGAGGCAGCTCATGAAGTGACTGTTAGAAGGGAGCCAATGATTTAAACAATGTGGCATAGTGAGTAAAAATTCTGTCTGCTGAGTCAGAGAACTTGACTTCTAGTCTGGTACCCGGTGACCCTGGACAAATCATTTACCTTAGCTTCCTCATCTTTAAAATGAGAAGACTAAGTTAAACTTCTGAAGTTTATTGCAGTTCTAGAGTGAAGGTCCACAGAGATGGTAGAAATGTGAAGAAGTCCATTGTAGGCATGGGGACCATAAAATCTTAAAAACATGGATAAAGCCAGGAGGAAGGGAGGCCATCTAGTTCAATGTCATGTGATAATGTAGTCATAAGAATTGAAGTCGAGAGTGACCCAAAGGGCAATGTAGAAACACATAGTGGAACTCAATAGGCTGTAGTACATTACTAATCATTAATTGCCCAAGAGAGGATGAATGAAGCACATTATTTGATAGAGGTATAATCAGAAAAGAAGATGAGTCAGGCATTTGGAGAGAGTCAAGTGTAAACTAATGAATAGCTTAAGATTTTCACTGGCCACCCAACGAACCCCCAGTGGAAGACTTATGGTGAGTTGCATGCACCCCTAGTGGAAGTCTTATGGGGAGAACATGGACCAGATTCACCATGGATGGGTTTTTATCTGAATCAATGGCAGGAATGTTCAAATCATTTTAGTGAGAATCCAATTGCCCATATACTGAACTTAAATTAGAGTAAATTTATATAGATTTAACTTGAATAAATAGCACTTAACAATTTGAGATGTATAGGAAATTGAAATTAATGCTTACTAACCACGTATCAGGCTAAAAAATCAGGAAATAAGAAACTTGTCTCTCTCCAGTAGCATCTTACACATATGTCCCATGGGGGCAATTAGGGGATAGCAAAATGATTCCCTTGCTGAGATGGGGACACAGTTGATATTAGACAGCATAAATTAGTAGTACATCCACTCAGGACTCTTACATGACATTCTTCTACAAGCATATGAGCAGTAGCAGAGTGAGCAGATGATGTGAAGAATTCAAGGTTGGGGTAGAGAAGCACGTGAGTGGTAATCAGACAAGGGGTCAGGGGAATGAAGTCTAATAATAATATAATAGTGAAGAATATATATATAATATATATGTATATATTATATATATATAAAAAGGATACTATACATACACACATAGGTACACATATATAAACACATGCATGTATGTATATATGTATATGTGTATGCACATTATTATGGTATTTTTGATCCAGGATACACGCACAAACATATGAGAAAAAAGCTACTATAAACTCAATAATGCTTTTTAATTAATTTTGATTTTATTAATCCTATTATCCTTTACATTTGAAAAATAATATCTACCATAAGCAATTATTTATTCAGCTTACTGAAGTTATACTTTATAGTTTTACATAAGTACTTTTAGAACACTCACCAAACGAAGAAATAAACATCTTGTTTCACAGTATGGTAGACTTGAATAAACACTTCATTTGGTGCTAAAAGGTTTGGCCTTTAATTTTGATTCAGTAATTTTCTGATTTGGGGGAAGTTATTTAGCCTCTCTCTTGGGTTGAGTTTCCTCACTTTTGAAATTATATTTTTGTGAAAATTTATTAAAATTTATAAAAATAAAGGGTTTGGAGAAAATGATCTCAAAGGTTCTCACCATCTCTAAATGTTTTGATTTTAGTAAGGCAACTTGTAAGCAATTTGAAAACAGAAACTGTTTCATTTTTTTAAATTTGGTATTCCCCACTGCTTAGCACAGTATCTGGTATATAGGAGGTATTTAATAAATGCTTGTTTATTGGTTGAAGGAGTAATATTTTTATGTTGTTGGAAATGCATCTATCCAATTAGTTTCTAACTGCATCCACTAGATGGAGCTGTCTGTTAGAAAGTTATTTAATCTGTTACAAGAATTTTCATTAATGAGAAAAAAACTTTATTATGCATCTCTGGAACTAAGAAAGAATATAAATTAAAAATTTTAAAATGGGCATAGAAAATGCATGAACAAGTTTTCTGTGTTTGGATGTGTAGCTCAATTAACCTTTCCATAGATTAGGGTAATATACAACAAGAATGTCACCACCAAAAATTCCAGGACAGACTTACTTTCTTTAAAAATAAATGATCAGGGGTGGAAATGTGGAGCTCCTCCTCAAAATGCAGCCTGACAACTTCCTGGCTCCAACTACCCATCCATCTTCTAACAGTACACAAATAATACTGTCAGGGGGTGTCCAGAGCATATAATTTTAATTCTCTCCTGTACTAATTCAGAGATTTTTGGCAGATGGCTGCAAACATGCCACAACACACCCTGAAGTGCTGCTAATTGCAATGACAGGGCTTCAGAACTGAACAGAGGCTGATTTCTATAGATCTGGGCCAGGGACATAATCTGGTATGGCACATACAATTATTATCAGCAGTGAAATATGTTTCTCAGGGTCTGGACGTTCTTAGGCAGAATTAGCCCTTTGATCTTAAAGTTTTCACAAAGTTACCTGCAGCTATTACCTTTATTTTACCTAATATTATCAGATAATACCTTCACTGGACATGAATTATAGCAAACTCATGTGATGAATGGCAGAAGCTAAATGGGGATGCCAGGGCAGGGCCAGTCAAGTTCATAGACAATATCTTGTAGTTGGAAAGGAGTTTAGAGGTTCTGTGAATAGAACTTCTACCCTTTACTAATTTCCCAGCAGAAATTTATGCAACCTCTGCTTGAAATTTATAATGATAGAGAAATTACTACCTCAAAGGATGACATGTTTTATTTTTGAATAACTGATAACTTAAAGCAGTTCAGTCTCCCCATATCTTTTATTCACTGGTACCAACTACCCCTCAGAGGTACCTAGCATGTATCCTATTTCCTATCTTCATGCCTTTGCACAATCTATAATCCCCTTGCCTAGCATACTTTCACTTTTCACCTTTATTTCTTGAAATCCCTAGCTTCTGTCTTTAAGATACAACTGAAATACTACATTCTATGAAAACTTGTCTGATTCCACAAGTTATTAATGGCCCTGAACAAGTTACTTAACGTCTGAGAGTTTTAGGGAATTTTCTAAGATGGTGGGTCGCAGAAAAGGTAGAAAGTATTTCCTTCTTGGGATTTCCCTAAATTGATGAAATCAAAGGTCTATTAAACACACACACACACACACACACACACACACACACACGCACACACACGCACACACACGCACACACACACAGACATTCTTCCACTGGATTGGAGTCTAATTTTTTCACATGAAAGTTTGTAAATGTTTCTCTCTTTTTCTTTCCAAGTGAAACCCTATTAGATTTAGTTGAATTTTTTTCAAGTGATGTTATCTAGCTCTTTTCTTTCTCATTGTCAGTGAGGTAACTAGAGCCCAGAAGGGTTCTGTAACTTGACAGAGGATCACACAGCATATTAGTGGAAATATGAAGATTAGACTTGTTTCCTTCATTCAAGTCCAGTGATCTTTCCACACTGTCATGCCGATTTCCATTTTAGGTCCCTTTCGCCATTCCTCTGGAATCTTGTCCTCTCCAGGTTCCCCTTGGCAATTTTCTAAGATTATATATTGCAGGAAAGGTAGAGGGTATCCTTTTTGGATTTTTCCTAGATTGATGGACATCTTCCAGTTTGTCAATATCCTCAAAATGGGAAACCAAGAACTCAACACAATTTTGATGATAGTCTAACCACTAAAGTGTTATATCCTACAACATTATATCCTACGATACTATTTACACACTCTCAGAAATAGCTACCTCCAATTGTACTGGACAGATAACTTCATTTTCTCCTTCGACCCTCTCATTTCATTTATTCATTCAATCGTAGATTTAGTGATGGAAATAACTTTAAAAGCCACAGGATCGTAGATTTTAAAGTCTGCCTCACTGAGCCTCAATTTCTACATCTATAAAATGAGAATTTTTTACTTGTTGGCCTAAAAGTCTCTAGATTAAAAAGAACGGATTATACAAAACTGAGATCAAGGAATTTAAATGATTCGTCCAACATCATTCAGATAGCTCTAGATAGCAGAACAGATATAAACAATGAGATTTTCTAAATCCAAGTCCATCAAGCTTTCTACCATGATATATTTTAGGGGCCATGAAGGTAGATTTCACCTATTTGATAACTTTCCTGAGAGCAAAGCCTGTACATTATATTTGGGAATAATGAAAACAAGAGGAGGATTTATTAGGAAATAAAAGAGGCAAGTTGGCATGGTGGCCCACTCCTATAATCTTTGCTACTGGGGAGGCTAAGGATGGGGATCACTTTAGTTAGCGAGTTCTGAGCTCCAATGCTTGTCTGGTGTCCACACTACCTCTGACCTAATTTGATGAGCCCCAAGGGGAACCACCAGGTTGCCTAAGAGAGATAAAATGGCCTAAGTGGGGAATGGAGCAAGTGAAAATTTCCATGCTGGCCAATGGGGAATTGGACTAACGAGTAACCCCCTGTACTTTCAACCTGAATGAAATAGAAAGATTCAGTCTTTAATAATAATTCTAATACAACTACTAATAATATGATAAGAAGCCATGTGGCCAATGAACTAGATTTGGAGTGAGAGGATGAGGGTTCAAATTCTACCTCTGATGTTTGCTACCTGCATGACTTTGGACAAGTCACTTTACCTGAAAAGGTCTCAGTTTTCTCATTTCTAAAATGAGTGCATTAGGCTAGATAGTTTTCTTCCATCTCCATAGTTATGACTCTATGATCCTTTCAAAGTGTTTAGTGAGTGAAATCTGTTGAAGTGGGTTTTTTTTTAATGTCTTTTCTGTGGTCTTTATTTCATGCTCTTAGATGAATGAGTGTCAGAAATAAAAATATAGTCTGTGACCTTATGGACTTGGAAAGTAGGGAGAGCCATCAAAGTTGGTTGCTGAACACAGGATATAGGTAGTACTGAGGAATATCTCACTCAAGCAGAGATTAAAGCCCTCATTCAAGGCTTTGCATCTTCCAAGCAAGGAATAACTTATCCTTTAGCTATGCCACATTCAAAAGTCAACATGGTAGGAAAAATGTGTCTAGCTACCTCTTTAAACTTGTGCACCTCCTTCCCAGAGACTGAGCTATAGAGCAAAGAGTGTCAGAGATAAGTTTGCTTCAATTTTTTCAGTAAATATGGCTTTGCTAAAATAAATCAACATCATTAGATTGATATTGAGGAGAAAGTGAATGGTAAAAGCAGTATTGTGGTACTAATCAATTGATTAGATGTATTTGGGGTATGTTAACTGGTAATGTTACTGAGGGGAGCACACAGGAAGGGGGGATTGAATTGATAGCATTCCAAGAAGGCTGCTACCCCTCAGGGGCATCCCTAGAACCAAGAAGAATAGATGCAGCCAATTGAATTCTGGGTTTCAGACCTATATGTCTATTTCAGTTGGGAGAGTAAACCCAGGGACTTATAAGTACTATATTGATATTTATTCTGTTTATATTTACTCTGCATATACTTATGTAAATACAAATAGTTTCCTTCTGCAGAAGGAAACTGCTTGTGAATGGACATTGTTTCATGGTTTGTACTTGTCTCCCCAGTGCCCATTATAGGATTCTGGCAAGTAGTAGGCACATATTAAGAGCCTTTTGGTTGAATGGCTTATTATAGTATCTGGGAAGAGAGTAAGGGAAAGAAAGAAACAATTATTTAGTGCCTACTCTATTGTGCTGGATACTTTGCTAAGAGGTTTAACTCATTTTATCATCACAATAACATTGGGAGGTAGGTGCTATTATTATTCCAACTGAAAAAAACTGAAATAAGCAGAGGTTATATGACTTTCTCAGGGCCACATAGCGAGGAAGTATGTGAAGTTAATAATAACACCTAATTCCCAGGATGTTGTGAGGATAAAATGAGATAATAACGATGAAGCACTTAGCACAGTTCCTGGCACATAGGGAATTCAATATAAATACTAGCAGTTATTGTTACTAATAATGATAATAAAATAATAATAATATATCTACTGTACCATCCAGCTCTTTCTAATTTTTTCTGAATGATTGTTATGTGGAAAGAATAGATTTGTTCGGTTTAACTATTAAAGCCAGAATCAGAAGCAAAAAGTAGAAAAGCTTACAAGTAAATTTAAGTTTCATGTCAGGGGAAAAAAATTAAAGAAAAAACATTCGACAAGCTATTTCAAACTAGCCCTTTTACAGCTGCATCCAAGGGACATGGCTGACTTCAATGGCTGAAGTTCTCTCTTTCTTGGATGTCTTCATACAGAGGATGGAAGACCATTCAATGGTTATGTTATGTTATTGTGAGGATTCCTTTCATGTTTGGGTTCTAGATTAGATGACCCTTCCAACTCCAAATTTCTTTTATTCTGTGATTTTTGTCTCATTACAAAGACTGAATTGCAATGCTAAGATAACTTTTCAACATTCCTATTTATAAAAATTTAAAAATAAAATGTTTTAAATATAGTTATTCCTGCTTTTCTCTCCCTCAGGTATAAAGAGCCATTTCTTAAGGTATAAATATTTAAAGAACATTAGTTTGAACATGGTTATGAGTTGATATCGGAATATTTAGGGGAAAGAGAGCTAGTAACCTTACATTTTAACTTATTGACGACAAATCTATAATTTATTTCTGAGTTAAATAATTCTTCAGAAAACACACACTATCATTTAATTGAGATCCTCATTGGGTATTCCGCAAGTAGTCACACAACTACAGCAGAATAATATCAGTATGAAAACAGTTGATATGTACTTGCCTTCTGAGAAGAAGATGGAGTCTCTCATGTCAGGCTGGACTAATTCCCATCCATGACTCAAAAGTTAACAGTGCTTATTTTCAACAGCATTTCCACCTAGCTACACCCATCCAGTGCCATGGTACAAAAAGGCATGCCTCTTTCATGCCCAAATATGGATGTCAGCCCACAGAGATGATATCGGACTGAATTGTATAGGCATGACTCAATAGTTCATTCATTTCCATTTATAGGAAAAAATGGATATCAATGGATATATAAAATGCAATAAGTGAATTTTGGGGACTTAGGGTTAATGTTTTTATTTATGTCTTTCATCACAGTGTTTACCCCTAATAGTTTTCAAATATTCAGTTCCATTGTAGCTAAAAGGAAAAGATGCTGAATGGCAGATGACCTCTCAATACTTGTAGGATTGCTCCCTCAGAGAACTTGTTCTAAGAAAACAAGGGCTTAAAAAGATCTCAGAGACCTAGGATGGTGACAAAGAAGTGGGGATTTGACTTTCTTAAAGCAAAGAGGACTGAAGGGAAAGCCACAAGGAGTTGGCCTAAGGCTGGTATGATGGTGGGCAGGACGCTGTTTTGTTATAGGCCGCTGGTCTCTGGCCAAGATGGGGAAACCAATGAAGTCCAATAAAGACAGTTCAAGTTGTAACTAGATGCCATCCCAGAAGTGGGTCCTTGGCAAAGGTACTGTCACGGCATTATAACATTAACAAAGACTAATAAGAACAGGTATATGTATTTTAGAGAGCAAAGTTATATTAAAGATAATCTCTACATGCATGGTTAACAATTGGGAATCTGAATCCTTGAGAGTGACTGCATGGACGGTTCTGTTCTGTGGCTTTCTCCATGTTCTGGCTGATTTCCATATAGAACTCAAATGAGTCAAGATATTCTCTATCATAACATTTCTTCCATAAAGTAAATCACAAGCCAGCAATGCTGGACCTTCTTATGGAATTGCTATCCATATCCTCTCGCCAAAGAGCAACCAACTAACATACTGGTAGCCTTGATTTCTATTATCTTTACAAAGATAACGATGGACCACATAGATTATTTATTAATTATTCCTTTGGCAAGATATTTTTGAATAAAGGAGACAAAGAGAAGGAAACAAGTATTTATTAAGTACCAACTGTGTTTCAAATGCTTTACAAATATTATCTTCAAAATATTTACCACGAAACATTAATAGAATAAAAAGAAATCTTTTGTGATAAGTATGCACATGTAGCTTAAAAAAATATGATCTATCTAAATCACCATTACTTTCACATCCATCAACTCAGAATGATTTATTTTAAAGCTGAACAAATGGAATATTATAATTTTTGAATTCTTTGTAGCTAATTTAATTTACATAGATTGCATTTTCCTTTTTACCATCTCCAACCCACCTCTAGTGACAATATGCTATTAACATGGAAAGAGAAATAAAAAAGATTTATTTTCCACACAGTAGGATAGATCTATTATTCTGAACACTAGAGGAAAAGAAATACATTACTGCTCTGGCAAAAAAGTGGAAAAATCAGGCATACTGAAGTTAATAGAGAAGAAAAAGACAGTAGAGAGTTTAATTGCTTACTCAGTTACACACAAATAGCTGTATTAAACATTCTTGACTTCGTACTTTGCACTTTGATGACTGAGTTGCTTACGTTAGGACAGAATCACAAGTCCACAAAATCTAAAATTCAGAGTAATTCCTAATTACATCCCATACCTGAAGATACCTTTCTGCATTATTGATGAGAAACTCATTAATTTTGAAGTTTCCCATTTTGCCATTTGGCCTCTGTCGTTATTAAACTGATCTCTCTTACATGGAGCTGAAATTTTCTTTTCCATATCATAAAATGTTGCCATCTTACTGTATTAACCAGTACTTTCTTTATAATCTGTTTTAAAAGAGAGACACAACAGAAGAGAAAATAATCTTAAAATTATAGTTGAGTGAACTTGACATAGATTCCTAGTAGATTTCTATATGTTTCACTAGAGTAATTAATCGTTAGTGATGTCTGGTATAGGTCATTGCCAGATTAGCTCTTTCCTTCCTTCCTTCCTTCCTTCCTTCCTTCCTTCCTTCCTTCCTTCCTTCCTTCCTTCCTTCCTTCCTTCCTTCCTTCCTTCCTTCCTTCCTTCCTTCCTTCCTTCCTTCCTTCCTTCCTTCCTTCCTTCCTTCCTTCCTTCCTTCCTTCCTTCCTTCCTTCCTTCCTTCCTTCCTTCCTTCCTTCCTTCCTTCCTTCCTTCCTCAGCCTTATTGGTTGGATAGAATAGGAGAATGCTACAGAGATAATTTACCTAAACAATGGTAAAATAATTGAAAAACTCTTACCTGTTATTGTCAAGATATGGCCTAGACTTGTGGTTATACAATATTTTGGTCTTAAAATATCTTATTAATGTGAAAATAGTTTTGACTGCATAGATTCTCAGAAAATGGGGAGCCCCAGGTTTTCCCAGAACACAATTTGTGAGTCATTGGTCTAATCAATAGTTCATTTAGATAGATTTGGACCGGATCAAATGATTAGACCTAAAAAATAGGCATTAAGGTTTAATGCCAACATTGAAGGAAATCTCTGATGGAGTGTTTCGGGTATCTGTGCTTGGGTGAACTCTGTTGAAAATGTCTTTTCTGCAACTTAGATGAAGCCACTGATGGCATGCTTATCAAGTGTTCAGATGTAACAAAGGTAAGAGGGTTGGCTAACATGTTGGATGACATAGTCAGGATCCATAGAGTTCTCAGTTACTTAGAATGTTGATCATAATTTAGTAATATGAAATTTAACAAAGATACTTCCTTTTGTACATACTGAGTGACCATGATCAAGGCACTTAATCTCTCATTGCCTTGAGACTTTTTTTTAAAATAAGAATTTGAATTACTGCAGCATTTCCAGTCTTCATTGGCAGGGTGACATTCCACACCAGGAATCCTCTCTACCAATGAAAGCACAGGATTAGACCCCCCAAAATCAACAGGGATTAGGGTGTTAGAGTAGTTAGAATTCAGGAAGACCTGAGTTTAAATCTAGCCTCAGACATTTATTATCTGGGTAACTCTAGGCAAGTCCTACAGTCTTAACCTCTGTCTGTCTCAGTTTCCTCAACTGCAAAATTGGGATAATAATAGGGAGTTGTAAGAATTATAATGAGTTAATATTTGCAAAATTTACCATAGTAACTGGCACATAGTAGGTGCTTAAGAAATACTTTTCCCCTTTCCATCCTTCCATGTAGTTTATTCAGAGTAGAGATTTATTGACCATTATTCTTCTCATTTCTATTGCCCTAGTACTTATATGTAAATAAGGACAGGGACCACGTCTTAGCTAAACTTTATGTAAAATCCAGAGCCTTACACAATGCTCTGTACATAGTAAATATTTACCAAATATTAATTGATTTGAACTGAGAGTGTATGGTCCATTACCATGATGGTTCACCAGCAGTCATGATGTTTAATGTCATTGGTATAGTGGAATTTCTCTGAGGCATTTGCAAGACTCTGCTTCCTGTAAAATATATTAAAATTCAATCTTGCATTTATTTTTATTTATTTTTCTATATAAATTTCATTCACCAGTGACCTGTTTTTGTTTTTTATCTTTATATCCCCAATACCTACAAAAGTTATTCATCCCTCCCTCCATCCATCCATCCATCCATCCACTCACCTATTCATCCATCAGTTGTTGAATTTTGTCAGATAGTATAAATCCTCTTTTTCCTAACCTGTAAATGAGTCAAAAAATTTTCAATTTGGAGTGCTGATGTAGGGTGCAGGGATTAGATTTTTAGCATATTTTATCATGTTAATTTTTTCATCATTGTCACAATACTTCACTCCTAATGGAGTGAAAAATCACATTTCAAAAAACATTTCACTAGAATCCTGCCTCTGTAGAAAATGCTTAAAATTCCAAGCAATTCTTTCAAATGACATAGTGCTTTTTAGGGACACTTCTGGTCAGAGTACTGAGGTACTCAGAACTCTCATAGTATGGAGGGAGAAGCATTACAGGCCATTAGTGCTGCCTATTTGAGATTTTGCCTAGAATTTTAAAAACATAATACTTCATGTGGGATGATATTAAAAAAGTAATATTAGTGCATTATATAGACATAGCAATATGTTCTTTCCTAAAACCTTGCACAAACACCAAAGGTCAGGTTTATAAATTGTAGTGACTATAGGTTTATTATGGCAGAAAGTATAGTATACATGCATATATTATATAAATGTTAGATATTTTATAATATTACATCTATCTATCTAGAAACTCCAAAGGAACTAGAAACATGAAGAATCATGGGGAACATTCTTTTCAGGAGAAGTAAATAGGCTATTAACGTATGCAACCCTCCTCTTCCTTTTTTCCTTCCCCTCTCTCCTGCCAACACACACACACACAGACACAGACACACACACACACATTTTCAACCACCTGCCCTCTAATATCTTCATGTGAGCTTGATAGTAAGAAACTAGGTTGTCAGGGGCTTTTGTCCTTCACTGGGTCACAAGCCACCCTACAGTTCCTTCTAGGACAGATGGCTTTTCTCATCACTTTAGGGAAACCATTTGGCTGACAGACTCAGAGTCCATTGACTCTCTACTCAGACTGTAGAAGGAGGGAGCTTTCCCAAGCTCCATCCCTGCTGGAGACTCTTGGCTATTTTTGTAGAGAATCAAATTCATTGGATGGAATACAAGGGTTCTTTTTTTTTTCCTGACTGAGGGTTGAAAGGCTTGGTTCTTTCCTTGTTTGAGAGGTTTTAGCTGGTGCACTAATTGATGCATTTTAATTGAAGTGGTCTCTGCAAACAGAATTGTGTGCCTGCCCAGATTATTAAAACAAGCAGCTCTTTATATAGACATTCCAATTCTCCAGGAATAGTATAGCTTGTTTCCAATATTTTATTCCTTCTCTTGAGGAACTTACAGTCTAATGGGGGAGATTTGCAAACAAATTTATACAAATATATTATGCACATATGTATATATCCATTTCTGTATAATTTGAAATAATCAACAAAGGGAGGACCCTAGGATTAAGATGGATCAGAAAGGTTTCTTCTAGATTAAAATATGGAATTTTAGTTGGTATGTGAAGCAAGCCAGGGAACCCAGGAGCTGAAGATGAGGAAGGATAGTGTTCTAGGCATAGGGGATAGACAATGAAAATACCTGTAATTGGGTGACAGTGTGGCTTGTGGATTGTAATAGTGAAGAACTACTATTCTTGGATGTCAGTGAGTTGTAAAATATTAGAAAACTGGTAAGGTTGGGGAGAGGGCAAGTTATTAAGGGTTTGAACAACATACAGAGGATGTTATATTTGATCTTGGAGGCAATAAGGAGTGATTGAATAGTGGGTGACATGGTCAGATGTGTACTTTAGAAAGATCACTTTAGCATTTGAGTAGAGGATGTACTGGAGTGGGGAAGAGATCTGTGGCAGGAAAACCAATCAGTAGGCTGTAGTAGTAGCTCAGGTATGAGATAATGAAGGCCTACACCAGGATGGTGAAATGACCAGAAGGGGATATGTTCAAGAAATGTCACAGAGGTAAAATAGACTGATCTTGGCAACCAATTGGATATCAGGGTGAGAGAGACTGGGGAGTTTAGGATGACAACTAGACTGTGCTCCTGGGTGACTGGGAAGACAGTATCTTCAATAATAACAGAGATGTTAGGAAGAGGAGACAGTTTTAGGAAAAGATACCAAGTTCAATTTAGGATGTGTTAAGTTCAAGAACATTCATTTCAAGATGTCCAATAGGCAGTTGGAGATTTAATTTAGCTCAAGATGAAATAAACTATGTTTTTTGCTGTTGTTCAGTCATATTTAACTCTTCATGACCCCATTAGGGATTTTCTTGGCAGAGATACTCAAGTGGTTTGCTATTTCCTTCTCCAATTCGTTTTATAGATGAAGAAACTGAGGAAAACAAAGTGAAATTACTTGCCCAGGGCCACATACCTAGTAAGTATCTGAGGCCAGATTTGCACTCAAGAAGATGAGCCTTTCTGATTCCAGACCCACTACTCTATCCACTGCCCCATCTAACTGCCCCAAGTATGCATTATATTTCTTAATTTACAGCAGTGAGTACAAATACTACATATTTATATTATGTATATATTTGTATCACAATGCAAAATTTTCTTGTCCTGGCCCATTAGGTGAGAGAGAGAGAGAGAGAGAGAGAGAGAGAGAGAGAGAGAGAGAGAGAGAGAGAGAGAGAGAGAGAGAGAGAGAGAGAGAGAGAGAGAGACAGAGACAGAGACAGAGAGACAGAGGCAGAGAGAGACAGGGAGACAGACAGAGAGAGAGAGAAGGCAGAGAGAGACAGGGAGACAGACAGAGAGAGAGAGAGAAAGAGAGAGACAGAGAGAATGAGAATGAGAATGAATTAAAGCTTTTATTCAATGTTATTCTGGTAAAGGCACTGATCAATTCATCTCAAGTTCCAGATTTCCAGATGACTGGGTGAAATCTACCTCTTCAAATCAAAACATTAATTAATTAAAAGCTGTGTTTTATGAAAAACATTCAGTATACTCAATCAATCAATCAAGAACCTCCTATGAAAGGCTATGCAATATGCAAAATGCAGTGGATATAAACACAATGAATGGTACAATCCCTACTCCAAGGGACCTAAGAATAAGAGAAGGATTCATGAAGGCAGAGGTGAGGAGGGACTTGATTTCTAGGTGTGACTCCAGCCAGTGAAAGGAGCCTGAGGCAGGAGAGGGAATGTTCTCTTGGGTCATGCAAAAATAATTTATTTCTTTTCTATTGTGATATTAGTGTTTATCTAGACAAAGAGACATTAAACAGCAAGCCTGATCTCCCCCAGTATTTCAGAATCTGCCCGGTAGAAATTTATCAAATTTCCTCCAAGATGATGAGATGGACACAGTTTTAGTTCTCTAATTGTCTCATCCTCTATCAAGGAGGAAGTGCAGCCCAGGGTGCAGGAGATTCAAACATGTGGTTAGGAGCATGGGCGATTGTGCTTCATGCCGGACTCTAAAAGGAATGTCCTGGACTTTGTAGAGTTTAGTACTTTCTTAAATTCTAATTTTTGGTGCTCCCTATCATAAGTCTTCTTCTGAAGACAAAGCCACATTAAGTCAGGCAACATGCCTCCAAAAAATGCACAATAAGTAACATGGGGATATTATTATCTTCACAAAACATAAACATTGAGAGATTCTCATCAAAACTGACAAGTATGATTTAATTACTGTAAGCCAGAACACAACCATCACAAACTTCAGGCAAATTCACAGGAAAATTGGCCAAGGCATAGGTTACAAATACAGTGTTATCAAAATATATTGAGCAATTTGCCAGATGTTTGAAGAAAAGATTTAGGGAAGATCTCTAAATAAATTTGCTAGAGAGAAGCTATGTGTCTTTCAACTTCTGTATACTATATCCATTGAATTCCCCATATGTCATTTCCCTTCCATTAATCTATATCATCCCACCTCTCCAAAAATCACAAAATATCCTAAGGGAAGAGACTTCAGAGGTGATCTAATATACTCCATGCATATACAGATATTCAACTCTACAGCATTTTTGACAAGTCATGGTGGAAAGGTATTATCTCTTTTGTGACTTTTCCTGGATATTGCCGTGTTGATCTCTAAATGTTTGCACCAACCTGTAGTGCTACCAGGGGTACCTTAGGACATTTTTTTCCCTACAATCAATCAATCAAACATACATCATTAAATGCATCTTATGTTCCAGACACTCTGTGAAGTGTCTCCAAGTATAAAGAAGGAAAAAATCTCTAATCAAAAGGAGGTTTAATAGGAGACATTAGAAATCACACATACACACACACACACACACATACATATATATATATATATATATATATACACACACACAGATATATATATATATGTATATATATATATGTATCTCTATATGCATTCATATACCTATTCATGGGCAGCTAGAGGATGCAGTCATTAGAGACTTGAACCTGGAGTCGGGAAAACTTACCTTCCTGTGTTCAAATTCATCCTAAGACACTTACCAGCTGTGTGACCCTGGGGAAGTCACTTAAGACTTTTTGCCTCAGTTTCTTCATCTGGAAAATGGGCTGGAGAAGGAAGTGGCAAATCATTTCAATATTGCTAATGAAACCCCAAATGGGGTCATGAAAATTCAGACATGACTGAAACAAATGAACAGTTAGAGCATACATATGTATGTAACATTCATATATACATATATATGTAACACATACAAAAGGTGTCAAATTTTTTTTCTGCATTTTGAAGCTTTAATACCTTAAAGCTTATATATAGATACTTGAAGAGATTTAGATATAGAGATAATACTAAATATGTTGTATATACATGCATACATACATCCAATAGGTGGTACAGTGGATAGAATGCTGGGCCTGGAATTAGGGAGAATAATTTTCCTTATTTCAAATGTGATCCTGGGAAAATCACTTAACCTTGTCTGCCTCAGCTTCATCATCTATAAAATGAGTTGGAGAAGGAAATGGCAAACCATTCCAGTATCTTTGCAAAGAGAACCCCAAATGGGATCACAGAGTCAGACATGACTGAACAAAATATATGTCTGTATGCAAGTATGAGTATATATGTGTGTGTCTGTATATATACATACAAATACACATCTATATGTATAGATGTATATGCACGTATAACTTTGGCATATTTTACATTTTCTTCTATCTTTTCATTCTTTAGATTTTGTTTGACTGATTCTTGATGTCTCATAGAGTCATTAGCTTCTACTTGTCCAGTTCTAATTTTCATTGAATTGTTTTCTTCAGATAGCTTTTGCATCTCCTCTTCCATCTGT
The DNA here is from genome assembly GCA_023548195.1 of Bettongia penicillata ogilbyi. Lineage (NCBI taxonomy): Eukaryota > Metazoa > Chordata > Mammalia > Diprotodontia > Potoroidae > Bettongia > Bettongia penicillata. The sequence continues at coordinate 1,010,283 of JAJHZJ010000484.1, read as the reverse complement.
CCAATTATTCCTTTTTAAAAATTATTTTCTCCAGTAAGTTTTTGCACTTCCTTTTCCATTTGTTCAATTTTCCTTTTTTAAAGAGCTGTTCTCTTCTGTGAATTCTTTTTTCATACTTCTATTTCCTTCTTCAGCTGTTCCAGGAGTGCTCTCTGTGCATGCGAGCAGTTCATAGTCCCTTCTGAAGTTTCAGATGGGAGTACAGTCTCTATACTGACCTCTTTGGTAATCGTGTTTTGGTCTTTGTTCCCACAGAAAGATTCGATGGTCTTTTCCTGCTTGCTCTGCTTCTTCTTGCTCATGATGGTAAGGCTTTGTGTGTTGTGCCCTCTGGTTCTTTCAGTTAGAAGCTGGAGAATCTGTTGAGCTGCTGGTGTGGGAAAGCTAAGGGAAAGTGCCTTTGTTTTTCCTTTTGTTTTGTGTTGTCCAGACTTAGACCTGGGGCTAACTTGTTAAGTGTGGCGGAGAGGTGGTCTGGTCAGGGAGATCTCCTCAGCTGAGCTAGAGCAAAGGCAAGCTCAGCTCATGCCTCCACCACAGTAAGGAATCTCTCTTAGCTATTTTCCAAGCCTCACATGCTAAGAGACTGTTTGCCCCTTCAGGTGTTTCCACGGACCCAGGATTTTTCTGGGGAAATATTTTATGGTTCTTTCAAGGTCAGTAAGGTGAGAGGGAAAGAGCATTTACTGATCACTGCCATTTTGGCTCCTGGAAGATCAAGTAGGTTACTTACACACATTTATTCTGTGGACTAAAAGTCTTGGGAGCAGCTACAGCTGATACCGGGGGCTTAGTGGGTTGGCTCTGCTGGTCTCCTGCCCTAGGCTGCCATTTAGCCTTTCCTCAGGGGATGCTGCTGCCTGAGGCTGCCCTGCGTGATATGCTGTGCTGTGTGCTGTGGGCTTACCCCTGGAACAGATCCTTCCTGTTGATCTTCCAGTCTGTCCTGGTTTGTGAATCTGCCACGATCTGTCTCCTATTGGATTCTACACCTCCACAATTTGATCAGATTCTCCTTTTAGAGATATCTGAAGGAGTTGGTCTAAGAGCTTAGGTGAGAAGTTGCTTTCTCTCTGCCATCTTGGCTCTGTCCCTCCCTTTCTTTTCTGAAGCTATTTCCATGCCAACAATGATAAAATCACCACCTGTGACTTTAAGACAATGATTTTCTTTTCCCAAGTGGTAAAACCAGTGAAGTCACAGACAAAGAGGTATCATGCCAGTATCCCAACAATTTACTCTGATCTGACCTTGTATATACTTTTTGCATGTTACTTGTAGTACCTTCCTGAGGATGTGTGATTACAGTTATTCTCTGAATACTGCCTGTTACTTTTCTTCCTCTTATAAATACAATTTTATTTCTCCTCCTTTGCCTCACTAAGTAATTGAGGCTAAGCCCAGTTTAAGAATAGCTGAGATTTAATTTCTTGAAACTCCTCCAAAGTCTCCCTGTCTTGCTACTGGAGGATTTATTAACTTGCCACACTATAGAAGGCTTTTTTGTTGCTTTCTCTGATTTATTGATTTTCAATTTGTCATGTGAGATGTTTGATATGTTACTGAATTGTTTCAATTTTTGGTTTATTATCTAAAAACTGGTTGCTTGAAGACAATTTCCATTAACATAAGTAGTAGCTTAGTTATAAAGCATTACTGAGATGTGATAATTGTCTGTCTCCGAAGTTAAAGATTAATCACTTCACAGTATTAATTAGAACAAGCCTGTCAATTGTGTGTGTGCTGTTCTTATCACTTCCTTTCTGGTATCTTTACTGTTCTTGTCAGTTGTTCGTAGATCCTTCCTCCAAATTACCTAGTTTTGTCTTGTAGCCATTTTGGGTTATGTGTATATGTATTGTTTGTAATGGAATATAAACTGCTGGAGTCTTTGGGCTATTTCATTCTTATTTTCCTTTCTACAGGATACCTACTGCTTACCTACTGCTTACTGATTGATTGAAATTTTCACAAGAAAGGCAAAAAAAATACCTAATATACCCAAAAAGTATATCATTCTTCTACTTTCTAGACTGTTGCTGCTTTTAATCTTTGAAATCCAGAATTCATTAATTTGATTATTCATTCACTCAGTAAATTAATGTCACTGTATGAAAACTATCTTGGGAATTGGGAAGAGATAAAGATATATGAATCATGGGCTCTAGGGGGCCACATCCAGCCTCAAAATATAGGTTCAGATTGCCTAGAGATTATCATCTCTCTCCATTCTTACTACTTGTGTGACCTAGAACAAATCAATTAACCTGCATAGGCTTCAATTACCTCTTCTATAAAACGAGGGAGGACAGTAGACTAAATGACCTTCATAGTCACTTTCAGCTTTGGATCTAGGATCCAAAGATCTTTAAGCATGCCATTATTCCCAACCCATGGCTCACATCTCCCCATCAATAGATGCAAAGCAATATTAATGAAGCATCCTCTCCATCAATCACTTAGTTGGGTTCCACACCAACATTTGACAAACTCATTTTCCTCTCCATTGCTTTCTGAGATCTTGTGAGGTAATAGTGCCCAGAATCTTCAACTACCTTTTTCCATAAGGTTTAGCAAATGAGCCTTTACTCTAACTTCATCCTGTACTTGGCTGCTGCTATTCTATCCTGACAAGCAAATCAAAGATTTGCGGTCAAGGTAATTTCTGTGCTCTCTAGGTCTATTTGTTGTGGTGACAGTTACCGGTTTCTTCACCTCCTATAAGATATGGTGAGAATCAAGGTCAATGTCTTCTTCTAATTTAATATTGATTATACCTTCCCTTCATGGCCCTATTCTATAGAGATAGCTGATTCAGGAATAATTCCCATATAGGTAACCACTAATTTCCTGTCTGTTAAAATATGGCTAATTACATTTTTGTGTGTGGTAATGTTTAGACTCTCTACTATTCCTCCCCCCTCCATATCTCTCCTCTCTGAAAAAAAAAATACTGCTGCTATTCAGGTACTGTGCCTCTGAGAATTTTATAAGCTTTTCAACATTGTTCCTTTCTTAATCTTAAGCCATATTGTTCAACAAACTTTTCATTGTCCTTCCCTTTGGAAGGACTCTAATTCTTTGAGTGATGGACTTAAGGTCAAGAGGAGCAGAGCTTGAATCCTGTGTAGTTGAGTGACCCTGGATAAGTTACTGACCCTCTTTCCGTCTCAATTTCATCATCTGTAAAATGAGGATGATAGTATAAAGTACTTTGCCAACTTTAAAGTATATGATACACATTATCTATTATTAGCCATTATGTACTCTACTTCTGAATTCTTCCTTATTTGTCTCAAAACTTAGTGATGCTTTCTTTCATATTTCTTCTTGTTTGGTGCTATTATTACTACTAAGAGCTTGACATTCACCGAAGATTTTATGATTAAATACTACTTTGTAGATATTATCTTATTTGATTCTCACAACAACTCTGTAATATAGGCAGTGGAACTATGATTATCCCCATTTCCCAGATGAAGTTAAGTGATTTTTCTAACACAGGTTCAAATTAATCTTCAAATTAAGATCTTATTTATTGCAAAAACAGTCATCTTTCCAATACATCACAAGATGCTTCTTGTTACCAAAGAAATAAAGAACCTTGTATCTGACATTTGAGTTTTTCATATCTGAGAATCAAACTTCACTATTCATGTATTTGTCAACTCTAACTCAGTGTCTTACCTCAATTATACCTACAAGAATTCTTCGAAATGGCCTCTATTATGCCTTTTGTATTGTAGGATGGAAATCCATGGGCAGCATGTATTCATTCCTTCCTACCTGTCCTGATGTCTATCTACTTTGCTGTCTCCCATTGTCTCCTAATGGACCCACTCTTTAATGCTTTCCTAAGTGGGTGTGACATGCAGCTTTATGGCTTATATCCATCATTCTGTCTCCCATTCTTGAGCTTCTGGGCTACTAAATATAGTTGCTCTAAAAATCCTCAAGTTTCTTCACATTTCAGTAAATGCAGCAGTTTGCCACATAGAATGCTAGACCCAGCATCTAGAAGACCTGAATTTCAATCGTACCTCAGATATTTATTCGCTGTGTGACCCTGGGCAATAGATTACTTCTGTCAAACTCAGTTTCTTTGGTAAAATGAAAATATTCTAATAATAGAACTTAACTCATAGGGTTATTGTGGGGATCAAATGAGCTTTTATTTGTCAAAGGCTTTTCAAACTTAAAAGTACTATACTGTCGTTCATCCTTCCTTTCAAAAATGACCAATGACATCACTCTGTTAAGGTTACAGTATAGTGTGGTAGGCTTTCGCTGAACAATCTAATACAGGTTCAGAAGGCTGTACCACAGGTTGCATGCAAGTAGTCCACTGGACATTTGAAATGGAGGAGGATATGGATTTGTACAGCTTAGCTTTCTTTTGTACTACTATGATTCTGCTTTGCCTATGGAGTACAACACTTTCTTTGATGTAGGCATGCCATCTGGAGTGATCCTGTGACAGTGACTCCCATGTCTCACAATGGGTACTAAAGTTCTTTGACTTTGAGAATGTCCTTGTATCACTTCTCACCACCGTGTGAGTGTCTGCCCTATACAAGTTCTTTGTAAAATAGTCTTTTGGGTAAGCAAGGGTTTGGCAGTCAGGTCATATGGCCAGTCCATTGAAGCTGCACTCTCTGCAGTAGAGTTTGAATGCTTAGAGAGTTTGGCAGTCAAGGTCATATGGCCAGTCCATTGAAGTTGCACTCTCTGCAATAGAGTTTGAATGCTTAGAGGTTTAGCTTGAGAAAGGACTCATTTTCTGAGATCTTATCTTGCCATGTGATCTTCAGGATCTTCCTAAGATAATTCAAATGGAAGATATTCAGTTTCCTGGCATAGCATTAGTATACTGTTCAGGTGGAACAGGCATATACCAATGAGATTAACACAGTGATTCTGTAGACCTTTAGTTTGGTAGACAGTCTAATGCTTCTTTCCCTCACTTTCTTTCAGAGTCTTCCAAACACTGAGTTAGTTTTGACAATGTATGCATCAACCTCATCACCTGTGTGGATAACCCTGGAAAAATATACTGAGAAGGTAGGTGAACTTATCCACAGCATTCTTGATTTGCTGGTGCCATGTATGGAAGGTACAGTGTTGGCTGAAGGAGAACCTTTATTTTCTTGGTGTGGAGTGTCAGGAAAAAATTAGCACAAGTGACAGAGGATCAATCCATACTTTGTTCCATCACAGCCTCAGAGACTGCACTGAATACATCTTCTACCTATAATTGTGAAAGGTCTATGATCTGTTTGTCTTCTCGTTTTTGTTTTTTTGGTGGTACGATCTTCGATGTCACATATCCATTTTGTATATATTATGGAATATGGTGTAAGATGTTGGTCTAAGCCTCATTGCCACCAGGCTTGGCTTCTAGTTTGTGCAGAAGTTTTTATCAAATAGGGCATTCTTTCCCAAGTAATTGGTGTTATCCAGTTTATTAGCCTGGATTATAGAATTCCATTGTTTCTGATTCTCCCCTGTCAAGACTGTTCCATTGACCTATCTCTCTTCTTTTTTTTAACCAATAACAGATGGTTTTAATGACTGAGGCGTTAGAAGTATAAATTAATTTTGGTAGCATTTTTATTTGTATTATGCTGGTGAGGCCCACACATGAGAATCAAATATCCCCCTCATTATTTAAGTTGTTCTTTATTTCTTTCTCACTCCACTTCAGTCTTGGTTTTTAGCCTTGTCAAAGTTTACCACCATTATGGCAGCTGACCTTGATGCCCTCTTCATATCCATTGAAAGCATCTGATAATAAAAGACATCATCCAAAGTATTATATGGATACTAGCTATCATCATCATCATATGAGATGTTGAATGAACTTTGTAAAACAAAGAACTTAATAAATAATATTATTGTTATTGATGCTGTTGCTATTGCATTATTATTGTCCTACTAAAAAAAAGTTGGCCTGGGGGGCAATATGGTTATAGATTTATTTTGAAGTCCCCCTGTATTTTTATACAAATTTATCATATGTAAAAATAACCACACTTTAATTAATTCACCCCAACTAGGTTGTGTTATTCTCAATCAATGTGAAGTTGCGTATTTAGTTCTAGGTGTATCATTTTAGGAATTTGATATTTAGGGCTTGGAATCAGACTCATCTTCACAAATTCAAATTTGGCCTCAGACACTTACTAACTGTGTGACCTTGGACAAGTCATTTACTCTGTTTCAGTTCTTCATCTATAAAATGAGGCATCTGTGAAAAAGGAAATGGCAAACCACTCTCGTATCTGCCAAGAAAACCCTTTAAAAGGGGGCCATGAAGAGTCAGAAATGACTGAAATGATTCAACTATAGCAACAATTGGATAATAATAATGATAATAGTACTTCAAATATTTAATTTATTATTTCTGTGAGAATTAAATGAGTTAATAGAGGTAAAGAAAACTTTAAAATTCTGTATCTTGTTAATAACAATAGCAACAATGTAAATATCAACAATATTCTTCCCATTGTTGACACTGGGAAGCATGACATCCTAGGAATCAAACATGATTATATCCACTGATGACATAGAAAGTCAGGTTAGATTGACATACAATCTCCCTGGACCTCAACCTCCCCATCTATAAATTCAGTTTCCATCTACTTCCCTTACAGGTCTTGGAGCAACTTAGAGGAAAGCAATATGATAAACATTCAGAGCTGACTGTTGCTAATACACAACTGGGATCCATCCTAGCTGAAGTAAAAAAAATCCCATCTGTGCTCTTTACATATTTTTCTCTGAAAATTGCTTTCCTATTTTGGAGTTTTTCCCTTTGAGAGACTTGCCTGATAACACAACCCACTGTAACAGCTAGTCATAAATGTAGATTACTATCTACTAGTTGCTAAACTGAGAACACTATAGAACTTTAGTTTCAAAGCTGCTGTTGTGCTGTAATAAGCCACCCTCCCTTGTAATCATGAGCTCAGACCTGACTCAGGCTAAGGCTGTACATTAATGGTCCCCTGAATCATCTAGATTCCCATTATTCTGGTCTTTTCGTAATAAAAATGTTTCCCCATGTGTTGCCAATTTTTCACTAATGGTAAGTGAAATGTAATGAGATCCACACATATCCAGAATCAGGGCATGGCCTTTAGTCTTTTGTCTCCCAGGATGCCCCAAATTGGTGCACTGCTCATGAGTGGGAATGATTGTTTATACTGTTCAATAACCTATTCTAATAGCATCATAGGAATGGGTTGTAAATGGGGATGCCTGCTAGTCTTCATTTTCTGTTTAATCTGCCTTTGCACGTAGACCACCATCTTTTCAGAAAAGATGGATCATTTCAGTATCTGAAAAAAAAGACAGTTATTTCTTTAATAACAAATTGGCTTTCTTACCCCCCATACCCCCACTGTTCCACCCTGCCCCCACCCTGCTCCAGAAATATAAGCCCTAGTAGTCAAGGTTGAGAACCTCAAGGCTACTAACCTACCCATTGTTACACTTTGATTTGCTTCATGCTATCACTGTTAACTGTTCTATCATGTTTGTTCCTTGTTACCCACTCCTTTTAGGTACCCCTAAAAAACACACAAAGATTGAAATACTCAAAAGTTTCCTAGGAGCTTCTGGAAATAGCACTGGTCTTAAAATCAGAAGACCTGGGTTCAAGTGCTAGTACTGATAACTTCCTAAGGCAATGTGATGAGGGGGAAAGAGCAAATAGAGCATTCAACCTGGAGTTGGGAAGGCTCCATTCAATTCCTAGCTCTGATATTTACTAACTGGCCTTAGTCTCTCCTTTGTGTCATTTGCTTGTTTGTTTTATCTTTCTTTTGTAGTGTAGTCTAATTGATTTCATTTCATTGGCCTAGGGAACTCCTAATAAGAAAAATTCCTCTATCAACATAGATAGGAAACACTCCTTCATGGAACATTCTAAATGCAATTTGGTATGCTATAAAGGCAATTCTTTAGATAAAATGGATATCTTCCTTTTATAAAGAACAAATTACTTAGCTAATCTGATCAAGATAATGATCCAAGACAGTTCCAAAGTACCCTTGATGAAAAATGCTATCCATCTCTAGGTAGAGATCCCATGAACCCTGAGAGCAGAATGAAGTAAACATTTTTGCTATTAAAAAAAAATCAACCAACAGCAAACTCCAAAAATCTATAAAGCACAGCAGGAATTTCAGTCTGACATGATAGAAAGAATATCCATAATGAAAAATAACACACATCTTTTGAAGTTTTAATATGTCATTTGACTTCCTGGGGCCTCAGTTTTATCTTCTATAAACTGAGGAGACTGAATCAGAGTCTTTGATTTACCTCCAAATATATGAGCTTATGATCTTCTAAGTACTGAGAACTCATTGGGAATATCTCTTAGAAAAGAATTTGTCACCAATTCCACATAAACACACTATGGGAAAATTTTCTTCAATTTTCCCTCATCAACAACAGACTGTTCTTACTTTCTATTATTAACCCAAATGTCTTGTATTATTTGCCTTATATTCTGGCACTGAGAAAAGAGACTCGTTCAGATAAATACAATTACACACACAATTCTACCTTAATAGCAACAAAAATAAAAGTATCAAAGTATCAAAAGTAATGATAACACTTATTAGTGAGGATTAAATTAAAGTTGTATTCATGTCAAGCTATAGAAAAAACACATTAGATGGTATACTATAAAAGCAATTATTTAGATAAAATGAAGATCTTCCTTAGTAAAGAACAAATGAGATCATTAGTTTTTTTTAATACCTTTAACATTATGAGCATTTATATCATTTTAGTTACACAAGAAACTCAGTTTAAAGTACTCTGATTTTCTTTACTAAGAGATGTAATCCTATGTATCTGGTAATTATCATCCCAAATAGGACATTAAAACCTTGATGAATCAGGGGGTTATCTAAACTGCAGCATTTTGGTTAAAAAATAAAATTCTCAGCTTTCCCAATGTAGTACCAGCTTGAGGATGCCATGTCAAGCTTACAAGATAAGGGAATTGGAGTTCATTAAAATGACGCTGAGCACTAAACCAATGCTATAACCATCATAGTTCAATTATGGATAATCTGTGACTAATGTTTGCTATTATGCTTAGCATTTAGAGCGGGCGTTGTGCAGAGATTAGACACTTAATGCTAACCATGAATAAATAGACCATTAGTACACATCTCATGATATTGGTGTATGAGCATTCTGGTGTGTGTGTGTATATGTGTGTGTGTGTGTGTTTTGTGTGCATGTGTGGATGGGTGTCTATGAGTACAACCAGATCTAAGTGGAAAAGGAAGATATACATGATTTCAGAGAAGCTAAGAACTGCTATATCTTGGATCCGCTAATTACTTATATGATCTTAGACAATATTTCAATATTTATTTCCCATTCTTAAAATAAAGGGATTGAAATCAATCATTTCTGGTTGTTTATTTCAAACTTTTTCCAGGGTGAGTCCTGGTAGTGGAGAAATATAATGTTTATTTAATCATATTGTTTGTACAATCAGGACAATCCTATGCATGGGCAGATGTTTATTATGTTGTATGCAATATAGCAGCTAGACCAGTATATTTCTTGCCATATGACTTCATGGTCATGACTATGCTCACCCCAACCCTTTTCTCCCCAAAAGAGTAGACAAATATATTCATTCTCTTTCTTAAACACTTTTAATTATTTTGAAATTATAAAACACCAATAAACATGATAATTTCCCTACACAAAGAACAGGAAAAAAAGAAGACTATGTAAAACCATAATCTCCCACTACAGAAGTCTACAGATAAAGTTTGTTGCATTTAGGACCTTCTATGCACACAGAGTTTCCTAGAGTGGTGAGAATTTAACTGATTTGTTTAGGGTCAGTATGTGTCAGACATAGGGGATGGAGTTAAGGGGAAGTTTCTCTATGTCTGTGGTCAACTCTAGCTAATGCAACAAGTTGCCTCATGCTGCCACTATATAATGATGACTCTTTGTATAGCTTATTTTGTATACTTTAAATTTTACATGGTAGTCCTAACACTGTCCTCTTGTTTCTGTCCACTTCTAAGCTTTCTTGTCTCTCCTGTTTGTTTTTTTTTTTAAATGATTCATTTGCCCTCTTCCTTTTTGGGGGATGAGGGGGTTGTTTCAGTAACATTATTATACCGTTCCCTTTCCCAGCTCTGTACCTCCTAATCAGTACCTTCCTGTGGAGAAAAATACATAAGTATGCAAAACAATATCACACATTGACTGTATTTGAAGATGTGTATGTCATTCGGTACCTCTAGCTCATCAACTTTCTACCAAGAAGGAGAAACATCATATATCATCAGCTTTGTGGAGTAATGACTGGTCATTGATCGATCAGAGTTCTTTAACCTTTAACAGGTATTACCTTTTACAATGCTGTACTCATGGTATAAATTGTTTCTTTGCTTACTCACTTCACTTTCTCTCAGTTTATAATATACAAATCTACCTAGGTTTCCCAGAATCCAACAGCCTCATTATTTCTCATGGTGCAATAATTTTCTGTTAAACTCATACATTCATAACTTCTTCTTCCATTGTTTAATTAATAGATATCTACTTAGTTTCTAGTTGCAAATTACAATAAAAATCCTGACACAATTTTTTTTTTTGCATGGTGTCCTTTCCCTCTGTCCTTCTTCCCTTTGGCAGTATAAGCCCAGCAGTGGTACTGATGAAACTTAATTTAGTGACCTTTTGTATATGGTTCAAAATTGCTTTCCAGAATGATTAGGCTACATCACAAGAGCAGAGCTTTAGAAAATATCTGTGTTAAGAAGAAAGAAATGAGAGACAGGCTAGCAAAGGAGATAGAAAGGAGCAGTTAAGAGGGAGATGGACTTGGAGGATAGGATGTCATTAAAGTCCAGAAACAGATGATAAAGAAAAATAAATATAGGAAAATAGGAGTAATAAAAGGCATCAAATGCTAGAGACACACCATATGGAGGAAAGAATAAAGGAAAAAAATGATGATGATGATTAGGTGGTCATTGGTGACCTTTAGAAGGACATTTTCTTCGTGAAAACAAGTTGCAATGGATAGGGAATTAGAAGTGAGAAAATATGGAGAAAAATGGTAGATCAGTAACAAATTTAGAAATTGGCAGAAAGGAGAAAACATATGCTATTATTGTTTGTCTTTTGTTGGTTTTGTTTGTTTGTTTTGAAGAATTGAGAAGGCCAGCTTGGTTGGTTGGTAAAGATGGGTAGAGTAGAGAGACAAAGTTTGTATATGCAGAACAGAGAGGGGATGATTGCTGAAACAAGATCCTGGAGGAGGTAAAAGATAAGACCCGGTCTTCTTACACTTTACCCTCCTCCATGAACTCTAGAATCCAGACACTCTGGCCTTCTCTCTGTTCCTCAGAGATGATGCTGTATCTTTGGTCTCCATGCTATTTCACTGGCTGTCGTACTTGCTTGAAATGTTCTCCAATATGACTTTTCTGGCTTTCTTCAAAATTCATTTGAAATCCTATCTTCTGTAAGAAGCTTCTCCCAGGCAGAACATCTGCTAAAACCTTCCCTTTGGCATTACTTTTTTGTATATACTATCTAGTATATACCTAATTCTTTGCATAGGATTATGGGATCACAGATTTATAACTATAACAGATCTTAGATAAATCAACTAATATTTATTAAGCATTACTGTGTTCCAGGCACTGTGCTAAACACTGGAGAAACAAAAAGAGCCAAAATATAGTTCCAACCCTCAAGGAGCTTAAATTCTAATTCTAATTTAATTCTAATTCTAAACATATGTACAAAGTACTACTACATACAGGAAAAATAGGAAATAATTAGCAGAAGGGAGGTAGTAGAATTAAGTGGACTTGATTAAAACTTCCAAATAAAATATGTGATTGAAGTTGGGACTCCAAAAAATCCATGATGTCAGGAATCAGCAAAAGGAGAAGAATATTCTAGGTATGCAAGCAGCCAGAGAAGATGCCAGGAGTCAGCAAATGGTGATTTTTGTTCAAGGAACAGTCAAGAGACCAGTGTCACTGGATCTAATATTACATGTTGAGAAGTAAGAAATAAGAAGACTGGAAAGGCTGGAGGCTTTTAAGTCTCATGACCTCATTTTACAGATGAAACAAGTGAAACAAAGTCATTGAATTACTTGCCCAGGGTGACATAATTCATATCAGAGCTGAAATTTGAAGGTTCTTCTCTCCCACTAGAATATGTGCTTCTTTGTGGTAGGGACTGTTTTTGCGTGTCTTGACTCTTTAGTGGATGCCTAACAAATAGAAAGGCTTAATCAAAGTACCCCTTGATTAACTAGCTAATCAATAGAAAAGTTTGCATGACATGGAAATAGATTACCTCTTCCTTTGAAACTGATGGGAAAGAAGAGACTGGCTGAACACTGGGCAAAGAGAGTGATATGTGGAGAAAAAGGTCTAAAGGGAACCCGCTCAGCAGTTAAGGAACAAAACTGGTCAGGATTTTGCAAGTCTGAGAGTTAGTGAGGCAGTAACAGCAGGAGGCCTCAGGTGAGAGTTTCTAGATTGGTTTCTAAGCAATGCAAACTAGAAAACAGGGCAGATCCCCAAAGTCTAATGTGATTGAATTTGATTCTGTTAGGACAATGGTAGGAGGGTGGCAAAATGCAGCTAGTTAATAATTCTAACACGAATATTTTATCAATTCAATTTACAGAAATATTACCTAAATAGAACGGCTGCTTAAGAAATAAGTTCATAGGATAACTGTAAGAAGCTGATTTTGTTAGAAGGTAGGTATCAAAACTATTTAATGCAAATCCATCTACAGTCAATTCAGACTTTTGAATGCTGGTCTTATTTATATTTTATGGGATTTTTCTTCACTGCGGTAGTTTCACTGTGCAACCATCTTTCTCAGAGTTTTGGAATATGCTTTGATATATTCTGTGCTCTGGAAAGTCTCTCCATAAACACCAACAAGTCAATGGATTTCCACAAACATTTCTACAAACCATTTAAAAATTGGATTCTAGCACATGCTCTGTCTGGAGACCATGCCAACAGGAATTCTGAGCAAAGGGCATATTAAACTTGGTCTAGGCTGTAGTTCTGGTACTTATGTATAAAAAACCTTTTGTAGATGCAATACAATTATTATGCTGTGTACACTACGTTGGTAATTCACTGGCAGTTTCGAACAACTTTTGTAGAATGTCTGTTGCTTTAAGACATACGAAGCTTAATATTAATCAAAAAACATTTATTAAAGACCAACTATATGCCAGGCACTATGCTTAGCACTGGGACCACAAAAAGAAGTCAAAGATTGTCCCTGCCATGAAGGATCTTACAGTCTAATGGAGGAGACAATATATAAATATATACATATAAATATACATTCACATACATATATTCATTATATGTGTGCATTATGTATGTATATATGTACACACACACATATATAATGTATATATACATGTATATATGTATATTTCTAGGCTTTATCCTCCATTTGATTATTATATATGTATATACATACATATATATAGAGAGAAGAGGGAAACATACACACACTTACTTTCTATGATGAATTCACTGAAAGAAGAGAATGCTATTTTCTTTCGCAACTATATTTTCCCCTGTAATAAATACTACTTTACCTTCCATTGTAATCAATACCACTTTACCTTACTCCTTTCAAGCACATTCCTCTAAGTTAGAGATTAGTATGGTGAAGCCTGTCACCTCCTCATAATAAGGTTTTTAAATAATTGAAAGAAATTCTAAAATTCAGTTAGAACTTAATTAAACATCAAGATGTATATCACCTCACCCCATATGTGTCCTTGGATACTGTGAAACTCCTACCTAGAGTCAGAGTAAACATGATCAGGACAAAGTGTTAAGAGTATTTCGAGAGATCTAGTGCATTTTTATATCAATCAATATGTTGAATCCTGGTGCTTCTTTAAAAATTCCTACTTTAAGCTCATACGGTCATAGGTTTGGCACTATGAGAGACCTTAGAGTTTGTCAAGTTCAAACCTCTTATTTTATTGATGAAATCAAGACAGGGTGTGTGTGACTTGCCCTGGATTATATAACTAATAATTGTCTGAGGCAGGATTTGAATCCAGACCTTCCTGAGTTCAAGTCAAGTTCTGTATAGAGACATGATTGCTAATGAGGAAATGTATCATTTTGTATGAGGGCTGAGAAAGGTAAAAGAATCTTAATTTTTGGAGGGAACTTATTATATGCATTAATTCCCTTTTCAATATCCTTGTAAAGCCTCTATTGAACTTCTGAATGGTCATGAAGAACTTTCTTACTTCATGAAGTAGATCATTTTATTTTTGAGGTAGTATCAGTAGGAGAAAATTTTCTGGATGTTGGGAAATATTCTAGTGTGTGTGTGTGTGTGTGTGTGCGTGTGTGTGTGAATGTGTGCACTTGTCTCTCGGTCTCTCGGTCCCTCTCTGTGTCTCTGTCTCTGCCTTTGTTCCTGTCTCTATCTGTCTTTCTTTCCCCCTCTTCTATTATATACATACATACACACACATATACACATGCACACACATATATATACATACATACATATATATTTATATGTGTATATATATGTATGCACTTATATGTGCATACATATGCACATGAACATTCACATACATTCTCTTAACTTAGGATAGGGCTGTTTCTTGACCCATTTACAGAATGAGGAGGAGAAGACAGGCTTTTAAAACTATTAGCCCAAACCTTCCCTACTGTACTATATATGTTCAAATCATTTTTATGAAAGGAAATCGAGTATTTTCTAGGCAGGCAGTTGCAGTGCAAAGTGCAGGGCCTTGAGTGTCAGAAGATTCAACTCCCAGGTCTGACATGTACTGTTAGCAAATCACTTTTCCTCCTAGTACCTCGGTTTCCTCAGCTATAAAAGGAGTGGGGATAAACTAAATGGTCTCTGAGAGGTCCCTTCATGCTCTAAATCTATGATGCTATGAAAATAAATATAAAGGATTATCTATTTTTCTAAATATTTTATAAAGTTTATTTCTGAAACATTTGAAAATGACTTCTTTAGAGTCGTAGGCCTTATGCCTCTTGATAAGCCTTAAAGTACTCTGTAGACATGAAGCCTTACTGATGGCTCTAGAAGGCTGTGCCAGTTGAAGTCAAGCAAGCTGTGACAAGCCCTCACAAGCTGAAAGTTTCTTGAGGTTCGGTGATGAACTATGAGTCTCTCACCCACGAGTCATCTGGTACTGAGTCTGGTACATAGCAAATACTTTTTAATTGACTTCCTAGGACCAAAGGACCTCATAATCTGAATATTAAAAAAAGAGATTGATAATAAGAAAAATGAATATTAAAAATTTGGAGTAATAGAAAAGTTTGGAAGCAAGGGGAGGATAATAATGAGTTTTAAAGCTAGGAGAATTTGGAGAGAACAAGAACAAGTTAAGTTTTGTATATATTGTGTTTAAGATTTCTGCAAGATATTCAAGTGGAATGAGAGGGAGGAGGAAACAAGTATTTATTAATACCTACTGTATGCCAGTCACTGTGTTAACTGCATTACAAATACTGTCTCATTTAATCCTCACAGCAATCCTGGGAGCGAGGTGGTATTATTATCTCCATTTTACAGTTCAGGAAAGTGAAGCAGGCAGAGGGAAAGTGACTTGCCCAAGGTCACACAACTAGGAACTATCTGAGGCCACATTTGAATTCTGACCATCTTGAATCCAGGCTCAGAGCTCTATCCAGTGTATCATCTGGCTGTGTCTCATTGGCAGTTGGAAGATGCATAGTTAGAGGAGTTAGGGAAGAGATTAGGACTCAGTAGATCTGGGGGCAGTTAGGAGGTGCAGTAGAGTGCTGGTCCTAGAATCAGGAAGCCCTGAATTCAAATATGACCTCAGACACTAGCTGTGTGAACCTGGGCAAGTCTTTTAACCCTGTTTATTTCAGTTTCCTTATCTACAAAATAATCCAGAGAAGTAAATAGCAAATCACTGTAGTATATTTACTAAGAAAACCCCTGATAGGTGAAGTGGATAGAGCACCATCAGGAGGACCTGAGTTCAAATTTGACCTCAGATACTTACTAGAGGTGTAACACTGGGGAAGACATTAAACCCCAGTTGCAAAAAAAAAGTCATAGAGAGATTAAATGATTGAAAATGACTGAAAGAAGAATAGATCTGAGAATCATGAGCATAGAAATGATAATTAATCCATTAGAGATGATAAGATCAAACCAAATATATATATATATAATATAAATACATACATACATATGTATATATAGACATGTTATGATATGCATGTGTGTATGTGAATATAGTTATATGTATTTATATGTATGTATATATGCATGTATGTATTATATATGTATATATTTATGTATGTATAAAGGTAAAGAGAAGAGGGCATAAGAAAGGTTATGAACTGGATAAAGATCCAGCAAAGGAGAATGAGAAGTGATCCAACAGGTCAGAAGAGAATCAGGGGAGAGTAGTACATTTAAAACTTAGGAATAGGAGAATATCCAGGAGAAGAAAGTGATTGACAATGTCAAAAACCACAAAAAATTCAGGAAGGATGAGGAGCTTGAAAAAGTCATTACAGAGATCAACGGTAAGTTTGGAGAGGCAATTTCAGTTGGATGAAGAGGGAGAGAGACTACAGAGAGTTAAGAAAAAAAATAAGGAGGAGCACCTAGGTGGTACAGTAGATTGAATACCAGTCCTGAGTTCAAATCTAGTCTCAGACACTTCCCAGCTGTTTGACCCTGGGAAAGTCATTTAAACCTGATTGCCTAAAAAAAAAAAAAAAAAGAGGAAAATGGAAAAAAATAGGAAAGGAAGTTAAGGCACCAATTGTATTGTCTTCTCAAGGAATTTAGCAGAGAAAAAAGATACATATCTGTCTCTGTCATCTATCTATCTCATCAAACTTTCTCTTTCTTGTTGCTCAGCAGCAGTTTGGAAGCAATTTGTGAGGATTGTTCAATGAGGTCTAAGCATTCTAACCACTGAATCACCTAGCTGTTCTAGAGACTAGCATTAGATTTTTCTAATAAAAGGTGCTTATGCAGCAGAAAGTGTACTGAATTTAAATCATAAAGTCTAATGTAATCCTAATTTAATTTACTACCTTTGGATCAAGTAATTTAACTAAATTTCCTTACCTATAAAAGAAGATAGTTGGATTTCTGACAATAGACGTACAATAGTTATACAAATGTAGGTAGACCTGGAGGAGTTGCAATCTTCATAGTTGGAGGAAATATCCACATTGATGAGACTACCAATCCAATTGATTATTTAAGTATAGAGTAATTGTCATATAAATAATAATTCCAGTTCCATAGAATACTGATAGTACAGATCATATGTGATTTTATTATGGTAATTTGAGGAATTATGTGTGAACTTGCGTCCAGAATAAATGCTTTAGATGGAAAAAAATGTTTCCAGAAATGTAATTTTCATCATTAAAAAAAATAGGATGCCCTGTCATCATTATCTGCCACAATGCTTTTCTTTAAATTGTGTTATCAGAAAAGTAATCATGCATTCCTTCATATTGGTAAGGAGTCAAAGTTATTACAACCAGTCATTTGCATACTTATTAAACTTGACAGAATCATCGAACTTTCTCTTTCTTGTTGCTCAGCAGTGGTTTGGGAACAATTTGTGATAATTGTTCAGTGAAATGGAACTCAAAAATTGTCTCAGAGAGAAAAACACATTGTCACCTTTTTATTCTCCTATAGTTCATTCTAGAGGGGAGAAGAAACTTGCATTTATTGAATTCTACTTTGTATTTTAGTCTGCTGTTTGGGAGAAGTAACAGAATGGTCTTGAAGGATATATGCTAAACATTTTTTTCCAATACAAAAGTAGGTGCCTTAAGCCCAGAACTGCAGATCACAATTAAAAGAAAAATAGCTTAGGAGCATTTACTTGGAACTGGTAATATTTATGATCACAATCTTCCTGCTTTTTTCCCTCTTGCAAAAAAAAAAATCCCTTTTTTTCCCTTCTGAATTTATATCTATATTAGGTACTCAACCTAAAGGCAGAACTCAGAGACACAAAACATCTACCTAATACAGCATTCTGAATGACAGGTTCAGTCCTTTTCATTGAAAAAATTTCAATTGCTTTTAACATTCCTTTAAAAAAATTGAGCTCTAAATGCTCTCCCTCCCTCCAGCCTGTCCCCCATCTATTGAGAAAGTAAGCAATATATCACCCATACATGTGAAATCATGCAAAATATTTCTGTATTTCCACATTGGCAAAAGAAGAGTAATGAAAAAAAGTGAAAAAAAAATATACTTCAATTTTCATTCAGAACTCATCAGCTTTCCCTGTAGTGGTGGATAACATTTTTCATCATGAGTCCTGTGGAACTGCCTTAGAAAATTGTCATGATCAAAATTGGTTAAGTCTTTCACAGTTGATTGTCATTACAATATTGTCGTTATTGTATACAATGATCATCTTGCTTTGCTCATTTCACTTTGTATCAATTTGTCTAGATCTTCCCATTTTTTCCCCTGAAACTCCCTTTATCCTTTCTAAAGCAAATAATATTCCATCACAAGCACATACTATGACTTGTTCATTGATTCTACCCTTGAAAGTCATCCCCTCAATTTCCAATTCTTTGCCCCCACAAAAAGCTTCCATAAATATTGTTGCATATTTAGGTCCTTTTCTGTTTTCTTTGATCTCTTTGGGATACAGACAGAGTATTGCATTACTGGGTGAAAGGGTATTCAGTTTTATAGCCCTTTTGGCATAGTTTCAAATTGTTCCCCAGAATGATTGGACCAGTTCACAGCTCTACTAACAGTACATTAGTTTCTCAGTTTTTTCATTCCCCTTCCAGCACCTGTTATTTTTGTTTTCTGTCATGTTAGCTTATCTGATAGGTGTGAAGTGATATCTCAGAGTCATTTTAATTTGCATTTCTCTAATCAGAATTGATCTAGAACATTTTATATGATTATTGGTGCCTTTGATTTCTTCTTAAAACTGTTCATATTTCTTTTAGGATTTTGCTGTTTATACTTGTTACTATATGTCAATGATGGGATTGATTAATTGGTTATAGCACCATAAATTTAGAAATGTAGAGGACCTCAGAAGTCACATAGTGCAATCATTTTCCAGATTATGGAACTAAAGACCAAGATAATTAAGTCTCTTTACCAAGGTCACTCAAAGTTATATTTTTGTACCCATATCATCTTGCTTCAAATCCAATATACTTTCCTGCACTGTAGCATGATACTTCTCTGACACATGGGATTTGAAAAACCTTAGGAAAACTTGAAAAATGGTCACACAGAAGTGTCGTGAAGATGTGATAAGAAAAAATAATTGTATACTAGGAGAGGCAGAGTCATCATAACTTGAGATTTTTGTCCAAGTTCCTACTTTGGGAAGGGAGGAGACAGACACTGGGACACCAGTTTGAGATTATTTTTACAGAGGCCATCAGATATACTAGGGGAGGATAGAGGAGGCAGAAAAGGTACTAAGTATAGGGGAAGATACTCTCCAATATTAGGCAGCTTCCACTTTTACCCAACTGTTTGTGTTTGCTAAGGAATAAATCAGCACGTGCTTTCAGTACCCTCTAAGTCTGATACATGAAGGTTTAGGAATCTAATTTAACCCTCTCTTCTGTAGATGTGGCAGTCAAAATCCAGAATCAAGAAATAAATCGCCAACAGTTATGCTTAGCTCATAATTAGGAGTTTGGAAGAGAACCTTCAAAAATTGAAAAGCTTACATGAATCTATTTCAAGATTGATTGAGATATTTTCTCTGACAGTGTAGACCATGATCCCTCTTGTGTGACTCTATCCTGCATTCTCCCTAAATGTCACCATGGATGTGCCACTCAACATCTTGGGTGTCCTCCTGGTTTTCTCCTCAGATTGCAAGGATGTCACTAGATCACTTGAACTGGAATGCTTCACATTCAAACATGTCAGCACCCTACCTTCTTTACCTATCCTGCATTTTCCTGGTGAAGTATTTGATTCATGTTTTTCATTGAAGCGTCTCATTGCCTATGTGCTACAACCTGCTCATGACTGCCATAATTCTCGCCTTCATTCTCTAGATGTTACTCATTCTCTCCATGGTAAAGTCCTCTGAATGTACATTTTGGCATAGAACATTGTACCGGTTTCATCAGTCCCTGGAACACTGCAGAGCTTTCCTGGAAGAGGTCCATAACCACTCACAAGTACTTGGCATGACCATTCATAAGAGGAAGATCAAGTAGATAAAGGTTGGTTCCTACTCAGATTATGACATAGAGTTGGATAGACAATCAGCTGAACTTTCTAAAAAGTATTTACATGTGGGACAGATAGTAAACATAGACAATGAGTAGGGGTCTGAATTAAGCAAAAAGTATCTAACTGGGTGGAAAAAACAATAGAAAAATGAGAAGCTTTATTCTAGCTAGACAAAAAGGGATTCTGGAGTGAATACTTGGGTTTGTTTCAGAGGGAAAGTAAAATAATTGAGTAAAAATATTTTCATTCAAAGTCCAAATGGGAATAATTGAATGAAAATAGGATTTGGAATTTTGAAGAGTTTCTTAATCTCTTTAGATTTTAGTTCTCTGACACTGTGAATCAGAGTAACAGAAAAAAAAAATAAGAAATTTAAAGCCAGAAAAACTGGTCTAGATTCTTAATTCAATTATGGTCTAGTATCATAATCATAGGCACTTATCTCCTCTTGGCTTCACTTTCTTCATCAGTCAAATAAAGGCACTGAATTTGTAATTTCAACTTTGACATCTCCCATATCTAATCACCAAGAAGTGATCCACTCACCTAAGTGGCACCTTAATTCAGGTTCTCATCACTTCTCCCCTAGATAGAAATGAAAAGAAATATTAAAAGTTCCTGGGTTAAAATTCCAGATGTGACACTTGTTCCCTGTGGGACCTTGAACAGTTATTCTTCTTCCCTGTGCTTCAGTTACCTAAATTAGGGTTTTGATCTGTGCCACTGAAGGGCTCATCTACAATGATCTGATCACA
This sequence comes from Bettongia penicillata ogilbyi, assembly GCA_023548195.1. Classification (NCBI taxonomy): domain Eukaryota; kingdom Metazoa; phylum Chordata; class Mammalia; order Diprotodontia; family Potoroidae; genus Bettongia; species Bettongia penicillata. The sequence continues at coordinate 989,197 of JAJHZJ010000484.1, read as the reverse complement.
GAGTCACTACTGTATGCCAAGACATATTGTTGCTTGTCCTTCATTCTCCAAGAGGACCATGACACCAGGAAGGTGATGCCAAGACTTCAAGGGAATTGGATTTAAGTGAGGCAGGGCTGTGTAAAATCACCAGCCTCACTTTCTCCCCTGGAGCCATCTGGGTCTAATGGCAAGATATAGATGACTAGAAATGATCCTGGATGTAGTGGGAGACCATAGCATTTTTAAGCTAAGGTCTTTCCCAAGTCTCAGTCTGATGGAGGCAAATCCCTTCCAGTTATTAAGACTAGGTACAAAATGAGGCAAAGAATGGCCCTTTTACCTAGTCATGAAAAATTAATCTGGGAAGGGAAGAATTTACATTCACTCTAAGTCAATCAAGGCCAAAGCAATGACCCAGTGGGCTTGGGCTGGAACCTATTTGTTGGCTAATCAATGAGAGGCAGAGTGATTTGGGTTTAGGGCATGGTGCTTAAGAAAGAAATCTAGCCCATAAACACCAAGCTATCTTATGAGGTTTCATTGATTGGAATTTACATTACTTTGGGCAGAGCACCCGCAGGTAAGGGCATGATACCCTATGTGGACAGTGACAGTGAAGACCCAAAGCCTCTAGGGGAGAGAAAGAGCAATGTACAGAAAGTCCAATGTTTAAACCCTCCTTATGGCACCCAAACCTTGTCCTACAATGAACTGAATCTACAAGGAGAAAACCAAAACAAAACTACAGTGAGAAAAAAAGCAGTAAGAATCTTCAGACATAAAAAGACCTGAAATAATTTAAGGATAAACAAGCAGTGTCTTGTGTTAAAGAAAAAGGGCCAGGTTTCAGGAATTTGGAATGTTAATTGTCAGCTGGCTGGTGTCTGAACTCATTATTGCTTCATTTGCCTAATCCATCAATGGGGAATTTGAACCTTATTAACTGAGTGATTAAAGATCTTAGTGGAAATGTCATTGATGTTTTGTCATCTTTCATTTCTTCAAGGTACTGTGTCTATTGCATTTCAAAATCAGAGATTAAGAGGTAAAGTTTTAATAAGGGGGATATAGTTGAAGGCAATACATGACTTCACATGCTGATTTATCTGCTGTACCAAATTTTCGTTCATAGGTCTATAAAATGGGTCCATCTTGTTGTTTTGTGTTTTCATAACTATCATCACATTTTTCTATGTTAACCACTCCTTCTCAAGGAACTTGAGAACAGAATTATCATCCATGCTTTATATACAGGTATACTCAACACAGGGTTCTGTGTTGGCCTCTCTCTTCTTCTGTATACACCTCATCTCTTGATGATCTCATCATCTCCCACAGACTTAATTATCATCTCATTGAAATTGACTACCAGATATACACATTCAGTCCTTGCATCTCTTTTGAGTTTCGTGCCACATATTTCCTTTCTAGACATCTATACAGAGGTGTCTAACATACATCTCAAACATTATGAGTTCAAACTTAACCTACTATTATCCTCCTTAACCTCATGCTTCTTCTCAAGGCCCCTGTCATTCCTCCAGTTTTACAGATTTAGAATGTGTAAGTCACTCATTCTTATCTTTTTTCTTTCTCACTTACTCCTTATATCCAATCAGTTGCTAAGTTATTGACCACATCTCATTTTTTGCATATGTCACCCTTTCTCTCCTTAACCACTCTAGTTTAGAGCCTTATTATCTCTCTCCTGAATTATTACAGTGATCCCCTAATTGGTCTCCCTGTATTTAATCTATTCCTTCTTCAATACATCTTCCATCCACCTATCCAATCTATATTCCCTGAGCAAATATATGACCTTGCCACACTCTTGCTGTAGAGGCTTCAGTGGCTTCCCATTGTCTCTGGGACAAAAATACTCTGACTGAAAATTAAAATCCTTCCTGGCAATTTAGCTCAATGTAGTTCCAGCCTATCTCTCTAGGCTGATTACAAATATTCCTCTTTATGTTTTCCACACTCAAGCCAAATTACTTACTTTTCCTTCTGAGCTACATAACTTAATACACTGCTCATTTATGCCTAAAATGTGATTCCTCCTCAGCTCTATCTCTTAGAAGCTCTGGTTTCCTTCAAGACCCAACTTACTTTCTCCTTAAGAGGCATTCTGTTGAGAGGCATTCTTTGTTCCTTCAGTTGTTAGTACCCTTCTACCACTAAAAGAACTTAATATTTATTTTGTATATGCCCTATGAGTATAGTGTGCCCCTCTCCACCATTAGAATTTAAGCTTCTTGACAGAAGAGACTATTTTACTTTCTTTAATATATTAATTGTTAATTACTTTGAATATTTCTTGTTATTTCTATCTTAGAAAGAGAATATGAGAGCCTGAATTGAAGTGGCACTTCAGTGAGTGCATCACTTCTCAGTGCATTTTTATTTCCCAAACTTAGATCTTTTAGTTTATCAAACACTGAATTACTGGGTCATTTACTACTATGCGTGATGTACCTAATCTATTTTACTGATCCACCACTCTATTTGTTAGCCGATGCTAGATCTGATATGTGTTCTGTAATACAGTTTGAGATTTGGTGCTGCTAGGCTACCTTCCTTCACATTGTTTTTCATTGATTTGCTTGATATTCATGACTTTTTCTACTTCCAGGTGAATTTTGGTAATCTTTTTAGCTATATAAAATAATTCTTTGGTGGAATGGCACTGCATAAGTAAATTGACTTAGATAAAATTGTCATTTTTACTATATTGGTTCTGCCTACCCATGTGCAACTAATATTTCTCCAATTGTTTAGATTTGTATTTTTATAATATATTTTGTGCAATACATGTTACAAAACAAGAATAACACCTAGTCCTATTCAAAATGCTGGAAAGTACAAGAATCAATGGAGTCTTTCTAAAAATAACATGTAGTACTTATCTAAAACAAGCAAAAAAGCAGCAAGCATTATCACTGAAGGAGATAAATTTGAAGACTTTCTGGTGAGATTAAGATTGGAGCAAGGATATTCATTATCACTACTACTATTCAATATTGTACCAGAAATGCTAGGATAGAAGTAGGACAAGTGTTTTATGGAGAGCTCACAAAGGGCAGGTAATCACATGGTGATCAGAAGAAGCGATACAGGGACACTCTCAAAGTCTCTCTCAGGAACTTTGGAATTGATTGTGTGACATGGGAGACACTGGCACAGGACTGCTCTGCACAGTGTGCCCACACCAGAGAAGGTAGTGTACTCTGTCAGCAAAGTAGAATAGAAATGGCTCAAGGGAAACACAGGATGTGCAGATCTTGGGTATCGACCCCAAATGTTCACATGAACCGTTTGTGCCCAATCTGTGGTAGAGCATACTGAGGTCCTATTTGTCTGATCAACCACAGTTGGACACATTGAAACTTGACTTTATCATAGTGATGCCATTTCGATCCTCTTCAAGAATGAAGGCCAACCAACCAATCAATTAGAGGAATAAAAATAGTCAAGGAGGAAACAAAACTCTTTGCAGATAATGTGATGATGTACTTAGAAAGTCCTAGATAATCACCTAAAAAGTAGTTGGAACAATGAATAAATAACTTCAGTAAAGTTGCAGGAAATAAAATATACCCTTATAAACCATTAGCATTTCTATATACTAAAAGCAGAATCTACCAGCAAGAGATAGAGAAATTTCATTTAAAATAACTGCAGAAAATATAAAATAATTGAGATTTTATCTGCTAAGACAAACCCAGGGCCTATATAAACATAATTGCAAAATACTTAGTTGAATGGAAATCTTTGCTCTCCTCTTTTCATCAGGAATGCTTGAAATTCCTCTATTTCATTAAGTTCCTCTTCTTTTATCTTGAAAGGATTAACTCAGTTTTGTTAGGTTATTCGTGGTTATAATGTCAGCTCTTTTGCTTTCTAGAATATCATATTCCAAGTTCTCCATTCCCTTAATGTGATAGATGCTGAATCTTGTATGATTCTGACTATGACTCCATTGTTTTTGAATGTTTTTTTTCTGCCTGAGTGAAATATTTTCTCCTTTATCTGGAAGCTCTGGAATTTTGCTATAATAATCCTGGGATTTTCATTTTAGGATCTCTTTCAAATGGTGATTGATCATTTCAATTTCTATTTTACCCTTCTGGTTCTAGGATATCAGAACAGTTTCCCTTGATAATTTCTTGAATTATGATGTCTAGGTTCTTTCTTTGATCATGGCTTTCAGGTGTCCAAATTTTCTGTCCTTGATTTGTTTTCCAGGTGAGTTTTTTTCAATGACATATTTCATATTTTCTTTTTTAAATTTTTAATTTTGTTTTATTTTTTCTTGTCTCATAGAGTCAATTGTTTATACTTGCCCAATCTAATTTTTAAGGAGTTATTTTCTTCAATGCGTTTTTGTACCTTTTCTTTTTCTTTATATTTAGTCATTTCTGTTTTTAAAGTGTTACTTTCTTCAGTAGTTTTGCACCTCTTTTACCAAGTCATTAATTGTCTTTTCATAATTTTCTTCCTTGGCTCCCTTTTCTTTTCCTTCTTATTCTTCTACTACTCTTATTTGATTTTAAAAATAATTATTAGCTCTTCCTGGAATTTTTTGTTGGACTTTTCTCTAATTCATCTTTTTTTTTTCCTTTGAGGCTTTGCTTGTGGCTATTTTGATTTCATTGTCTTCTTCTGAGTGTGGATCTTGACCTTCCCTGTCACTATAGTAATTCTTATGGTAAAATTATTTTGTTGTTGTTTGCTCATTTTTAACTCGATTTCTTAATTTTGAACTTTATATTAATGTTGGACTCTTCCATGCATGTATGTGTGTGTGCATGTGTGTGTGTATGTGTGTGTGTGTGTGTGTGTGTGTTAGTGGTAGTGGTAGAGGGTGCACTGTCTCAAGCTTCATGCTTTTTTTGCACAAATGTTTTTGTATGTATGTCTGAGTGTTTGAAAAATTTTGATGCTCTAATATTATGTAATCCAAGGAAAGATGTATTCAGTGTTCTCTGGTCTGTACTCTGGTTCTTCTCCATGAAGGACCCCTGATCCCTTGGTTTAGCAGTCAAAACTGTTCCTCAGGACTCCTGATCACTTAGAACCAGAAGCAATAAATTCCTCAAGTTCACTGAACACTTATAACCCAAAGCAACACGTCTTGGGTATCCAATTCCTTCTTAATCTAAAATTCTCCTCTCTGAACTTAAATTATGACTCATAAGTGATTACAGATAATGGATTTGTCAAATGACATCTGGTCCTATATTCAGTGCTAGCACAAAGAGCCCCTATAATAAATTTTTAACCAGTTTCTAGGTTCCCTTACCATCTCCAGCTTGAGAACTCTCCATACTGGGACTTTTGTCATTACCACATAGCCCCAACACTGGTGTGGAATTCATGTGGGCTCTGAACCAGCTTAAAATCCCTCCCCTTCACCTCCCTCCACCATGTCACAGATTTCTCTTTTTCCAATGCTTTAAGTTTCTTGGGCTGGAAGAAGGTCTCACTTTGAACTTTTGTTGGCTCTGCTACTCAAGAATTAGATTTCAGGCATTATTTTAAGTTATTTGGAGGAGAATGTTGAGAGCTCACCTGAGTGCTTTCTCTATTTCACCATCTTGACTTCACTACTAGAAGTCTCAGAAATTTACTCTGATCAAGTACTCTTTGTACTCTACCATGCTTCTTCTTGTCCATGGGCTTTAATAAATTCTTCATAGATGATCCACTCAACACAGACACTTTCCTCTAAGTTTCTTAATGATCTATTCTTATTCCTATAGAATTCTGTATTTAATGTAATGTCAATGTAGAGTGTCTGTCCAGGATAGATGTAGCTTTTAAAGATTGATTGAGTGGACCACCAATGTAACTATATTTCATACTTTGGGCAATAGATATTCATCATCCATTTGACTTTTCATATGTTTGGTGACAATTGTGACATTGATCTCTTTTGAGTCATGATGGGTCTCATTATGGAAATACTACATTACTAAAGAGATTGATATAGTCAACACCATGTTTGCTGACAAAAACACCTGGAGGAACTTACCATCTACAAGTAATGTCTCCCAATTAGACTCTGTACAGGACTAGTACTTAGCACAGGGTCTGGCGCATAGTAGACCCATAAAAAAGTTTCATGACTGATTGACATCCTTTATGATACACATTACATGTGTATCAAGCTCAGACTTCCAAGTTGAATGCTTTCCTTGATGCTGTTACTTTGAGGATCATTGTACCTGGTTAGACCCATGAACTTCTCAAGGAACCTTTTATGATGTAAGTCATGAATATGATAAAACTTATTGGAAAAATTTTAGCATTGTATTGTGATCTAATGAATCAGATGTCTTTTTGTGGTCAACAAAGAAGTTGGAAGCATGATGTATTCACTAGACTTTTCATTTAAATTTGTGAAGATAAGGTCTGTGATAGAAGATTTCCCACAAAAATCTCTGTTCTCTTCTTATATTTTCATCAAGGTTGCCCTTGATATGTGTTCAGGTCAGAAGCTTATATATTTTACAAAAAATAAGAAAGTATACATTTGATACTTGATAATATTTTAATCATCCAAATTCTTTTGAATAATAATATGCTCCCCAATTTTTTAAAAACCTTTTAGTACTTTGACCTCTTTTGGTTAGCTTGGAAATTAAGTGCTTAATGCTATAAAAATTATTTGCCCTTTGGCATAGTTTTCTATGCTTTCATTCAATTTAGACTAACCTCTAAGTTTTATACAATTAAATACCATTTCTGTGTCCACAAACAATGCATTATATATTAAATTGACTAGAGTCCAGCATGTCAGAGTGTGACCTTTTGTAGCTGAGGGGTCGTTTTTTCTTTTTCATATCTCAGTACCTGGTACAGTGCTGGGCACATGGCAGGTTACATGTTTGCTGATTGGCTGGTTGATTGATTCAGTACTTTTCATGGTTCTGTCAGGTAATACTGTTCGCACTACCCTTCCATATTCCTCTGCAATGTGTTTCAAATGAGATTTTACTCTAAACTGTTATTAACATTAGCTTTTGTATCTCCCAAATAAAATTAATTTGGCTGGAGTGATTGGTGAGCTCTTTTGGTCTCCTAGTTGTAGTAATTATTTTATATTGGTTCAAGCCTTTCTAGAATTGGGTAGTCAGAGTGAATATCTTTACCTTGTCCATTTCCCATTTTTCAGTGACAAGACTCTGTGTGAGTAGGTCAGAAGAGAATTGTTGTAGCTACCATGCCTCTTCATTCTTATTTGGTGTTATTTCATATCCTTTTCTTCCCCAATTAGCTGATTGTCCACATACAGACAACACACATTGGCAATCAGTCACTTGTGTTTGTTATTATTACCAATTTCATTTTTTATTGATTGTTTTCTGGATTTGCCATATCAAACACATTCAAAATGTTTTCTTAGAAAAAAACCCAAAGCGTAAACATTTATATTCTTTCACTTCTTAATCCTAAAATATTTTCCCAACATTTTTTCCCAATGCCATTCTCTATACCCACTTTTACATTGAAGTCAGCAAGTGTCAACATATTTTTAGTATCTAAGGTTTTACATTCCCTAAGTTCTCATGCTGTGTAACAGATGTTGGTATGTAAGTTATAATTAACTTCATGGGAGTCTTTTTTGCTTTTCTTCCTCATGAGTATAGCAAAGAGAGATGATCAAGAATCTCATGAAATAATGTTTAATGCTTGATGAAACTAACCTCATTAATTCCTTTCGTTACGTCTCTAAGGAGACTATGAACCATTTTTCCATTTAGTTAAAATTTCTTATATTATTTAGATAAATTTTAATAAAAAAGAAAATATTGCTAGAATTTCATTTGTAAGTATTCTATCAGCTTTGTAAACATTGCAAAATGATTTTACATGCAATATTTAATTTAATATGTAATATGTAATTTAATCTTACTTTGGAACTTTTGATTTCATTTTGATTCCATCTACTAATATGGGTCAGAAACTTGTCTATAAGTTCTAATCAGATAGAGTTTCCTACAGTACTGAAAAGTTTAGTGATTTTCCCATGGTCCCAAAGCCAAAACAGGTCAAAGACAATACTTGAACTCAGGACTTCTTGACTTTAAGGTAGCCTCTTTATCTACTATTCTATGCTGCTTCACATGTGTGTGTATACACACACATACATATATGTATATATGTATGTATAATATATGTATACACATAAACATATATAGAAACTCGCATTATGTGTGTATATGTATGTGTACATATATATATGTATATATATATATATATATATATATAATATGTATAATGTATACCAATCACTGAATCATTTTAGGTACCTGCTATATGACAAGCACTGTGGTAAGTACTGGGAATACAAAAAAAAAAAAACCAAAAAACAAAAGATAGGCCCTGCCCTCAGGAACCTTGTAGTCTAACAGGAGTAACATACAAACAAATATATACAAACAAGCTATACAGAGCATAAATAGAAAAAAATTAGCAGAGGGAAGGTAATAGAATTAAGAGGGGCTGGGATAGGCTTCTTGTAAAAAGATATGATTGTACTTGGGACCTAAAGGAAGCCAGAGAGGTCAGTAGGCAGTGTTGAGGAGGGAGGCCATTCAGGCCTGCTGACACAGGGGACAACCAGTGAAAATGCATGGAGCTGAAAAGCTGATTATCTTGTTTGTGAAACAGCAAGAAGGTCAATGTCACCAGATGGAAGAATATGTATCAGGAAGTAAAATGTAAGAAGATCGGAAAAGTAGGAGGGGACTAGGTAAGGTAAGACTTTAAATGCCAAGCAGTGGATTTTGTATTTGGGGGTGGTAAGAGAAGGCCTTTGGAGTGGTGGTGTGACATGGTGTGACCTGTCTTTAAGAAAACTCCCTTTGGTGGCTAAATAGAAGATGGAGAGACATAAACCCCATATGTAAACATACATATACACATACATTCTCACATATCTACACACATGCATACACGTATATGTGTGTGTATACACATATAAATCAAATCATATCATTCTTGTCACCTTTGGTAGAGCACTGGACTTGGAGTGATGAAGACCTGCCATCAAATCTGGCCTCAGGCTTTTCCTAGTTGAGATGGCCTCAATAAGGTTTCCCTATATGTCAAATGAGGGTAATGAAAGCCTTAAGCTTACAAAGTTGTTGTGAAACTCAAATATGTAAAGCGCTTTGCAAATCTTACAGTACTGTAAACATGCTATGCCACCACACCATCTCTGTTGATGTCTAAAGGGGAAGCACAGGATAGAAGGTCATCTCATATCTCTCTCTTTTTCCTCTATGTATTATTTTGGCCAAATAATTGCCAGCTCCATGTATCAAGGAAAACACTTTTTTCCCCTAGAATTAATAAGATTAACATTTGAGGGATTAAGTGTCTCAGTATTAAGAATGCTGGACCTGGAATCAAAAAGATCTGTATTCAAATCATCTCTTTGCCACATACTGGTTGTGTGACCCTGGGTAAATCAGTTAATTTCTTGGTGATCTAGGCAAGTCTCTAAGAAAATAAATTAAAGAGAGAGTCACAACCTGCATTAGTACAGGAAATTCTTCTCAGACAGATACATACATATATGGAGTCCCAGGTCTAGTACAAAATAAATAGGAATACACACACACAAACACATTTTTGAAATGTAATCTTGTATTGGTTTGTTTGGCTGAAATCCTTTCTTACTTTTCTTTTTATTCTACATAACAAAGGATGACTGTCTTGGAAGAAGAAAGGAGAGGGACATATTTGGAAAGAAATATGTTATAAAAATATAAGATACCAATAAAAAAATTTAAAAAGACATGCACATTCTTTTGCCCCTCCCAGATATTATGGGACCTCATATGGTTTTCTATCTTGATTGTCCCCTTCTAATAATTCTACATGTTTGCCAAATATAAAAGCACAACTGTTATGCTTTTTTCTGTAGAAGCCAATATAACTAAAGATTATTCATTCCATTCACTACCAGAAAGTCTTCATTTCCCCCCATTAAAACATAAATTCCTTGAGGGTAGAGACTATTTTATTTAATTACATTTATATTCAGAACACCTAGCAAAATGCAAGATCTGTCTATCTATCTATCTATCTATCTATCTATCTATCTATCTATCTATCTATCTTTCTAATCTATCATCTATCACCTGTCTAGCTATATATCCATCTATCTGTCTATCCATCCATCCATCTATCTCTTTGTCATCTATATTTGTCTATGTGATATTCAAGCATTTTAAATTTTAGTTAGTATTTTTGATTTTCTGCTACTGATTAAATATTTTCTTCTGAAACTCTTTTTAAAGCATCACGACACTTGGCCTTCAAGTCACTTAAATTTTCAGTAAACTTTTATGTCAGAATCATTCCTCAACATTTTGAATTTTTCCTCTGTCTGCCAGGGCAAAATCCTGGTTTTTGATGATTTGCTCAATAATAGAACAACATTGTGCAAATGTCAAATAAGAAATGTCATTGTCACAATCGCAGCCACGATTCTCCCAATAGTTCAAACAATGAGACTTTGTCAGTGCCTCCCACCATCAGATTCTGGGGCAACACAGTAATGTCTGTCAAGGACAAGACTGTAAAATTCTTTCAAATTAACTTCTCTAGCACTCAGAAATGTTCCCCCAATTTTTAGCAGGAAGAATGAATGGCTAGGAAACATATACCTTGTTATTTTTAAGAGGAAAAAAAGAAACTTGGCAATTTTAAATTTTTACCCTACAGTGAAATTCTCAAAAAGCACAGAGAGCATGCCACCCTACCTTATTCCCTAAAGAATACCATGACTATTTTAAGTATCCTCACTGGGTTTCAACTGGAACCTAACTCCACTGATGACTGGCTATTGAGAGGCTAACTTCTTTTTTGCCTCTTGGAAAGCCAAAGCATATTTCATTTATTTAATTTGTTTATGAAGTATTAACCTGAACACAAATCATTATTAATCAGGCATGAACTAATTTTGAATTTCGTCAGATTTGGGGCTCATAGTGGTAATAGCTGTACCTCAGTGTCCTACAGTTTGGTGTAACTAAAAGAGTTTGAGCATTGTACACACACACATATATGTTATATGCACACATATACATATATGTATATATGCATATATAATATATTCTTTTTTTAAAATAGATTTTAATGACATCTCTTTTAATATCTATTTTTTTCTACTGGATTCCCACTTACCAAAGTGTCATCCCTTATAGCAAAAGATTAAAAAAAGAAATAAAAAAGATATCTGACATTATATGTAATATTCTGTACAAATGCACCTCCCCACATCTACAAAGGATTGGGGAAGGTATTATCATATATTTCTCATTTGGAACCAAGGTTTTCTCTTTGTAATTTCAGTATTTATTTTTAGTTGTTTTCTAGTCACTGTTCTTTGCACTTACAGAAGTGTAGCATTTATATTTTTTTCTTGGTTCTTCTTACTTCACTTTATATCAGTTCATATTAAGATTTTGTGTTTTTCTCTTTCTCATATTTGTTTCTTACCACATAGTATTATTTTATTACATATATGTCCACATGTTATTTAGACATTCTTCAAATGATGGTTATCTACTTTATTTTCCATATGAACCATAATTCCCTCATTGACTTTGAAAACAATAAATTGCTCCTCTTCTCTATGCCTAAAAATTTGGATTTGACCAATTGAAAGGCTCCTATGCAGGACAATTTTCATGGTGCTGATTCTTACTAGCAGCCAGATTTCAGGTAAAACAAATTAGGATAGAATGATAACAAAGCCTTGAGAATATTGGGAATTTCATTGGAGATTAAGTGTAGTTTCACAGGGCATGGTGGAATATACTTGGAGGGGAGGAAGGCTGTTGGAAGAGCTATGGGTGGAGGAGATTAGTATAATAAAGGATAATAATGAGTATTCAGCAGAGGGAATGTGAACAAGGACCTCATCGCTAATGCAATAAAATGGCAACCCTAAACTTAGAGGAACTACTAAAATGCATGATATAGATAGAGCAGGGGTTCTCTTCAGCTCCCTAGACATCCTTGAGATTTTTTCAAAACTATTGTCATAATAATACCAAGATGTTTTCACTTCCAAAGTGGTAAAAATAAGGATAGATATATTCCACAAAAACAAAATCTCTTCGGGAGGTCCTAAATAATTTCTAAAATTGTAAAGGGGTAACCAAGTTTGAGAACTACTGGTATAGAAGGCTATGTGCTGAACTTAGGAGTCATGAAGACCTGAATTCAGATAGCACGTTAGAAAATTACCAGCAGTTTGTCTGTGGGCAGGTCATTTTATCCTCTCTGATACTGTCTGAATCAACAAATTAGGAGAGCAGACTAAATTGCCTCTATGGTTCCTTCTTTTTCTAAATCTGTTATGTTATAATCCCATCATCTGAGCAACACATGGACAGTAGGGAGTAGGGGAATAGGGAGAGACATTTTCTCTGTAGAAAATTACATAATAATTTGAAGATTTAACTCCACGACCAATTTAGAAATGTATCATAAAATTCAGATATTTTAAAGTATTTATCAGTCAGTCAATAAGCATTTATTAATCCCTTACTACATGCTAGGTGCTGTGCTAACCATTTGAGATACAAAGAATGGCAAAAACAGTACCTGCTCTCAAGGAGCTCACATTTTAGTGAATTCTTTCTATTCTAATGAGAGAGTTACTTGCTTAAACAACTGTGGATTCATAAAATTCAGTTTCAATAGTTTTCAGTCATGTCTGACTCTTTGAGACCCCATTTGGAATTTTCTTGATAAAGATACTGGAGTGCTCTACCTCATTTTACAGATGAGGAAACTGAGGCAAAAAAAGTTAAGTGACTTGCCCAGAGTCACACAGCCAGTAAGTATCTGTGGCCAGATTACCTGAGACATGAAGGAAAACAGAAATAGTAGGAGTTGGAGATGAGAAGAATAGTGTTCCAGCCATGGGAAAGCCAGTGAAAAACTTCATGGAGTCAGGAGATGAGATATTTGCCCAGAATCTCATTCCTTGGTGCCCTTCTGCCACTGTGAGTGACCTTTTTGAATATCCAGAGTGGTGATGGCAGATGATTCAAGACCTGCATGAACTATTAGACCTGGATTTATTTCTAATCCAACAGCTTTAGGGATCAATTCTTTACCATCACTGTTCTTATCCCAAGGAGATTTAATTTATAATCCCAGGCTTCCTTCAAAGTCCAACTGAACTGTCACCACTGCTTTCCCTTAAACTTCTGGCTGCCATTTGTCTCTTTCTCAAATTCCTTTCCCTCTCTTTTTCACTTATCTCATTTCTACTCCAATATTTCCCACCCACTTATCCCCAACCCTTGCCCTGTGCAATGCTTACTTGAGCACATACAATTTTTCTTCTTACTTAGATTTAAGCTTCTTTTTTAAAAAATAGTTTATTTTTAGTTTTAACATCCACTCCTATAAGTTTTAAATTTTTTCACCTTTCTTTTCCACTCCCTCCCCAAGATGTCATGCAATCTGATCTGGCTCTACACATACATTTCTATTAAACACGTTTTCACATTAGTCATGTTGCATAGAAGAATTATAATGAATGGGAGAGACCATGAGAAAGAAAACTAAACAAAACAAAAAGAAAATAGTTTTCTTTACTATGCATTCCAATTCCATAGTTCTTTCTCTGGATGTGGGTGGCATTTACCATCATGAGCCCTTTGGCATTATTTTAGGTCCTTGCATTGCTGAGAAGAGCCAAGTCTATCCAAATCAGTCATCGCACACTGTGGCTGTTTCTGTGAACCATATTCTCTGGGTTCTGCTCACTTCACTCAGTATGAGTTCATGTAAGTCTTTCTGGGATATTCTGAAGTCTGCCTGTTCATCATTTCTTAAAGCACACAAGTATTCCATTACATTCATATACCACAACTTGTTCATCTATTCCCCAATTGATGGGCAGTCCCTCAATTTCCAATTCTTGGCCACAACAAAAAGAGCTACTGTAAATATTTTTTGTATATGTGTATCCTTTCCCCATTTTTATGATCTTTTTCAGATAGAGCCCTAGATGTGATATTGTTGGGTCAAAGGGTATGGACATTTTTATACACCTTTGGGCATAGTTCCTAATTGCTCTCCAGAATGGTGAATCAGCTCACAGTTCCACCAAAAATGAATTAGTGTTCCAACTTCCTCACATTTTCTCCAATATTTATCATTTTCTTTTTTTGTCATGTTAGCCAATCTTATAGGTGTGATGGGGTACCTCAGGGTTGTTTTGATTTCCATCTCTCTAATCAATAGTGATTTAGAGCATTTTTTCATATCATTATGGATAGCTTTAATTTCTTCCTCTGAAAACTGCCTATTCATATCTTTGGACCATTTGTCAAATGGGGAATAAATTGTATTCTTGTAAATTTGACTCATTTCTCCATATATTTTAGAAATGAGGCCTTTATCAGAGACACTAGTTGTAAAAAAACTTTTCTCCCTAATTTTCTGCTTCCCTTCTAATCTTGTTTGCATTGAGTTTTAAGCTTCTTGAGAAGGGACTGCATCAGATAGATCTTTGGATTTTTAGCCTCTAGCAACAAAAGCTGATATGAAGTAGACCTTCAGTACACATTTGGGAAATTAGATTGCTAAATCTTTTATTTGAACTGCTATTAATTTTAATTTTTTTCTCTTGGCAAATTAGTCATTTCCTTTTGGAAATGCGTTCAGTGGAGTATAAAGCATCAAATTTTAAATATATGGGTGCATTATCACTGATGGAAACGACAACAAAATTTGTTTAATACTAGTTGTTTGTCAACCACTGAGGATTATATTGTCTATGTTTTCATATCATCTGTCTAATTTTATACCTGAGGGGTAGTACACATTACTGGAAAATTTAACCATTTTAGGATATATAACAGAAAGTTTGAATAATTGGAGAAAAATAAGGAAAGCTAATACTAAGGTCTGTTGAACCCTTCTTAAACTTGGAGAAGGTTTTGTTTTTATTTTTTCCTTTTATAAGCTCAATTTGTGACTAAAATAACACTGGAAACACCGGATTTGGAGGAAGAGAACCTAGGTTTAAATCCCAGCTCTATCACAACCTTCAGTACCTTGGACAAGTTATTTCACTTATTTGAGTCTCAGTTTTTTTCATGTAGAAAATCATGGAACTGACCACAATAGACTCTAAGGTTCTTACAAGTCTTAAGCCTCCAATTTTGTGATACTATCAGTTAAAAAAATTTAGAGAAAAGAATTCATCCTCTGTTAGTGATTCCTTTTAACCATCGTCAGCCTCTCCCTGCTTCTATTCTTAGTATATGTAGAGGTTAGAGCAGCATGAAAAAACAGTACATTTCTCATCATAATGCTATCAAAAAGAGATCTATATCCTACCCTAGGAACATCAGAATGAAATACAAAACTTCAGAATCAGAGACTCTCAAAATTCATCTAGTTCAGGTCTGTTAATGCATGATTTTCACATGAGCAAATGAAAGAAAGTAGCCTAGATTTATAATAGATAACAATGTCTATTAGAATCTTCAGAGTAGGCTGAATTTGTTGGTTGTAACATTGTGCCCTGCAGTAGAAAACATTTTCAAATCACTTCAGAAAACATAAGCATCTGCTACATTCAAAGAATTGTAGATATAAAGATGAAACCTACTGGTCATTATCCTCGGAGAGCTTACAATCCAGAAAGTTTGCTCAATATATAAATACATACATATATGTATATACACATACACACATGTATATACACTTACATATATGTATAGATATACATATAGCACATATTATATTTAATTTATACAGAATTTAAAAGTTTTCAAAGCACATTATAAATATGCCATTTAAGCCTCATAATAACTCTATTATTATCCCCATTTTACATGTGAGGAAACTGAAGCAGGCAGAGTATATGGCTTGCCTTGGGTCACCTAACTAGTGAGGTTGTTT
The DNA here is from genome assembly GCA_023548195.1 of Bettongia penicillata ogilbyi. NCBI lineage: Eukaryota > Metazoa > Chordata > Mammalia > Diprotodontia > Potoroidae > Bettongia > Bettongia penicillata. Next base: position 973,261 of record JAJHZJ010000484.1, on the reverse strand, counting down.
TTAACTCAGGTCTTATTGACCCTGAGTCCACTGAATCATCTACAAATAAATAGAAATATTGTTGGGGCACAAGTCAGGCTTTATTTTTTGTTTTTAACCTAGAGTGTTAGACATTTAGTAGGTATTTCTTAAATGCTTGATCAAAGACTTCTTAGAAATTGGGTTTATGACTTTCTTCCCCCAATAACAAAGAAAAATTAGCCAAATTTTAATTACTCAATTAAAAATAACTATACTATTAAGAATTAGACTAGGTAACCTCTAAAGTCTATTACAGCTCTAAATCTTTATTTACAAAAAAAGACAGCCTCTAGAAACTATCATTATTCTACCCAGATAATGGTCTAGTTTGAATGTTTCTTTCAGATGCTAATCACATGATCTTTTACATATATTCTTCTACCATTTTCAATGCATTGAACCAATGTTTATACCGATGAATTAAAAAATTAAAAAGTAAAAGCTGGTTCATCACCAACTTGCAAAGAACTAGAGGGTGTGCTGAAAAATATTTATCAACTGGCTCTCTGGAGAATAAAAATGTTCAGGACACATATTAAATATTATTAACATTCCTTCTCTTACTTTCTTAAGTCTAGAAAATCTAACTAATGAATCAATCTCCTAATGTATATTGTTTGTTGATTTCTGAAGTATAAAGGCTCATATAGACATTTTAACAATTGGCTCTCCTGAATTGGTTTGAGCTGGCACCAGCACATTCTTGAGGAGAATTAATATTTACAAAGCTTTCCCCAGAGTATGGGTAGAGTCCATGCCTCTCTTTCTACCCTCAACATGAGTTAGGCTAAACTCTCTTCCATCTCTTGCAATAAGAATTAGTTTCCCTAAATGGTAACAAAACAGTCCCTGCAACATGATTAATTTCCATCCCCGCTGATCATCTAAAGGCACAAAAAAAAAAAAAAAAAACCACTCCTGTGGAGTCAGTGAACTTGATATATTTCTTTGTAATGTTTTTATGCCCTGCCCTACTGACTAGCCCCATTCCCATATGGAGATGAGGAGGGCCATATACTGGTCTAGTTCAAGTCCTTCATTTTATAGAAGGGAAAATTGAGATCCAGAGAAGCTGTGCTAGATCTCCTAGATTTCTAAAATTGGGGTAATGATAGGACTTGTCATTATGAGTTGGCCAAGATAGCTGCATGTCAAATCGTTTGTGACTGTTACCCTGTCTACCATTGTGAGTTATCAGTAACAAAATAAGATGTGTACTCATATTGCCTGTTTGTTAATCTGAGATCTGATTTTCTTTCCATCATACAAAACTACCTTTTTCTGGATTCTCACTGTGACTTAATCTCATTTAAAAATCCTCTTGACCATTGGGTACAATCTAGTTGTCCAATGAAGTAAAGCTAATTGTTTTACAGTTATGACTGACTTTTTGTGACCCCATTGAGGGTTTTCTTGGCAAAGATACTAGAGTGGTTTGCCAATTCCTTCTCCAGCTCATTTGACAGATGAGAAACTGAGGCAAACAGGGTTAAATGATTTACCCAGTGTTACACGGCTAGAGGTCAGATTTGAACTCAGAAAGGTGAATATTTTTTACTTTAGGTCCAACACTCTATCCGCTATACCACTTAACTATGCTAAAGATAATTTGCCTATGGGAATAAAGGCTTTGTCTGAAATTTCTTTGATATAGGAACACCAATGTCTTTCATAACCCTTTCTGAAAATTATAGTGGTAGAGATTTTCCCAAAACACTGAGAAGTCAAGCAATTTGGCCAGGGTGAAAGAGCTTATAGATGTTAGAGGCAAGACTTGAACTCAAAACTTCTTGTCTTTGAGGCCGGTTCTCTATCTAGTATTATATATCTGTAAATGATATTATGGGAGGATCAAATCTATTTGCTTGATCCCCTTAGTCTAATAACTAGATATATATTATTGTGAAAAATTAATCAAGAAAGGGAATATAGAAAGGAGGAATTAGAGTGTATGGTGATATATTTATCTGGTGGCAGTATGTGATTTCCATTATTCCTGCTTCTTCTTTGTTGGGGTCTGGGCATCTGGATGAACACATATTTATGCAGCTGAATTTCTATATTTATCAGTTCCCTCCCAGTATTCCCCTTTGGCCCCAAGACATTCTCCAAACATTTACTTTTCATTCCTTTCAAATTGTGTTTAACTAAAATATCACCTTTTATATTTGTCTTTATCTAAGTTATATGCATATTGGGTTATAAAATCAAAGTTGGCAGAGAGCCAATATAGCACAAAGATTCATACAGTTTCATAATAAATACTTGCCTGGATCAATTATTTCTGTCATTATGAATTCATTTTGTCTTTGTTCTTTAATTACATCCACTCATCTAGGTAATTTCTATTTTAGAGACACTAGGGATTTTTGTTTTAACCTTACAATGCCTGATATACAGAGGACAGTTCATAAATATTATTCAGTGCTAAGTTTAAATAAACAGAAGAATAAGAAATTATTACCAACTGCATTTAAGGTAATAAACAAAGAGTTGGAAATATATTGCATGCCACAAATCATGAGATGTTTCCTTTATAATTTGTGGTCTGGTAGAGACTTTAATATTTCCATGTCATGAATTCTGATGTTAAATTTTGACAGCATTTTGGGTCATTATTCATACATGTAATACCATTGTGATTGTTGCCTTAAATGCATCATTTGTTCAGTCACCAAAGTGATTTTTCTAAACCACAGATCCAACCATGTTACCCTATCCTCCTGCCAATTCAATAAACTCTCTGTAATATCCAAGATCAAATACAAAATGTTCCATCTGGCATTCGAAGCCCTTCATGTCCTTGTCTCCTCCTACTTTCCCAGTCTTCTTACACCTCACTCTCTGACATTCCTTCATTGATTCAATAATACTGGCCTTCTGACTGTTGCACATACAAGACACTCCATCTTTCAGCTCCAGGTATTTTCTCTGGCTTTTGCCCATGTCTGGAACATTCTGCCTCCTCAAACTTACCTATTGATTTCCCTGGATTGCTTTAATTCCTAACTAAAATCCTATATTTTACAAGAAGCCTTTCCCAATCCCTCTTAATTCGAGTGCATTCTCTATATTAATTATTTCCTATTTATTATGTGGATATCTTCTTTCTCTATTGTCTCACACATTAGATTGTGATCTCTCTGGGACAGAGACTACCTTTTATCTATTTTTTTGTATTACCAGTATTTACCATAACGTCTAACATATAGTAGGAACATTATAAATGGTAATTGATTGATTGATGCCCATTTGACACTGATTCTTTCAGAAATGAAGTCAAGACTTCTCATTCTAATACTAGGGCTTCTTCAGAGTTCTAATTCCAAGTTATTTCTAATTTAGAGAGAAATATGTAAATAGGCAGTACCCCTTTCAGAAGATGGAGAGAAGTGTTTGTCTTAGAGGGATCAATATCTTAGTCATTCCAGGGGTGGGGAAAGGCAAGCAATTCATTCAAACAAGAAGGATGCGAGATTCATTCTTTGTAAATTTCTGGTTACCCCATTGAATCCATTCATTTACTGAAAGACCTTTTCCCCCTTCTGCTGGCATCTATCCTACTTTTAAATTGTGCAGTAAGGAAAAACTTTTTAGTACATCAGAGAAAATATTACTTCATTACATTTTAAGTTTTACAAATAAGATTTTTTTTAGTATCCTTCCACACTGACCTAGGCAACTCCTGAAAACTGAAAAGGTGCAGAATAGCTGCCAACCTGTAGGGATTTCTTCATCAGGGAATTCCCAATAAAACCATAGTTTTGATCTATTTTTTTTTAAATCAATTGGTTATTGTTTTGCAGTTAGGCATTGGAAGAGGGAGTTTCCACACTAGGAGTCCTCTACATTGATGATTTTCTCTTTCTCCCTCCCCCCTCTCTCTTTGTCTCTGTCTCTGTCTCTGTTGCCTTTGTGTCTCTCTGTCTCTATTTGTCTGTCTACCTCTCTTTCTCTGAATGTCTGAGCCTCTCTGTCATGTCTCCACTTCCTTTTTCTCTATTTCTCTCTGCATGTGTCTCCACTTCTCTGTCCTGTTTCCCTTTCTTTCTGTCATTCTGTTTCTATCTCTCTCTCTCTTTATGTATGTCTGTCTTCCTGTCCTGTCTCTTTATTTCTTTCTCTGTGTATCTCTTTGTCTCTGTCTTTCTATCTCTGTGACTCTCTGAATGTGTCTTCATCTCTCCAGTTTTTTCAATTTCTTTCTGTCTCTCTCTCTACCCCCCCTCATGCACATAAATATAGGAAGATAGTGTCATAGAGAGGACTCAAATGTGATATCCTGAAGTACTGTTAAAATTTATATTTGAAATAGCAATTGTATGAGGAAAGCCTGTCTTCTGGAAATTTTCATGGAAATATATTTATAGAGTTCAAACCTATGAATATTTGAGATTTCTCAAGGAAAATGCAAACCTTCCATGGACCCAAATGCATCACCACATATTTCAATCACTTAAAAGAAGAAATTTGACTCAGTTCTCAGTGAGTTGCTCAGTATGAGTACAAGTGATAATAACAAAATAGCAGATATTAAAAATAACTTAAAAATTAATGGGATCTCAAGTCTATTATATAGACAGCTATCAAACTGCTCCAACATAATTTTTTTCCTTCATCAGTAAGGAATCTATATTTCTTCCTGCAATTTCCTCACTTGGCCACAGACTGATTACCCAAAGAATTCCTTTTAAAACTGTCAAAATAGTTTGTCTTACTACATACAAACATCTGGCAATCATTCAAAATCCAAGACAGGACATAGTCCTTTATTCTTTTGACACTTCTCAAAATGAATAATTTTACAACTTTTACTCCTACAATATGAAATGGTAAAACATGATTCAGAATGTGGCAGGCATCCAAAAATTTGACCATTAGTAGAATAGTTTCATGATATTCAGTACATTTTCACCTGATTAACCATGCTTCCCAAAGAGTGGATTTTTAAGCTCTAGACTCTAAGAGTATCCTATGACCAGCAGGTTAACTATAAGATGTGCTACTAGACATTCCATTAAACCTGGATTCCTAAGCTAGTACATCACAAAGGCTAGCATATATGTTTCATGAGTTCATGCCAAGGGACTTATTGTATCACCATAGTATCTCTAACATAGTGAGGGTTGTATAAATAATTTATAATAATGATAACTCACATTTCCATAATGTTTCAAAGTTTTCAAAGTGCTTAGATACCAACAGTCCTATGAAATAAATAAGATGGGGATTTTTTAATCTTCATTTTATAGATGAGGAAGCACTCAGAGAGGTGACATAAGTCCTAAGTGGTAAGGTAGATCTAAAGCTCCACCAACTCCAGAGGTTAATTAGTTTAACCTCCTTATTTTACAAATGAAGAAATTGTTTCTGCCCAAGAACATTGAGCAATTTGTCTAAGATCACACACATGGTATCAGAGTTGAAATGTAAACTCAGGCAACTAGGTGGTGCAGTGGACATAGCTGGCCTCAGACACTTTCTATCTGTGTGACCCTGGGGCAAGACACTTAACTTTTTTGCCTCAGTTTCCTCATCTGTGAAATGAGATAGAGAAGGGAATGGCAAGTCACTCCAGTATCTTTGTCAAAAAAAAAAAAAAAACCTCAAATGAGTTTGCAAAGAGTCAGATATCACCGAGAGGGGACTGAGCAACCGTTCACTCCATATCTAATGCCTTTCCCATTATAACATGATGCTATTAGAAGTTATTTTCAAACCCGCCTCTATCTCTACACCATAAAATATTTTCCCTTATAATAAAGATCTTCTCCAGTTGTTTCAATGAATGAATGTTCCATGTCAAACTGGGGCTTTCTTACTGTTACAGCTCCTTCCTTGATTGATTGTCATGGTGACTGGTCTCCATATCGTTCCCCTGACTTCTCCCCGTTCAAACAAACTACTACTTGCTCAGGACTGGATTCAGGCAATATGCAATCACTACTCTAATTATCCAAGTAACAGCTGGTCATGTCATTTTTTGTTTCATACTCAAGTATATCCTCTTCATAGTACTTCTTTCTAGCTTTGTTTATCAGTAGAGTCTAGACATATTCATTTGAATAGGTAGTTATGGAGTGGGAAAAAAGTCTCCCCTCCCTGGTGAGGCTATGTTACAATCAGTTACAATATTTGCAAGTTTCAGGAATGAAATATTTTGGCAGACTTTGAAGTATATGTCGAAATGATAATTCAATAAATTAATTAAAAATAGGCTGAGTAGCTATACTGTGCGAGATACTGAAGGGTTGCCCTCAACGGGATCATAATCTAGTATGGAGAGAGATTAGAATAAGGAAAACAAAGTGAGCAATAAAAGATAGTATAAAGTTGAAGACTAAATTACATAGTCTAAAAGGAAGGATCCATGAGGGCTGGAATAATCCATAGAAATTTGGGAAGGAAGGGATCCTGGATTCTGAAGGACAAGCAAGATTGAAATAGGTGGCCATAACCAAAAAACAAAAAAAGCACAAGAAAAGGCATTTCTGGCAGAAGAAGATAGATTGAGAAGACCGGGAGGGGAAACTAATGCCTAAGGAAATTGTAGCTTCTCCTGGGTCTCCAGTGAACCTGGGCTCCAACTCTGGTCCTCTGACTTTCAATTCAACAATGCTGCATGAGCTTGAAATTTTTTGAGACAAATGTGATGACTGACCTGATGAACAAAGAGAATTCCCTGGGAAATGGAGGGAAATGAGAATCAATGGTTAAAATGGGGTCATGTTCTGATTTGAGAAATTTGAAAAATAGGAAGAGGCTTGCTGTGGTAGGAAGTAAGGGGCCAATAAATGTTTTGGATCAGGAAAGTGAAAAGATGAAAATGGTATTCAAGAAAAAGTGGATTGGTAGTATGATACAGGATGGAATAGAAGGGGCTGAATCTTTTAATTGAAGGAATTGCTAAGAGATTTTATAATTGAAATGTGACATAATTGGCTCCAGGTCTAGGCTGGTACCAATAAGAATGGAGAGGAAAGATTAGGTAGGAGATATCTTTGAATTTCAAGATGTAACAAGACAGTGACAGATTAATTTAGTACATTAAAAAGAAAGCTGACTTTCAAGTCTGAAGACTCTTGTTAATGTCCTACATCTGACATTTACATGCTAGGGAAACTTGGACAAGTCATTCACCTTCCTTGGGACTCAGTTTCCTCATATGTAAAATGAAGGTTTTATAATACATTGCTTCTGAGGCTCTTTCCACAGCTCCTTATGAGCTCTCAACCTCAGATCCCATGGGGAAAGCAATAATGGAGAAACATGGGGGATCAGAATATACTGTTTGAGGGGGTAGCAGTAAGGCTAGGATTCCCAGAGAATAAATATCTTTAAATTTCAGGACATAAGTTGGGATGAGAGTGACAGAATGCAGCTCATGATTAAATAGTACACACTGAGAACTAGACTGGTACCTAACTGAAAGCTAAAGTACTCTGTAGAAAACCTGAAGCACATAGAAGTAAAAAATGGAGATGTCTGAGTGATGGGGGTGATCTTGTCATTCCATGTGTAATAGCTTGTCTAGATGCATTGGAAATAACCACATAAATGAGGGTTTGTCCCATAGTTGTCTTCAATTAAAAGTTTCAGTGGCGTACAAGAAGCACTGGGCATCTTTCAAATTTCCTATTCAGGTTGATATTGACCAAATATAAAAGTAGAGAAGTGAGGTGCTTTCTCTTTAGCAATAGAGGTACTAAAAGAGGCTATATGATCTAGTGATTAAACCAGGTAGTTGGTCTCAGAGTCAGGAAAATATGGGTTCAAGTCCTGCCTCTGACATTATAGATTATGTCACCCAGAGCAAGTAATCTCTTGGGGGTAGGGTAGCAGTTAGTGGGAGAAAAGAATCAGCCTTTACAAAGCACTGACTATGTGCCTGGGCTATTTTACTTCACAAATATTACTCATTATTTTACAAATATTATCTCTTTTAATACTCCCACAACAACCTTGAGTGGTAGATGCTGTTATTAGTCTCATTTTACAGTTGAAGAAACTGAGGCAAACAGAGGTTAAGTGACTTGCTCAACGTCAGCCAACATGTCTGAGGCCTTATTTGAACTTCATTCTTCTGGACTCCAGGTCCATTGTTCTATCCACTGTGCTACCTAATTTGCCCCCATGAAATTCTTTAGGTCTATAAATTATAAGGCAAGTATGAGATATATTGGTGGAGTGAGTTTTCTCAATGAGAGTTCTTTATATCGGTAAAAACATGGATCTAGTCTCCCTGCTACCCACACATACATACACACAAGTATACATTCTAGCTACCCCAGAGGATGGTTGTCAGGATCCAGAGAGATCCTGCCTATCCCAATGATTAGAAAGTGCAAAGCCATGCAGCATCCAAAAATGTGAAATATTAATTATCATGTAAAAATCAGTTTCTTTAAATCTGAAGGCCACTTTATGAACATTCTGATTGAGATGAGTCTCAGGCAATAAAATACAAGACACCTAAAATTTTAGGTTACTTGTGGAATTTCAACTACAGTTTCATTTAATAGAGAATGACTATTTTTCTAGTCAATTCAAAAGTAGAAAAACTCTTAGTGAATATCTATTTCAAGTCATTCCTTATATAGATGAAGAAACTGAGGGTCAGAGAAGTTAAATGATTTGCTGAAATATTCAAAAGTGGTTAGAATCATAACTTGAACTCAGTCCTCAGATTTCCAAGTCAGGGCCTTTCTACTGTCTCATATTACTGTTTTTGTTGCAGATTTTATCAGAATTAGAATTGATGAAGTGCAAACAGGTCCCTGTTGGGAAGAATATTGCTAAAGGTAGTTCTTCAGTCTTGCCATCTCAATTTTTCTCTCCATTTTGCTTGCTACAATCTCAATCTGTACAATGAACAGATTTTATAACCTCTAAAGTGCCTTCCAACTTTGAATCTGTGACCCTATGATTCGTGGGCTATCAATCAGTTTCTTGGGTCCTATTTATGCACAATTTTCTTCAATTAATAATTTTATTTAATTTTTATTGTTAGAGGTACAACTAACACAGAGTAAAGCTAATTTCAAGAAAAGGAAATGTCAGATTTTAATCATTTTGTCCTTCCTCAACTTCCAACCTGTGAAATGGGATCAGAAAGGAATACTCCAGATTTCAAATATATATATGCATATAATATACACACATACATATATATGCATGCACATAGAGATGTGTGTATATACATACACATATATACACATTTATACATGCATAATCATAAATATGCATACATAAATATGTATACACACACATACACCAATTCCCAGTTATGTTTTGGGAGTAAATAAAGTTTAGAAAGAAAATAAACAGAGAAACATTAATAAATTCCTCAATGTATTTTAAATAGTTATTCTTTCAATATTTAATATTATTGCAATTGTGTCATGATATAACTTTTCCCTTGATTTTTGCCAGCACATTAGTATATTTTAAGGCCTAATATTGTTTGAAAATGATGACTTTCTGAGCACCCTACCACACCCCATGTAATAAAAGGATATTTTTGAAAATTTCCAATATTATTTGTTCTCTCTTTCATGCTAATCAGTACAAGAAAATTTTGCAATTCAGAAACATCATTTCTTCTTCTTTTATTTTTAATTTATGGAATAAACAAGCATTGCTATAACAACACAATGAAAAAAGATGATTGTACATGAAATTTCAAGTCTACTATGAACAACTTGCTATTTATTCTTTTCAAATATGCAACAGAATGATCATGTAAATTTCTTTCTTTCTCCTCACCCTTGCCTGGAGAAGGTTACTGTTAGACACAGTTATTCTATGCAGACTTTTACTCATCAGTTCTTTCTTTGGAGGCAGATAGAGTTTTCTTCATATGTCCTTTATAGCTAATTTGGGTATTTACAATAGACAAAATAACTTACTTGTTCAAAGTTATTCCTAAGACAATATTGCTATTACTATGTGCAATGTTTGCTTGGTCATTTTCATTTTGTTGTTCATTATTTCATGCAAATCTCTTCATGTTTTTCTAAAAGTCATTGCACTCACCATTTCTTATAGCACAATAGTATTCCATCACAATCATATATCACAACTTGTTCAGTCATTCTCAATTGTTGACATCCCTGCAATTTTTAGTTCTTTGCAACCACAAAGAGAGTTTCTATAAACATCTTAAAACATATAGATCCTATTCCTTTTCCCAAAATCTATTCTGGAAATAGACCAAGTAGTGGTATCTCTGGGTCAAAGGCTACAGGTAGCTTAATAAATCTTTGGGTGTAATTCCAAATTGCTCTCCAAAATACTTGGATCACTTTATAATTCCACCAACAATGAATAGTGTCCCAATTTTTCTATATCTTTTTCAACACTTGTCACTTTCCTCTTCTATCATTTTAGCCAATCTAGTAGTTGTAAAATGGTATCTCAGAGTTGTTTTGATTTGTATTACTCTGGTTAATGATCATTTAGATTATTTTTATATGATTATAAATTTTTTTGATTTTTTAATTGGAAAAAACCCACCATTTCTTTGAGAAATAGATCAACTTAGATCAGTCATCATTAATATTTTTTTAACATCATGGTTCCTTTGCTAATCTGCCTATAATTCCTTCTCAGAATAATGATTTTTAAAGCATAAAATAAAACATAAATGAAATAACCATATCAAAATACAGTTATAAAAATAGTTTTAAAACTTGAATAAGTTCATAGACCACAGATTAAATATTCCTGATTAATGATTTTGGGGAATACAAAATTCATTAGTCTTCCTTGAAAATGGAGGACAAACAAAAACTGTATGTAGCTTTTTATCAATATATAATTTATTTATTTTTCAGTTCTAACATTCATTTTCACAAGAATTTGAATTCAAAATTTTCTCCCCATTTCTCCCCACCTCCCACCCCAGGGTAGTATGCACCCTATCCACCCCTTCCTCCAATCTGTTCTCCCTTCTATTACCCACCATTGTTCCATCCTCCTTTCCTTCTGTTTTCCTGTAGGGCAAAATAGATTTCTACACTCCATTGCCTGTATAGCTTAATTTCCAGTTGCATATGAAAACAATTTTTAACATTCATTCTTAAAGCTTTGAGTTCCATATTCTTCCCCTCCCTTCCCACCCACCTTCATTGAGAAAACAAGCAATTCAATATAGGTCATACATGTATAACAATGCAAAGCAATTCCATAATAGTTATGTTGTAAAAGACTAACCACATTTCCCTCTGTCCCATCCTGCCCTCCATTTACTCCGTTCTCTCCCTTGACCTGCCCTCCCACAATAGTGTTTGCTTCTGATTATCCCTTTCCCTGATTTGCTGTCCTTTCTGTTATCTTCCCTCTCCTATCCCCTTCCCCCTTGCCTTCCTGCAGGATAAAGTAGATTTCCATATCCAATTGAGTGTGTGTTATTCCCTCCTTAAGCAAAAGCCCAGGAGTGTGAAGCTCAATTATATCCTTTGATCTCCCTCTCTTCCCCTCCATTGTAAAAGCTCTTTTTTCCCTCTTTTATGTGAGATGATTTGCTACATTCTACCTTTCTGTTTCTCCTAGTACATTCTATTCAACAGTAAATTTGTTTTTTAGGTATTCTCCCTTCATATTCTGCTCACCCTGTGCCCTCTGTCTATATATACATATATATATATATATGCATATCTATATATATTCATACGCATAAATGCACATACACATACACATTCATACATATACATATAAATACCTACACATTTATAATATGCACATATCCACATACACCTACTACATATATATGTATATATATACATATATATGCATATGTGTGTGTGTGTGTGTGTGTGTGTGTGTGTGTGTGTGTGTATTCCCTCTAACTACCCTAATACAGCAAAAGGTCTCATGAGTGACAAACAACATCTTTCCATATAGGAATGTAAACAGTTGAACTTTAATGAATTCCTTAAGGCTTCTCTTTCCTGTTTACTTTTTAATGTTTCTCTTGATTCTTGTATTTGAAAGTCAAATTTTCTATTCAGCTTTGGTATTTTCAACAAGAATATTTGGAAGTCCTCTATGTCACTGAAATTCCATTTTTTTCCACTGAAGTATTATACTCAATTTTGCTGAGTAGGTGATTCTTGGTTTTAATCCTATCCTCTTTGACCTCTGGAATATCATATTCCAAGCCCTTCAATCCCTTAGTTTAGAAGCTGCTAAATCCTGTGTTATCCTGATTGTATTTCCACAATTCTTGCATTGTTTCTTTCTGGCTGCTTATAATATTTTCTCCTTGACCTTGGAACTCTGGAATTTGGCTACAATATTCCTAGGAGTTTTCCTTTTGGAATTTCTTTCAGGAGTTGATCAGTGAATTCTTTCCATTTCTATTTTACCCTCTGGTTTTAGAATATCAGGGCAGTTTTCCTAGATAATTTCTTGGAAGATGATGTCTAGGCTCTTTTTTATCATGGTTTTCTGGTAGACTAATAATTTTAAAGTTATTTCTCCTGAATCTATTTTCTAGGTCAGTAGCTTTTCCAAAGAGATATTTCACATTGTCTTCTAATTTTTCATTCTTTTGGTTTTCTTTTATACTTTCTTGGTTTCTCGTAAAGTCATTAGCTTCCATCTATTCCATTCTAATTTTTAAAACTATTTCTTTCAGTGAGCTTTTGAACTTTCTTTTCCATTTAGCCAATCCTGCTTTTTTAAAGCATTCTTCTCCTCATTGGTTTTTGGATGTCTTTTGACATTTGAGTTAGTCTGTTTTTAAAGGTGTTATTTTCTTCAGCATCTTTTTGATCTCCTTTAGCAAGTTGTTGACTAGCTTTTCATGAAGAAAATACCTTTTCACCCAGAGTAACATTCTAGAGTCTTATTTTCCCCTTTTTTGGGCTGTTAGTTACTTAAGTTTTGAGTCCTTTGTCAAGTGGAGAGTATACTCCAGGGACTTGTAAATTTTCAGTTCCTTCAAGGTAGCACAATCAAGAGAGAGGAGTTTCTTCCTCTCCTGGCCTGAACTCTGTTCTATGAGCAACCACAAGCACTATTTTCTGCCCAGGATCTGTGAGTAGGATTGCCTTTCCACTGCCACCATGAGTTCCACCACAGCAGTGCTCGTCCTCACCTCAGGACTGCCACTCAGAACTGAGATTCAGATCAGTGACTTGATTCCCGCAGGGTATTTAATGGATGACTCCAAAATTGGATGCTGCTGCCACCCTGGGGCCCAGGCTGGGGTCACACTGCTCTCCCCTCTCACCAAGGTGTAAAGGTTTCTTACTGACCTTTGATGCTGTCTTTGGCATTTGTATTCTCACATAACCTCGCTTCACAATCTACATCATTCATTAGACTAAGGACAGCAGTCTTTAGATCTTCTTGTCATACTGAGAATCTCCTAAGTCAAAAAAGAGCCTTGAATAATTTTATTCTTTGTTTTAGTTTTCCCATCTGTAAAATGGGAGAATAATACCTATAGTTGTACCTACGCTTCCTTCCAGGGTTGTTGTGAAACTGAGATAGGAAGATACTTGTAAATGACTTTTTAAGAGCTGGAGAGGAAACTTAGAGGCTGTTGATTCCAATATGCTCATTTTTCTAGGGGAAGAATCTGTCTGAGGCACATGAAGGTAAAGTGGTTTCCAAGGAAAACACATGAATAAATATGTGAGATAGAATTTGATTCCCGTGAGCCTGACTCTAGGTCAAGCACTCTATCCATCAGGCAATCAATGACATTTACTAGGAAGTAACTAGAAGGGGATGTGATTTTGTTAGCACAGGAAAGCAATTCTTACAGGGTGATCTGAGGATCCTGAAGAGGGGTCTCTGAGATTATAGCTATTTTCATAAAATATAAAGATGTTTTGATTTCCAATACAGAAAAATCAATAGATCTATAACTCACAGAAGCACAAGCTCTGGTCCTCAGTGATTTTTAACACCATGAAAGAAGTTCTGAGATCAAAAAATTTGACAACTACTGGGCATAAAGAATTGAAGAAACTGTCAATTCAAGTCAATACCATCTCTGTAGCATAAAGGTTTGAAGCATAGACTACTAGACTGATGAGAGGTTAAATGACTTGCCCAGGGTCATACAATTATGTTTCAGAGAAGACATTTGAACACAGATCCTCCTGGCTTCAGTATCAGAATTCTATCTACTGTTTGTTATCTAATTATTATCATCATTAATATTAGAAGTATTGTTCTTAGTAATATTAAAATCTAGCTCTCCTTCCTAATTCTAGTCTCAAAAAGTAGAGACTTAAGGGTTTTTTTTTGTCCTGGATTAAAAAAAAACCCAATAATAATACATTATAACCTCCCATTTCTATTTGTTCAATATACAGCTTGCTTACATGTTATCATCTTCACAAATTCTTTAATTTTTCTACCTTAATGACTAAGAGTTGGAAATACATTAACGTGAGTTCAAATCCTTTCTCTTCACTTACTAAGTATATTGCTCTGCTGAGGTCTCCAAGATTGTTTGCCTGTCTATAAAAGGAGGGAGTTGAATTAGATGATTTCCAATTTGACTTGTAGCCCTGGGGATTTTATGACTGTGCTGAGTGATTGTTCCCTCCCTTTCTTGAACTCTCACCTGACTTTTTAGTTCAGTACTTAGGTTCTTATTACACTTGACTTTGCATTATTTTTATTTGTGTTCATGTCTTATCTCCTCTCCTGGATTATAATCTCCTCATGGGACCTTTCAAGATCAATTAACTTTCTCTTCAAGTAATTGGATGATTTCCCCACAGCGTATCTTAAATGCATTTGGAGGGTCTATTTGTTTTTAAAAACACAATTAAATGCTCTTTACTCAATAATGAATAATTTTAGACAGTTTTCACTCATTATTTTTATTCCCTAGCAATTTAATTATAAGAGTGTATCCAACTTTTAAAAGATTTGGTGTAAAATATTTCTCTATTTCTTTAGGAGAAATGATTTTTATGCATAATTTAACACCTACTCACCTCTCAAAAAAGAATCAAAAGCATTTAGGATATTCATTCAACTGTTCATTTCTTTAATATGACTAATTAGTGTAACATTATGAGTCAGATTTTCTTTAAATGACTAGGAAAAAACATTAACCTGCATATGCTGCTCCAAGACTAAAAAAGCATTATCTGATGGGCAAAAGCCACAATAAAAGCAGCTCATTTGGTTGGTAATTTGACCTCTACCTTGATAAGAAAGAGGAAGTGAATTTTTCTGTTTGCTGTCACCAAGGCTACAATCATACACTTTGATTTTTTTTTTTTAAGCGATCTCTTAAAGAGGTAAAAGACTTTTCTCAGGTGCCTAGAGATCTAATGGACCACAGAAATATCAGATGTTGCACCAGGGTATGGTTTTGGCCAAAAGTGTAGTTTATCTCCTAGGATGCTGGGGGATAAAAATCTGAGTGAAAAAGAAGAAAAGAATCGATAAAAAAGTGTAGTTAGATTTCTATTTAGGTCCAGTGGTAGTGGTTTAAGTTCAAAAAGTAAAGTTGTCTGAGACTTTTTCTTTGCTTTTTTTTCGGGGCGAGGCAGCATTATGTAATTCAATTAGTCATTGACTCCAATGAGCCATCATCTTACCAGTGAGACACAACTTGTAGATAGCAGAGAAGAATATGGACTTGGAATTAGGAAGATATGGGTTTGAACACCCTCTCAGACATATTAGTTATGTGAGCCTGGGACAGTCATGAGGAAGGTATCTTCCTTATCTCTGAAAGATAAAGGAGTTGATTTGATGACCCATAAGTTTCCTTGGAGTCAGGAAGACCTCAGCTCAGACACTTGTGACCTGGCCAAGTCACTTAACCTTGTTTGCCTCAGTTTTTCCTTCTGTAAAATGAGCTGGAAAAAAAAAATTGCAAACCACTCCAGTATCTTTGCCAAGGAAACCCCAAACGAAGTCAAAAAGAGTCGAATACTACTGAACCGACAACAACAGCTATAAGCTTCCTTTCTACTCTAAATCTGTGATCATCCATACAATATCCCACTTGCAGCAATCAAATCTAAGCACACATAAATTAATATGTTGAGTGGGCCTTTAGTAACACTTTCTCCATTACTTGTTTCATTGACAATTTTACTGATCTTTATGTATTTGCTTTGCATTCAGCTGAGAGGAAAGTCCTTTGAAACACAAGAACTTTGCCTATTCTGCTCCAGGGAACATTTTAGCTAGGGTGAAACTTGTAACTGATTATGCAGGCTATTTATAATGTGGAATAATTTATGTAAAAAGAGAAAAAAATGGTGAGAAGTACCTCATTACCTTTGAGGTTATTTAGTTCAACATTATCATTTTACAGTTGGGGAAACTGAGACTTCAGAAGGTGAAGGGACTTGGCCAAGGTCACCATACATACTAAATAATAGAGCTTGGATTTGTTGCATTTCATCATAAGAACACAGACCCAGAGTCACAAGATGCTTTAAAGGATATCTGATCAAATTCCAATACTACAGATGTGGAAATTGAGGTCTAAGGAAGGGAGGTAATTTGGCATAGGTAACATAATTAGTAATGAACAAAACCAGTGATCTGTTTTACAGCATCATAAGGTCATGGAGAGTTATAAGATAGCTCAAAGGTCATCTAATTCATGCCCATAATACTACTTATGTCAGAAATGAAGACTGGGTAAAATGACTTCCCTAAAGTCATGCAGATTGTAAGTTTTAAAGGCAAGATGCAAACATAGATTCTCTAGACTCCAAATACAGAGTTATTTCCCATAGCACCATGCTGTAGAATGGAAAATCTGTTGATTTCAAGTTGTACCTTACTTGTGCTTACCTGAGAGATTTTAGAAAATCATTCTCCATCAGCTTTTGTTTCCTCTTCCATAAAAGGAGGAAAAGTGGATTTGAAAGAATCTGAAATCCCTTTTCAGATTTAGACATGATTCTTTTGACAATTGTTTACTATCTTGTTTTATTTGAAAAGCAATAAATTTATCAGAGACATTTTTATTCAAATATAAATCAGATAGAATATAAGTACTTTGAAATCAGATACTGGCTTTTTTTTGTTTATTTTCTTTGAAGCCTTTCTGTGATTAGCTGCTTAATACTGATCAGAGGTCTAATAAGAGTTTATTACATACTTAACTTTGACTGAATAAACATGAATACATAGTTTATAACCAGAATTGTTTTTGGACTGATATTATTTTCTCAATATCTAATGATCTGAGCTGTCCAAGTATATGCTCCCCCTCTGTGTGAATTATCAAAAATCTACTATATTAGAAAAAGTTCTAAGTTTTCTCCTCTTCAAAGTGAGAGAGGAAGAAAATAACTTAGAATGATCTTCCAAGTTTTAAAATTTAGATAATCTCTATGAGAAATTAAGTAGACATCTTATTCTTTTCATTGAGTTTTCTAAATCAATCTTCTTGCATCCTCTAATATTAATAAGGCATAGATGCAGATGTATTTGAGATGTGGGGACTTTTTCCATGTGTCAATGGCATCTTGGAAAGCTATTTCTAGGTCACAGTGTGGGAGAAATTGTTTCATGTACTTTTCACATGGCTTTCCTCTGAGTATTCCAGAGTTATGAAAGGCACTCCTTGTCTCTCTCAATCTCAGTACCCAGCACAGCGCTTTTTATTCACTAATAATTGATCAGAGAATGACAGCTTTAGAATCATAAAGAATTTGGAGATCAAGTGTTGCAATGTCCTTGTTTTACAGAAGAGGAAACTGAGGATCAGAGATCTTACCTAACTAACCTTGGAATCGTGACTCCTATAGGAAATCCACTTTGCTAAGATGAGCAGCAGGTATTTGGAATTTGTATTGAATTAATCTGTTCTCACTAATTCTTGTTCAACAAGTAACAGTGGGCTTAATTTCTCCCTCCTGTTTTCCTTAAACAAAAATTCAATTAAAATGTATTCATTTTCATTAAAAACCACAATGGCATTCTAAATGAAAACTTCATATAAAGAAGATTTTAAAAAATACCTGGTTTTCTTCATTTGAGTTCTTCAGAACTTTCCATGTTCCTTCTACGACACCATTAAAAGTAATCCTATTTTCAGAATCATTTAGAGACAAGTATATCCATTTTTGATATCTTATCTCCCCTAACTTGTTTCCTTATTTTCCTCTCCTCTTCACTTTTTTCATTATCTTAGAAGAAAGAAACCTTAACAATCTGGCTCCTTTTGCTTTCAAAACTCTTTCTAGCATTCTAACAAATATTGATTCCCCCTCTGTCTATGGCTAGCATTTTGGATCTCATTGTGAAAATGTGGTAAAAAGCATTATCTTTTGCAATTGATCACATTTTTGCTAGTTTTTATAGTTTTTTATCATGGGGTCAAGAATTTTTCTTCTTAAAATTATTCAGAAATATTTAACAGACAACATAAAATGAATAGCGTACAATTATTCTTTAGTTCCTTTTATATGGGCATAGGAATGATGATTGTATGTTATTGTAGCTAGCTTTCAACTTATCCTTCTGGGAAGTAGGTATCCAAGATATTTCTTGGACTTCTGCATAAAATTCTGCAGCAAGACTACCTCACACATTTGTGTAGCTCCCCTGTATGTGTTTGATTTTCTCCCTTAGGATGGAAAGCATAGTTGTCTAATCTGTATTTGTGTCTCCAGAGGTTAACACGGAGTTTGGCACATAGTAATGGATTAATGAATGCTTTGTCTATCTCTCTCCCTCTCTCTCCATTTGTCCATCATCTATCTTTCTTTCTTTCTTTCTTTCTTTCTTTCTTTCTTTCTTTCTTTCTTTCTTTCTTTCTTTCTTTCTTTCTTTCTTTCTTTCTTTCTTTCTTTCTTTCTTTCTTTCTTTCTTTCTTTCTTTCTTTCTTCTTTTTCTTTCTTCTCTTCCTTCCTTCCTTCCTTCCTTCCTTCCTTCCTTCCTTCCTTCCTTCCTTCCTTCCTTCCTTCCTTTCTTTCTTTCTATTTGTCTATCCATCTGTCTGTCCTTCATCCATCTGTCCGTCCATCTATATGTCTATCTATAAATCATCTTTTTATATATTCCTTTGGCTAGGTTGCTACCTATCATATCCATTTCTATGTCTCTGTCTCTTTCTCTGAACTTTTGAAAGAACTTCTACTTAACCAGAATTTTTAAGTTTCTGGGGTTGGAAAAAATGTGAAATGCCAAATAGGCTAAACCTCCCATTTTGTAGTTAAAGAAAGAAAAGCTGATACAGGTTAAGTGTAAGGGACAGATCTGGGATTGGAATCTATATTTTCTGACTCAAATCCAGCAATCCTTCTACAATGTCACACCTTATTTCCAGTGTGGATGCCCTCTACAAAGAAGGTAGGCAAACTCTGAATCCACTGGGTAGATTTCCAGTGGGCTTTAATATTTTTTCTTTGATTTATTCCATACTGCTCCAGTACCTTGATGCCTGCAAAAGTATACCAAATATGCAAAAAAAAAATGTATCAAATAGACAATTCTTGAAATCAGCTACTGAGCAGTAACTATTGTTATTTTAATCACCATTGTTATTGTTAGTATTACTATTATTACCTTCTCTATGAAAATATTTGATGTTGCAATGGTTTAGATCAATGATTCTCAAAATTTTGGTCTCAGGATGCCTTTATATTCTTTTAAAATCTATTCAGCAGTGCCCCTGTCCAGATCTTTCATTTATGAGGTTTATATCTAACCATATATCATATTAGAAATTAAAATATCTTGTTAAATGAAAATAGTTTTGTGTTCAAAGACCTTGGGAACAAGTTTCAGGGTCCACCAGTGTGTTACATTTACCACACATCCAGAAGCACTGGTTTAAACTATATTACAAATGAAAGCAATCCAAGATTCAGTGTAAAAGAAAGCAGACCCAGGTATATTCATTAGAAGAAGAAGGAAAAGAAAAAGGTTTGAGATAGTTTGTGGTCACTGGAGGTTTTCAATGTCCTTTTTGTCACTTGTTAATGGGTCAAGAAAAGAGAAAGGAAAACAAATGTCTTTTTGGAATGAATACAGAATAAAGTATTGCAAACTCATAAATGAAAGCATTTTCCTGATTTTATTCATCTTGCCCTTTCCTGTTTCCTGTTGACCAGTGTCACCTTACCCAGTGAATCTCTCTTTAAATAATGAAGCTAAATTTTTGGACTGATTATGTAAAACACTGAATAAAACTGTGAAATGTAGTTGAAGAGGATCATTGAATATAATTGGTTCAAAATCATCCTTCATGTTTATAAATTAAGGTTGTTGGAATTTCATGGTCTGGCAGATGGATAATTGTACTCTAGGGCCTTTTACTTTTAAATTATTTTTTTGGATTTTCTTTGGCAAAGTAATGACGAAACAATGCTATTTCATAGCCTGCAATTTCTATTCAAAGATATCCACAATACTCATCAACATATCAATTTTTGTCAGGGACCTTTCTAAGGTGCTTGTGATAATATAGGCATAGAGATTATCACACCCAATAGCTTATTTCCTCCCTCCTTTCCATTCATTCTTATTCTCTAAATACAGATTATTGAATTGTATCTTGTTTGGAGCTGCAAATTATTGTTCTATAAACTTTTTAGCACCATAACTTTTACTCTTTCTGACTGTAATTGCCAAGCCTTATTTATGACTATTGTTTGGTATGGCAGCAAAACAGAATGGGATAGTAACATAGTCTTAAAGTCAGACATGGGCGGGAGAGGGGGGGAGGCATATTTATTAGCCCAGCACTGTGTGAAACAACAGAAATACAGTTATAAAAGTAACATAATCTTTGCTCCCAAGGAGCTCAAATTCTAACAGAATTCTAACAGAAGATACAAAATATGTAATAAAGAGTTTGACAGAGAGTCAGATAGAAAAATCCCATGGTCCTTAAGTTTCAATGGCAAAATAGATGATTGTGTGTCATTTTTATTGTCATTTCATTCATAAAGATTCCTGACACTGTCACTTAACACTGTCAAGAATTTTGGTGGGGAGAATTCTCCGTTGTTGATCTTTCGTTGTTGCGGCTACTGATAGGGGGATGTAACATCTATAGAGGAAGTTGCCAGCTTGTCTCCTTAAGGTTTGCTCCTCTGGGTGACAGCTGCTGGAGCTAGCTAGGAAGCAGATACATCTGTCTGGGAGGGAAGCAGATCTGAGCACTGGTTTTGGGTGCAGAGTCCTGAGCCATTTTCACCTGAGTCTAAGGGGAGGTAGTGAGTAAGGTGGTGATGGTGGTTTTGACCCATGAGGCACATGCCACTGTTTTCTCTCTGAGGACACCTTGTTGCTTTAGCCAGCCAAGCTTACCTGTCTCATTGAAAGGTGGACAGAACAGCAAGCTGGAGTATTCAGAATTTAGATGAACCACAGAGTAGCAAATTTAGTCCTTGACAAAGCTTTAATTATATTCTTATTATGTGCTACAAAATGTTCTAAAAGCTGAGATTACAAAGAAAGGGGGAAAAACAGATTTTTTTTTCTGGTTACATTCTAATGGTTGCTTTATAATGAGAGAAAAAAACATTTTTAAAGATAATACATAGAAGATGGTTACATTCCAATGACAGAAATAGCATTTTATAAAATAGTACATGGAAGAAAAAATAAAATGTAAATGGAAGGCACTGAGGAGTGAGAGAGGAGGATGAGTGGGAAAGGTCTCCTGCAGAACAAAGGATTTGAACTGAGTCTTCAAGGAAATGTTAATATAGGCTCTGTAATGAATGTCAGAGATTCCCTTCTTCAAAGGAAAAACAGGCGAAGGGAGTTACACAACAAACAGCCAATCAGAAAGGCTTCTGTTTGATGTACCAGTGGTCCTTTGCAAGTGAACTCTAGCCAATTGTGGAGATGCCAGAAACCCCAGGACTAGTCTTGATCAACTCAAGGGTAACCTTGAACAGAAGCTGCAGACTTAAGACCTTGCTCAGGATTTTCTTAGCATCCTGGATTATTATATCTATAGAGGTCCCTCTCCCCTTAACCCCTTCCCCCTGTTCAAAAACCTCTAGAAACTACATTATCTCATGCTTTTTCCACTCCCCTTTGAGCAGCTGAGAAATCTCTCTCACTCTCTAATGCCTTATAGATCTCTCCCCTGCAAGCCTTTGCTTTTAGATGGTGTATCAGGATCTCTTTTATTTTAGGTCCATTTTATGGGCCTGGGAATCTTTTCTTAACAGATACCAAGTAGAGATGAGAGAGAAGGAAAAAGACAGGCAATGAAAATGCTCAGAGGCTGGAGATGGAGTAAATTATTGAAGGCATAGCAAAAACACCACAATCACCAGAAGTACACCCAGAAAGAAAGCACAGTCTATTATACTCCCATACAATCCATCCCACTGCATTTATTGGATACTTAATAAATACCTGTTGATGCATGAGTAGATGCTTTAAAAGAGACTCTGAAAACATTTTGATAAATCTTTCTCATTTAATGCCTACACCAAAATGAATTATTCTGGCTACTGATCCAAACTAATTATTTAAAAGTTCTGTTTATAAGCTGCTGGAATGACATAAAGTGCTTTATGACAGATGAGTGCACTGATGACTCATAAGAAAGATACAAGGGATTTCTATAATAGTTTGAAAGAGCTTCTTACCTATCATTTATATTAAAAACCAGGAAGGAACATATGTTATAGGTTGTTCAACTTGGCAAAATTGGAAATCCATATTTATGACTATATATGTATATAAATATATGTATATGTAAATACCTTCATATATACCAATTCAAATACATTTAAATACATATAATGTAAAACATACAAATATGCATATTCATGTATATACAAGTACATACATAAGTAGATAATTATCTGCATATCTCACTCTATCATCTATGTATCTGTCTCTCCACCTATCTCATTTCTCTCATTAATCTCTCTACCTGTCTCCTCTATTATATCTCTCTTTTTCTTTCTTCTCTCTTTCCTTCCTTCCTTCCTTCCTTTCTCTCTCCCTTCCTTCCTTCCTTCCTTCCTTCCTTCCTTCCTTCCTTCCTTCCTTCCTTCCTTCCTTCCTTCCTTCCTTCCTTCCTTCCTTCCTTCCTTTCTCTCTCCCTTCCTTCCTTGCTTCCTTCCTTCCTTTCTTCCTTCCTTTCTTTCTCTCCATCCATCCATCCATCCATCCATCCATCCATCCATCTCTCTCTCCCTATCTCTATCTCATCTATCAAGAGATGTATCTTATTCCAGTGACACTGAGAGCTCCTGGTGAAGAATTCTCCCAATTCAGGGAAATAGCATCTTTGCAATGTATAGTCTTACAGAGTGGCCTTGGGCACTGAGAATTTATGCAAGTTATCCAGGGTTACATAGCCAGTCACCTCGATGAGTGAATTTGGAAATTGACTCTTTCTAAACCTCAGGTCAGCTCTTTATCCACTATATCATGTCATAAAGGTGATTCAGAATCCTTCAAGACAACTTTGTGTAACTCTACCTCACTTAAATACAATTCACTTGCAAGGCAAGGGATCAACACCATGATGTCACTGGTACACTTTAAAAATGGAAGACAAGCAAATTTTAGCAAGGGGGAAAGCCTTCAATGTGATCTTGACAACAGACTCTATCAGAGGTCCACTGTCTGAAGGCCAGTTAATTAAAAATGGACAGATAATGAATTTTTGGCCCCATTGTGTCTCATTTTCATTTTTTTAATATTAAAAGTTACTTAAAAGTTTTTATAGACCCAGGTGATTGGAGTTGATCCTAATTCTCCCTCAGCTTACAGAAAGGATTCATTCTAACCTATTTGAGCTAAATGGAATCTCTGTATATGTTGTGTTTCAACCTGTTTGTGAGTGTGTGTGTGTGTGTGTGTGTGTGTGTGTGGAAGTGGAAGAAGTAAGGTGGCAAAAAGAAAATCCTGGCATCATGAATCTGCCCAAGTTGAGTTATTTCAGAGGGAGGGGGTGAGGGGTGAGGTCAATCTCCAATCACTGTGTCTAAGACTTTTATTGTTTCTTTAAAGAACAGAGTATTTACTAGGTTCACCCCTTTGCCAATCCATGAAAATCAAATTTATTACTTAGCACCTTTTTCAAAACTCTTCAGAATAGGTTGAACTAATACATTGGTTTCCTTCTGTAGATAGCAGATAGATGCTGATGGTACAATTTTCAATGGATGCATTTTAAATCTGGGGAAAGGGGAGGATGATGCTCTTCTAGAAATCTCAGTTGCCACCTAAGCACATTTGCACTTAAAATGAACACAAATTTTATGCTAAGTCCTTGAGCATAAAGAATATAATCTAGCAGATACAGCAAAGTGTCTGGCACCTAGTGGGTGCTTTATGAATATTTATTGACTGCCTCAAAAGGACTCAACAACAAATTCAGAGGGGAGAATTCAAAACAAAGTAAAAAAAAAATGATACATCCTTCCTAGTTGAGTTTTTTATTTTCACTATTTTTTTCCTCCACTTAAAAATCTCTCCTATGTCCAATTTATCAATTGGAGTAAAACATTTTGCTCTTAGCCCTCCAGGCCTATGATTGCTACTCAGAATGATCACCTTATTAAAGATAACAATCTGGTTGATGATTGGGGAAGATAAGTAATTAGTAAGACAATTTACATATGATTGATAATGCAGTGCTTTAACTCCTTTGAAATATAAGAGACAGCATCACAGAAGGAAGCTAATCATTGGAAAAAATAACATTATAAGCATAGGGATAGATACTGAAGCAATGATTTCAGCAGTATCAGGAACTTCCAGGTGAGGGAACTTCATCCACTAATGCAGATAGATACCTTCTCTAAAGTTTATAGTTTTACAGACCTAATACTGAGTTTGATCCTAGGGAGACCCAAATAGTCAAAGAACCTGAGATCTAATTCACCTAGCTCTGTACCTATGATACTAATATACTTTCAGATGACCATATGCTTGTGGGAGGCAGTGTCGTGAAAGGTACCGTAAACTCTTAGATTTAGAAAGCCCAGTTTGGAGTCAGGCTTTTGATCCCTACTGACAGAGTGATTATGGACAACTCACTTAAATTTAACATGCCTGAGCAACTCTCGAATTTTATAAATCATAGAACTAGTGCTAATTTGAATTGCCAGAGATATTTTCTTTGTGCGAAGCTTATACCAATGAAATCACAAGTTCGTTATTTTTCTAAAAGGCAAAAATTATTAGGACACAACCATTAGAACCTCAGTGCAACTTTGGACCAATAAAACACTAGCTGTGTGACCTTGGACAAGTTGCTTAACTTCTATTTGTCTCAGTTTCCTTAACTATAAAATGAGGATAATAAACTCCCCAGGGTTGTGGTGAGGATCAAATAGGTTATGATTTTTAAAACATTTAACACAGTACTTGGTATATAGTAAACGTTCTTTAAAAAATCATATTCTCTTTTCCCTCTTCTCCCTCCTCCTTCTCCTCCTCCTCCTCCTCTTCCTCAGCATATCTCTGATGCAAACCACATATCAAAACCTATGGGATACTGAAAAATCAGTAATCAGAATATATATATATATATATATATATATTATAAATACTTACATCAACAAAATAAAAAACATATCAATGAATTGGGTATGCAATTAAAAAAACAAGGAAAAAATTTAAAATCCTCAATTAAACACCAAATTGGAAATCCTGAAAATTAAAGATGAGCTTAATAAAACTGAATGAAAACCATTGAATTAATAAATAATTCTAAAAGTATGTTTTATGAACGAACAGTAAAATAAGTAAAACATTGGTTAATATGATCAAAAAAGGAAGAAAATCAAATTAATAGTATCAAAAAGGTAAAGGGTGAATATATCAGTAAAGATGATGAAATAAAATCAACTATTAGGAATTATTTTTCACAATTATATAGCAACAAATTTAATAATTTAAATGAAGTGAAAGACTATTTATAAACATAAGCTTGGCATATGGTAGATGCCTAATGAAAGTTTTTTGATTGATTGACTAGAGCAAGACTATCTTGGACCATACGGATGCTCACTAAATGTTTCCTATGAAATATTCACTTTCGTGAAATGTAGCTAAATCATAGGAGCCTAAAACTATGGGGATGTCAAAAATCATTGTAATCTAATGTTTTATTTCAAAGAGATTCTCATTCATCAACAAGGAAACTGAGACCCAAAAGATGTCATAGGATTTACTTAGAGTAACATATCTGATTAGAAACAGAAGACAAGAACTTTTCTCTTGAGTCCCTGTCCTGATTCCTTCCAATACCCCATACTGATTCTTGAATTGAATTGAATTCAACAATTATAAAACATCTACTATAAGGAAGGCATTTTTCTAGGACTAAAGGCTAAGTCAAGTTTAATTTGGGGAGGAGAAATAGTCTCACCTTTCCATATGTCAAGCAATCACCCTGCTACCCTGAGGTCTAGTAATTAATTGATAACTTTTGATTGCACAAAATTGCTCTTGGATAAAAATTTTGGAAAGCTAAATTATGAAGTTATGTCAAAATTTTTCAGTTAAATTTCAAATTGAGCAGCAGAGATAAATAGCTGACAGTGTTTGAGTTTGACAAATAGTGCTTTTTTGACATGAAAAAAAGAGAGCAAAGCATGAGAATTTCCCCTTCCTCCTGACTTCTTAATCAAAGTGCAACACTTTTTTTCCCCTCTACTCACTCCCACGCTCCACACATCTGAGCTAATAAAATCCGAATGTGTGGCAGGAAGGAGGAAACCTGCTGCTAATCTTTCTCGCATGATTTGCCCACCATGGCTTGTTCCTAATCAAAGGGGAAAACCATAAATCAGCTACAAATTAAGAGACTATCACATTTCTTAGAGAGATCCAAGCAGACTGTTAGAACATCTTAAGTTTCTTTTTCTATTCTTGGAGGACGCTAACACCCATCCTGCAGACAGGTGCCAAACCTATGAAATACTATTGAAAGTTATATTTTCTGAAAATTCTCTGATATTATTCAGTTTTATGGTATTCCTTTAGTTACTTGTTTTCTCTTGGAAAGGGTAGTGGGTCAAAACCACATAGATATTTGTATATACATATTTGACAAGCACAGTGATTTAACTGTAAATAGTTTTATTTTCTAATTTTCTATATGATACAGATCAAGATTCTGAATATTTGCCCTCTCAAACACTTTTTTCTGTGAAAATAAAATTTATCTTAATTTTACCTTTCTGGGTCATCTCTTGAAAAAAATATAAAGAAAAAAGAAATAAAAGTGGTTCAGTAAAATTACCCAATGAATGAATTAATGGTGACAATGCCATATTCAGTGGTCCATATTTTGGTCCCCCACCAGTGTAAAGAAACTTAGGAAGATTACTTTCTCATTTCTTCTTTGTTGCTAAAATTGTTATTATATAACATTCAATTCTTTTGTTTTTCTATTTATTCTTGTAGTCATTATGTATATTATTTTCCCAGTTCTGGTTGCTTCCCTTTAAGTAAGTTAATTGGTAACTTACCATCTTTCTCTATATTCATATTCATTGTTTCTTATAGTCCAGTAATATCCTATTACATTAATGCACTGATATTTATTTAGTCATTCCCCAGTGACTGGGCATCCATATTGTTTCCAGTTCTTTGCTACTTATAAAAAGTGCAGCTCTAAATATTTTGCTGAATATGGGACCCTCATTTCTGTCTTTGACCTCCTTGGAGTACAGTTCTAACAGTGAGATCTCTAGGTCAAAAAGTATAGATTTTTAAATAATTCTTTTTTGAATATTTCCAAACTGTTTTTTCCGAATACTTCAACCACTTCACAGATCCAGCTAAAGTAAGAATTTCTGAGGCAAAGCAACTTCAAAGTTCAAAAGCAGCAGTTAGCCTTTAGTAGCCAACCAGCAATTTCTACATACTTTATTAGAAGAAGTAAGTAGTAGAGGAGTGCAAGATACTCAACCTGTTCTTTGAGTTATGTTCATGGGTCATGAAACTTTTTTACCAATGCACCTAAATTATTTCTCTTTCCATATATATTATATCCCTTAGAAATTTACCAGAACTAGAATGAAGTGACTTGTTTAGAATGCACAACCCATACCTTCCAGGGGATGAAACTGTGTCAAGGTGGTCTTAGTTCAAAGAACACTTTTCTATACATTGTATCACCCTACTTCTCTTACTACTACATAGAATGATGGGAAAAAAAAAATTCCTCTTTCCAGAAGCATCAATTTATCTAAAAGAAAAAAAAAGAACATGATTTACCTTGTATCATTGTTTTCATACTTATGCTTTCCACCTCTCCTTTTCATCATGGAAGATTCCCAAATCATTGCTCTTGGGACTTTTCCCTTCATCACCAGAAACACGTGTGCTTTCTCAATCTCATTGGTAATATTTACTCTCCATCTATCCTGATCTCCACTCAAGATAGCCTGTTTACTACTCTCCAAAACATGTCCATAAATTTCTCTTTTCATATTTTGTTTTGTTATACTCCTCCTGAAGCCTGTAACTCCCACCTCAGCACTCCATTCTTTCTTACAATCTCTACTTTCTGGAATCTTATATTCCTTTTAAAAGAATATATTCAAACGATTTATCCTCTAAGAAGCTTTTCTCTGCCCCAAAAAATCTTCATATCATAAAAAACTTAATATTAAAACAGGACCTCAGCAACTATCTGGATCAGAATTCTTAACGTTTTGGTGTCTTGGACCATTTGGTTTGTCTGGTAAAGCTTTGGGCCCCATCTAAAAAAAATGTTTTTAAATACATAATATAATATACATAGGATTACAAAAGAGAACACATACTGAAATACAGAGGTCACAATGTTGGAATACAAATAAATTCATAGCCCCATGGAGCCTAGGTTAAAAACACTTATCTAGAACACGAGGGCCTGATCAAGGATCCCCTTTAATGCCATTGCTAAAAAATGGTCATCCAGTTCCTCATTGAAGACTTGCTTTC
This sequence comes from Bettongia penicillata ogilbyi, assembly GCA_023548195.1. NCBI lineage: Eukaryota > Metazoa > Chordata > Mammalia > Diprotodontia > Potoroidae > Bettongia > Bettongia penicillata. The sequence goes on along the minus strand of JAJHZJ010000484.1, from coordinate 944,359 downwards.
AGTAAAAGGCAACTAACTGCATCTTAGAATCTCCCATTTCAGGTTTGGACAGCTCTAATTGTTAGGGAATTTATTATATTAAGCCTGCATCTAGCTCTCTTCAATTTCAACTAGTTAGATGTGATGGATAGAGAAAGGAGAAAATCTTGAATGGAAAGAAAACTTGAATCCTACCTATGCTTTTTACAACCTGCTCATCAAGATGCCATGAAACTTTCATTTGACCATTTCCTGGGGAAACCCATTCTCCTTTGGAATCATTCTAATTGTTAGAAAGTTGTTTTGCTTTTTTCCTGACTAAAACCTAAATATTTTTCTTGGCAACTTCTAATCATTATTCCTAGCACTGGCCTTTGGAAGGGAGAGAGAAACAAATCTAATCCCTTTCCACTGGATAGTTCTTCAGATACTAGAAGACAATTACAATGACACCCTTAAGATTTTTCTTTCCTTTGCTAAACCTAGTTCCATTGAACCAATCTTTATACGGCATGAAATTGAGGGATTTCATCATCCTAATTGCACCCTGCTGGACTCTCCATGGCTTATAAATGTCTTTCATTATAGCGGAAGCTGAAACTGAATGCGGTTGTTTCAGATTTATTGTTAGTGGCGTCATCAGCCCTTCAGTAAGTAGATCCCATGGCATGACTCCTGTACACTAGCCTCAGCCTCAACCTCCAAACAAGAACTCAAGCTTCTATCTGGACTCTGATGGATGAATATTCACCTTAGCTTGTCAAGCATCAGGCCCAATACACCACTTGTCAGTCATATCAATGACTTGCTGTTGCAGGGGGGCCCTCTCTTTTGAAATCCTTTTTTTTCCAACTTATTTAAAAATAGTAATGAACTTACTCATTTCTTGAAAGGATAATTCAACCAACCAATCAATCTATCATCATCATCATCATCATCAGAAACAATCATTTACTAAGTTTTTACCATGTGCCAGGCATTGTGTTGTCCTGTGACTCCAATCACCATTCTCTCTGATGCCTTTGTCTAAAACAAGGGTGGGGAATCTTCAGCCTTAAGGCCACAGGTAGAGGGATTTGTTCTGTAACATTTGGATTCAGTCAAAAGACTGCACTTAAGGATTTAGAAGACCACCCTTGGTCTAAAAAATGGCTTTCTGGAATGAATCTTACATGTATTTTGTCTTCGACTATTATAATGTAACTTGCTTGAGGGTAAAGACTATCTTGATTACTTTTATGAATTCTCTGTGCTTAACACTTAGCGTAGTGTCTAGCACATAAAATTGTAATAAATTCTTTTTTCATTTATTCATTGATTCATCCATCCATCCATCCATTCAAAATCATATTTAGCTTTTTTGGCTGTCATTGCACACTGGTGACTAATATTGAGCTATAGTTCACTAAGGGGGCAGCTAAGTGGTACAGGGGATAGAGCAGCAGAGCTGGAATCAAGAAAACCCATCTTCCTGAGTTCAAATTTGGTTTCAGACACTTATTAGCTATGTGACTTTAAAAAGTAATTTAACCTTTGTTTGCATCAGTTTCTTCATCTGCAAAAGGGTGATAATAACTCTCCTGCTTCCCAAGGTTATATAAGAATCAAATGAGAAAAAAGAAATTTTAAAGTACTTAACACAGAACATGGCACATAGTAGGGAGCATTTAGCTGTCGTTATTAATAATAATAATAATAATTTATAATAATTGAAATGATAATCCTGTATGCTGCCCTGGGGCAAGATATGTTAAGGGCTAGTCCAAAGGCCCAGCAACTAGTATATGTCAGGGCAGAACTTGAAACCATGTCTTCTGTCTCTGAGCATATCTCATGCTGCTTTATGACTAAAAATCATGGAATACTCATCACAGACATCAGAATCATAGTCTACCCACAGGCCAAGAGAGAGTATGGCGGCTGTAAATAGGCTGTGTATGGAACCAGTGATTACTTGTGTGCAAGGTATGGTGCCAAAGATGTCACTCATGTTAGAGGTAGGCAATGCTCAGCCTACAACCCTCCCAAGTGGGACTGAGTGGTTAAAATGTAATTGGGAAATATTTAACAAAATAAATAAAAATGTAATAGAACCTAGATAATGTTAATATGTGTTTTTGCAAGTGAATATGCTGCCCACAGATACCCTTATTTGAGTTTGATATCACTGACTTAAATATATATGTAATATTTATTTTAATTATTTTATCTACTATTATAATATGTAATAATATATAATCCTATGCATTATATTATAATTATTATATTAATTATAATTATTTTAATATATGTAATATTGTTCACATTTATCACATATGCACATATATATTTATACACATGCACATATATGTAAACACACATGTCCAGAAACATAGATTAGGCATATTTTGAGAGGGGAAGGTAGCCACAAAATATTAAATAAATAAGCATACAAAAAATGCAGCTAGTGTAGCAGGGTTATCTTCTGCATGGGATTTATGAGAGGAAATAGACAAAAATTCAAAAGAATATATTAATGAGTTTCAGTTTTCAGTGGTAAAAGGAATAGTCATTTTGATGAGATCATTCATTTGTCAAAGTATTGAAATGAGTACAGAGAAACATTAAAAAAAAAAGAAGGAAAATGATAAATAAAAGAACCAAGCTGTATATTAGAAGTCATCAGCAGGGGAACATGATAAGTAAATAAAAAAAGATGAAAGGTTTATGAAGACAGTTAAGCTATCGTACTGGGGAGTAAAATTGATAACATGCAATGTCTAGAAGAATAGAACTTTGTTATGTCAAGTTTTAACTCACACAAAGGAGAGCCAACCCCCAAAATGAGGCATTTAGAGACCAGAGTATGAGAGGCAGTCCTGCCCCTTTATTGGTTCAGAGGAAAGGAAGATCGGTCATGACTAGGGTAGTCAGGGAAACCTTCAAAGAAGAAAAAAAAAGGGGTTTGTACTGAATTGCAAGAGCTGTATATGAAAAACTGGGAGAGCCAGAAACATTGTGGATGAAGAGGAAAAAAATATCCAATTCCTTAATCTATTTGCCACCTTTCCCCATATGTATGTCATTTTTCAGTTGTGTCCAACTCTCCATGACCCCATTTGGGGTTTTCTCGGCAATGATATTTGGCAAAGAAACTTTTCCAGCTTGCTTTACAGATGAGAAACAGAGGCAAGCAGGGTTAAGTGACTTGCCCAGGGTCACACAGCTAGTAAGTGTCTGAATTCAGGAAGATGAATCTTCCGGACTTCAGGCCTGGTTCTCTATCCACTGTACCACCTAGCTGCCTTGTGTCTCAATTAAAGTGATATTAGGCATTTTGTGATGAGGGTTTAAAATCTAAATTCAAATTCAAATAAAAAAAGTATTTTATTTTTAATTTATGAAATAAGACAAGTATTTCCATGATATGGTACAGTAAAAAATGATTTAGGAATAATATATGTGCCCTGTTTTGTCATCCTATAGTCAAAACAGATATTTTGGGGAACAGATTCGGCAGCCTATCACTCTAATAGTGATAACTTAATAATAACTTATTTCCATATAGTGCTTGCATGTTTGCAAATTGCTTTTCATATATTCTTTCATATGATTCTTACAAAGACCCCTTAAGATTGATAATGCATGTATTATTATCTCCATTTTACAGACAAGGAAACTCAGGTACAAAGTTGAATGACTAGTCCATGACTACACATTTAGGATGTGTCAGAGGCACCTCTGGTCTCTCAGGGGAGTGTTCTCTTCATCATACCAGAGACACAGGGTCATACTCATAATGACATGACTTTCACTTGACTTTGTTTTGAGTAAGGGAGGGCTGTGCAGGTCACCAGCCTCACTTCTCCTCCAGAGCCATTGAATCCAGTGACCAGATATTCATCAGAATGACTGGAGATGACCCAGGATGAGGCAATTGGGGTTAAGTGACTTGCCCAAGGTCACACAGCTAGTGATAGAACTGGAAAAAACCTCAGAGAATGTCTCCTTCACATTGACTTGTTCTTCTCTGGAATGTGGCCTTACTGCTAAGCTGGCCCTTGGAATGTGTGCTAGACATATCCTCAACCGTTTATCAATATTTTGTCAAATAAACTCATGCGTGAATCACCTGACCTTCTTTCCTAACTGTATTGTCTTCCTTAGTGAAGAAAGAAAAGCAAAAAAATGTGGAACAATAATCATTTCACCTGAGAAATTAAGGGATTGAATGGTTCACTTCTTATGCAAACACCAAGAACTTGTGTTGTTCTCTATGTGGAAAGATTTCATCACTGATTGGCGTAATTTCCCAAATGATGGCTGGCTAGAAAATGACAATGTTGGTACAAACACACAAGATGAAAAAGTGTGAGTTGAATCCTTTTTTGCTGGAAAAGGGGCAGATTATTTAGCTGGAAGATACAGATTATCCTTTCACTTTCTAGGTTCCATTCAGCTTCCTGTCTTTGATTGAATGTCTATGTCCTACCCATTGTAAGATTTAAAACTGGAAGAGGTAACTAGATGGTTGGTTTCTTTGCTTAAAGGAAGGTGGGTTTATTCACCGTGAGTTTTATAATTCAGTCTTTGTGGTTTGATAATAGAAAATATGGTATGGTGGGTAGCATGTGGGATTTGTAATCAGAGGTTCAGATCTTTCAGTTCTTTGTTTCCATTTGACCTTAGGCAAGTCATTTAATATCTCTAGACCTTGATTTCCTTATATCTGACCTGTGAAAGTGCACAATATTTCTGAGTCCAAGTATTTACCTTCAAATCTCACCTTTGAAGTCTATGGCCTATATGACCTTCTCTGAGTCCCATTTCCTCATCTATAAATTGAGGTTTGATTAGGTACCCTCTGAGGTCACTTCTAGGCCCAAATATATGACATCTACTGAAGTGGATTCTATTGCAATCATAAATAACTTTTGGCAATTATTTCATGGAAAGTACCAGCTGCCAATGTAAAACAGAATATAATAGATGACCTCAAAGAAGTTTTATTTGGATTCACATTGTGTTTTTTTACTTACTTTGGAATATATGGGTGTGGTTCCATATTCTTGCCTTACTATTCAAGAGAACTATTTGGTATTATTTGGCAATAACATATATTGGAAGCGATGCATGCCAAATATTTTTTTCTGCATTATGAAAATTAGAGTCTAGGAAGCCACCCAGTACTTAGGGGAGGGGCCTGAGCTATGATTCAGCAATCTGAGATGAAGGATGAGGGTCAGAGGGAGAAGACTCAGAAAAGTGGCCTACTGTTGGTTGACCCCAGGGGATTTCTGTTATCTCTATCCTACAAAAGAATTAGGAACCAGGGAGGCCCAGAACCTGGCATTTAGAGAAATAGCGCCCAGTGGATGTGGGCTCTGAATAGGAAAAGAAGACTCAGAATTGGCAGCATGCTGTTTTAGATTGGGGTGGTGGTATGGAGGTGGTGGTGATCTGAAACTTATGGTGGCAGGACCAATAGACCAGGACCAATAGTCTTAGCAAATTTTCTAGAGAATATTGAGTGGCTAAATAACTTTCCACAGTTTCACAGACATTATATGTCAGAGGTAGGTCTTGAACCCAGACGCTCCACTTTACAGCTCTGTATCTACTATATCACACTAAAATTTCATGGGGGTGGGAGATGGAGGGGTTGTGGAGTAGGATCAGGAGAAGACTCATGAAGGTAGTAGTGTTTGAACTGAACCTTGAAAGACGTTATGGATTTTATGAGGTGAGTGCATTCAGGAAACAGGGAGACAGTCTCTCCACAGGTATGGAGATTGGTGACAAAATGTGTGTGGGGACCAGTAAGAAGCCAAGTTTGTCTGTATTCTACTGAACTAAGTTAGACATACACCACAGATAAGAGTGAGTTACTTGATAGTGATCAGGGAAGTAGAGGAGCAAGAATAAGAAAGGCCAAGGATATTTCCCTATAAATATGATTGCAGAACAAAAATTTACTAGAAAATACATATATCTTTACTCCTTATCCTTTTATCATTTATCCCGAACCATGTGGTTAACAGTTTAACAAATACCAACTGTAGCACTTAAAGCATCCCTGAAAGTACCATATTCTGTTTTCCTAGAGCAGAGAAATGAAGTGTTCAAAATGTGTCACGAAGTCAAATCCATAATGAAGAAAAGGTGGGGCGGTACCAGCTAGTATGTGGTATCGATCACTAGATTGCAAGCTTTCTAATGGAAGAAAATGATGGGCATGGGGATGGGGAGATTTAGGGTTAAAGTGAAGTAACAGGATCATCACGGCACATAATGGATTTGGCAACACTTCTAGGAATTCGCTGTAATTCAAGTTATAGAATGAAGCCACGCTGGGAAAACTTCATTGAGGATTAGCTGGAAAGACACTCAGTTTCCTTTAACTGCTCAGATCTGTATAAATGCCAATGCAAACAACTATTATTATGTTCATGGTCTCTCTGGCCCACTACTTTTATAGGGCGGGAAAGGTAATGAATTTTCTGAATTTACTGATGACTCTTCATTTTTGCTTCTTCTGTTGGCTATAAGTAAAAAGAAAAAGAAGGTGGAGTGACTAAAGAAGCGCTTGCCTAGGTGGCTCAGTAAAATGCTTGGCCCAGAGTCAAGAAAAGCAGAGTTCAAATCTACCTTTGTACACTTCACTAACTCTGAAGAAATTATTTAACTTCTGTCTGCCTTAGTTTCCTCATCTGTCAAATAGAGGAAATAATAGCACCTATCTCTTAGGATCATTGTGACAAGAATAGCAACTGTAAAGCACAGTGCTTGCCAAACAAAAAGTGTTTAGTAATTGCTTTTTCTTTTTCTTTTCCCCCAGTCTGAGAGTCAAAAGACTAAGCTTTCTTCCCAGTTTTGTCACTAAGTAGCTTGTTACATTGCATAATTCTCTGAGATTCTCTGAGATTCAATTTCTTCATGAGCGACTTAGATAAGATTGACATCTCTAAGGTCCTAATGTTCTAGGAAATGATTATGGAAGATTGAATTAAGCAGAATAGAGACTCATGTTCTAAGAATTTAAAACTAAAATTTCCTGAGTAGTAGTAGTAGTAGTAGTAGTAGTAGTAGTAGTAGTAGTAGTACCAGTAATGAAGGTGGTAGTAGTAGTAGTGGTGATGATGGTGATGGTGATGGCAGTAGTAGCTGCAGCAGAAGCAGTAGCAATAATATTGCATAGCTAACATATCTAGTATTTTAAGATTTACTACTTATTTTACACATATTTCATTTGATTCTCACAATGACCCTGTCAGATAATTACTATACTATTAATATTCCCATTTTGTACTTATAAAAACTGAGACTCAGAGAAATTAAGTGTTTGCTAATGGTGATATGCCTATTCGTTGTCAGAATTATGGAAATTTGTTTTCTGGGTCTAAGTCTCATCATTTGTAAATTGAGAAATTTGGACTAGAGAATCTCTGAGACCTCATCCAGAGTTGAAATAATAAAATTCGATGTCATCATCAAAAATTGACTAGATTGTCCATTGTAAACAATCTAATCTTTTAAATGATTAGCTATCTGCTTGCCTTAACATATAAACAACTTCTGAAGTGACTTCAAATTCTAAAATCCATTGATTGTGGTAAATTTCATTTTACTAAAACCTTAGTAGCAGAAAAGAGGAGTTTCAATTGACTTCTATACAATTCTGGTGAAAAATTGATTTTTTTATTAAACTATTTCTAAATCTAGTTTCGCTTTAATTGAATGGCAGAATTCTAAATAGGATGTCAAAATATTCAGAGAAAAAGAAAAGATGCAGCCAGATATTGAGTTGTTTCCATGTTTTGTAGAAAAATCCATTCAGATGATTGACTGCAATTTTCTCCTTTCATTCAGATATTTCGGTATTGTTTTTATTGTCATGGTAGCTCAATCCCGGTTTCTGGAACTTTGATCATAGCTCACAATTATTTTGAGTTCTGTGGTTACATAAAGTTGTTAGAGAACTCATCTCAATCAATCAATAATCATTAACACAAGTTTGAAATGAAGTCAATGGAAAGGGGTGACCTGTTACAAAAGACTAACCTATTATTCATGCATCTTTCTTCCTCATCAAGTCAGATGTTTTAATCCCAGATCAAACACTTGCTAGCGGTGTAATCATGGCTAAATCACCTAGCCTTTCTTAGCCTCAATTCCTCACTCTATAAAATGGAAATAATCACCTACTTTAGAGTATTGTTGCTAGAAAAGTGCTTCATAAACCTGGAAGCACTGGATACATGTGAATAATTATAATTTGTGACATCACAGCAAAATATCTAAAAGACATTGATATATTGATTCACTTCTATCCTATCAAATGCATATTTTGCCTTCAAGTAAATGCCTATTAAAAAAACCAAGACAACAACTGCTGATTTTGTTTACTAGCAAGGACCTGAAAGCAACTTGCAAATCTGCCATTTCATAACTGCATGCTGAAGTGGAGTATGGAGTATTAACTTCAAAAGAACTACTACACAGAGTGACAGTTTCATGGAAACACTCATTTTAATTAATATATTTTTAATAGTAATGGCTAGAATGAAAGTAAAAGAAGTGCCAGAGAAAGGAGGTAAAGATGCAAACTCCAACGGGAAAAGCTTTGGTTCTGAGGTCAGAGGTTACTGTCATTATTGTTGAGTCATTTTCAGTCGTATCTGACTCTTGATGACTCCATCTGGGGTTTTCTTGGCAAAGATATTGTATGGTTTGCCATTTCCTTCTCTACCTCATCTTATAGCGGAGGAACTTAGGCCAACAGGGTTAAGTGACTTTTCCAGGGTCACACAGCTAATAAGTGTCTGAGGCCAGATTTGAACTCAGGAAGATGAGTCTTCTTGGCATCAGACCCAGAGATTTATCTACTACACCATCTTAAAACTTTATATATAAATGCTGCATGTTACTTTAGGTTCTGATAGTCCATGCAAGAAGAGAGCATGTAATAGTAGAAAGAGATATAGTTCTGAAATCAATGAAATGGGACCCAAATTTTATTTCTTTGTCTATGTTTATTTATTTATTTTTAGTTTTCAACATTCATTTCCACAAAATTTTGAGCTCCAAACCTTCTCCCCATCTCTTTCCTCTCCCCACTCCTAAACACTGTTCATTCTGATTACCCCTTCCCCCAGTCTACCCTCCTTCCATCAAATTATATTTCTGAGAATCACTTCCCTGTTTGACGTTGTATTAGTTCATCTCTCAGGGTTCAGATTGCCTTATCTGTTAAGTAACTGTGTTTGGCTAGCTGGCTTCTAAGTTTTCTATTAGCCTACAAACACCTGTAGGTCATAGTTTCCTTATTTGTAAATTTTGTAGTTTGGAAAAGATGATCTTTTACTTCTCCTCTAACAATGCATATATAATTCCATGATAAGAAAAGCAACTCAGCCTTTACAATACAAAGACATATGCACTGGTTTACAAATGAGATTAATATAACTGAAATAATAATCTAATTTTTCCTCCTAAATTCATATAATGCCTTCTCTATCCACAGACATCCTAAAGGTCTATGAACCCCAGAATACCCTGTTCTTATTTACAGGTTCTTAGATCTAGAATTTGAAGGAACTTCAGTGTTCACCTAAGTACCCTCAAATTAGAGATAAAGAAATGGAGATCAAAGGCAATAAACTGACATGTGCAAGATCATATGGGTAAATAATAAACAGCTTAGTAAAATATCTTAAAATGCAATAATTGCTACATGCCATTATGCTACAAAAGACGCAACCGCATTTCTTCCTTATTTGAAAGTGTTCACGAATTTCTGTCAAAATAAGGTTTAAAAACCCCCAGATTTTTGGAAATGCATTCATTCTGCAAAAGGATTTAGTCTATATGTCTTTTCCTGAGCATTATTAACAGCCTGTACAGAAGCAGCCCTAACCTAACAAGTAAATCCATAAAATAGAGAGATCAGAAGACTTTATGGGCTTTTCTTAAAGGCCAACCTGTGACATTATTGGACTCCAAAAGTTGAGTTGCAGATAATAGTGATTTAAAAGAAAATCCAATGGTGACAGCAGGACATAAGTAGCTTTATATACACAGGATTTTTCCCTAGCTCGATTGGAGAAGAGGCAAGGCTCTCAGCATGAAGAAATCATTAAGGTAAAAAGCTGAAAAGGATTCTTTAAAAGGATAGAAGAGGATGACTTGAGAAAAGCATGAAAAGTATCCAGAAGATCCTATCCAAGAAATGTATTGCATCCAGAATGAAGAATATGGTACATGAGGGAAATGGTAAACCATTTCACTGTCTTTGCCATGAAAACCCTAAATCGGGTCATGAAAAGTCAGCCAAGACTTTAAAATGACTCAACAGCAGCAGATGAAACAATACCGCTGGGCTTTGGAATGATAGGTAACAGAATTAGACATTGCAACCAGTCCAAGTCACAATGGCTTAGCAACTGACAAGGTTGTCACTTAGCAGCTGACATACATACTGAAAACAAAGGTGAGCACGGTTGGGTAGTAATGCACTTCTCAAGGTCATCTCAAGAGTAGATTCCCTGCAGTCATGTTTTATTGTCACTTCTCTAGGTAATTTTGTACTGCCACCACCTGTGAGCTTAGGTAAGGATTCTCATACAACACTTGTACACCCACGATTCATGAACTTTTCTCTAGGATGCGTGTTTCTTAGATGGGGCTTTAATGAACCAGCAAGAAGCCAGGCTTGCCCAACCTTTTATACATTGAATATCAATTGGAAATGATACCAGATGTAATTTAATTTAACCCTATAAATTTACAGATGAGGAAACTGAAACTCATGGAGGTTAATTAACTTGCTCAAGGCCACATAGGTAATAAATTTCAGAAGTGGGTATTGAATCTATATCTTCTGTTTATAAAACCATGGTTTTTATTAAAGGGGACCATAGCTCCTTTGGAGGTGGTAAATGGAAACATTCAAGGAAAAATAAAACAAGGGTGGGGAGATTATCTCTCTGTATGTGGGGCAGGGGATTGACAAGATGAGGAAACTGTCATTCCTGCTCTCAGCATGCTGTCAGTGTTCAACATGAAGATAATCAGAATTAATATATATTTAGCATTTTAAAGGTTGCAAAATGCTTTGCAAATATTATTTCATTTTATACTCAAGAAAACCAGTGAGATAACTGTTACTACTATGCTCAACTAGGTGCAGGGGATAGAGCACTGACCTTGAAGTCAAGAAGTCAAATATAGCTTTAGATATATCCTAACTGTGTGACCCTAGACAAGTCACTTCACCTCTACATCACTTTCCTCAATTGTAAAGTGAGATAATAATAGCACCTTTTCTCATAGGACTGTTGTAAAAATCAAATGAGGTAATATTTGTAAAGTATATAACATACTTCCTGGAACATAATAGGCATGCAACCAATGTTTATTTCTCTTCCCTTTTACAGATGAGAAAACTTAGGGACTTTCCCAGCATCACACAGGGAGATTCCAAATCTGGACTTGAACTCAGGTCTGAGTAGTTCCTTGAGACTAAATTCATCTTTGTTTTTTGCTTGAGGCTGCCAGCTCTCTGCACATTGGATCAAATTCCGAGGTTTCTATGATCAGGACAGAGCTACAAAACCAGAATCATTAGACTATAGTCACTTAGACATAGATATCAGACACTTGCAACTGACTCTCTAAAAGTTGTTCAGGAACTCCTTGTGAATCTTCCTTCTATATATCACCCTTTTTCCTTTCTTCCTTTCCCCATTCATTCCTCCTGGTATAATTTCTCCTCAAATTTAGCAGCTGGTTGGTGCTGTGGAACCGGTGCTGGCTCTGAAGTAAAGACCAGCCTCGGATATCATCCGGCAATTCTGGGCAACTGTCTGCCTCAGTTTCCTCAGCTGTAAAAGAAGAATATAATAAAAGTACCTATTTCCCAAAGTTATTTTAAGGATTAAATGAGATATTTGTAGAGTGCTTTCCAAACTTTAAATACTATACAAATGCTAGTTGTAAATGATGATGATGCTGACAGTGATGATGATGGTGATAATGGGGATGGTGGTGATGATCAGGGTTAGTCAGGAACAAGACCCTATAACATGTAGGAACTTTTACAGTTAATGGTAGTTTTCTTATTTCAGAATTGTGGATGGTTGAAAATATGCATTAAACCCAGGCTGGAAATGTTGTTTTTCAGACATTTCAATCGTGTCCAACTCTTCATGACCTTATTTGGGGTTATCTTGCAAAGATAATGAAGTGGTCTGCCCTTTCCTTTTCTAGCTTATTTTATGGATGAAGAAACTGAGGCAAAGAAGATTAAGTGACTTGCCCATGGTCAAATAGCTGATAAGTGTCTGAGACAAGATTTGAACTCATGTCTTTCCAACTCTAAGACCAGGGTACTATCCATCATACCACCTAGCTGCCCTGATGATTGGGTGTACTCATCAGACCCAGGTTAGAGAGGGCCCACTAAAGACAAGGCAATCAAGACCCCAATGATGTAAAACACTAACATGATCCTTAAGGGAATCAAATCAAAATAGTGAACCACAAGTCTCTCAGGATTAATGATGATTATAGCTAATATTTAGAATATATCATGTTTTAAGATTTATGAAACACTTTACAAATATTTTCTTTCATATTTATGTTCTATTTGTATATAAATATATGTTAACATTGATATATACCAATTATAAAGATATTTTCGTATATATCAACCAATAAGACTTTATCAAATGCTTACTCTGTGCACTGGGGAGATAAACTAGGGCAAAGCAATAGCTGCAACAATAGATTCTACATATTTCTTCCCTCATGGGGCTTCTATTCGAACTGAGAAGAACATATGTAAATAGATACTTGCAAAGTACATGTAAAGTGTGTCATTGTCTATTTTCTCTCTATCCATCCTTCTATTCACATATACAAATAAATAGGATATAGGCTGATCTTATAATTTCATTAATATAGGGAACACCTCTTGCAATGCAGAATGGCATATTCTATATAATTTAAAATGTTAGAGAGTGATCTAGGGACTGAGAAGTTACATGACCTGTCCAGGGTCTGAGAGCCAGTCAGAGGTAGAATTGGAATCTAGGTTCTTAATCCTCTATATCTCTTTTCTTTTGTTCTTTCCTGATTTTAAGTAAAGGACTATTGGAGGAAGGGGGCTAGAGAAGCATTTGCTGAAAGCAAAACTTGGAGGTAGCTAAGATAAAGACTTATCTGATGGTTCTGCTGAATTTAAAAAACAACTTCATAAGGGGAAATGCTTTGTAGAAATGGATTTGCTTGATTGCCCCTTCCCAGGGACTGAAGTCACACAGGGGAATGTGTTTCTCTAGATACTAGGGAGGGATTTGGGGACTTCTTGCTCTGTGTTCAAGTTAATTGGTCAAATGATACTAGGGATCTAATTAATAGTGATTGATATCAAGGAGACTGTATCACATTGGGGCTCAAATTGATGACATTAAATAGGAATCATCTTGATAACTTAGAGATACCCCTATAACACTGTAGAGGAAATAGAGTCTTGCTTAGAAACCTGACTCATCAATGAGAACAAAAATTAAGAAAAGAAATCTCAAAGTCCATAAAAATCTACAGAAAAATAGGAAAATCATGACTTCTACTTCTGGCGTTTGGATTCTAACCGTTATTACAGTATGTGAATAGTATACTACAATGATGAGAGAGAGACAGACCAGAGACAGATAGAAAGAGAGAGAGAACGATCCTTAATCAATGGGGACAGTAGAGTTTCTAGGACAAAAGTAGCAAAATCGCCTCTGTTCACTTTAAGGATCATGTGGGATACATCACACTGCTAGCTGCCTCAATCTTTAGACATGTAGAACAAGAGGATTTAGATGTGATGAAACGATTATGGGATCAGTGGAAACTATTTCCTTGAATACCTTCTGAACAAATCCCTATTTTGCTAATGTCTATGTTAACAATCACTTAATTCTGACCATGGACCTGATTCATTGGCTCATGGATTTAGAGTTGAGAGGAACCTTAAAGATTATCTAGTCTGGCTAACTAATTTTACATATGAGGAAAGTGAAACACAGAGACTTGTTCATGGTAACACAGTCAATAAATTGGTTCTTGTTTGTTCATAAAATATGGATACCAACTACTGGATTATAGAGGATATACATATGACCACAACTGTTAGGATTAAGCATCTATGTGCCTGCTTTGCCATTAGGGTGAGAAGCCTCATCAATAGAAATTGTTAATAATACCTAAAGACTTAGACTAATTGGATGAAAGATTTAGAGGGGCATACCTGGAAATCTACAACCAATCAGATGTGCTGTTTGTGTCTTAGGACCAAAATTCCTACTTCACATCAGTTCTGTCTTGCCCTTTATACCCTGAAGAGTTAGCAGTTCACTGGAACACATTCCAAAAGTTCTAGGTAGTCAGTGTAAGTTAATGAGTCATCATGTCCAAAGAAATGAATGTGATGTTAGTCTAAATTTTAAAAAAGCGATAGCGTCTAGGAACTAGGTGAATGTGATAATCCTGCTGTACTCTATGGTTAGGGCACATTTATATCTGTCTGTTTTGTTTTGTGAGTTAGTTTTTGAGAGGAACATCATCATCATCATCATCATCATCATCATCATCATCATCATCATCATCATCATCAACATGATGAACAGCTATGTATACAAAAGGGAGACCAGGATAGTGAAGAGCCTTAGGACCATGACAAATGAATGTTAACTTAAATAAATTGGAGTTCTTTGCATTTTTTTCCAGAGGAGTGGAAAATTCATAAAGACTAACTGGGTATAATGATTTTCAAGATTGTCATAGCTAAGAGATAATAGCCTTCTTTGACTTGTCCACAGAGTGTCAAACTAAAAGTAATGAATGATTTATTCTTTTATTTTTGTACTTTTTAGTTATTTTATTTGTTTTCAGTGTTGTACAATCACTTACATATATCTTAGAGTTTTTTTCCCATCCCTCCCCTACTTCTCCCTACCTCCCCACTCCCTCCCTAAGGCAGTATACAATTTTATACAGATTCTACACATACATTCCTATTAAATACATTTTCACCTTAGTCATGTTACATAGGAGAATGAAAATGAATGGGAGAAATCATAAAATGAAACAAAACATAATACAAAACAACATGGTCTGTTTCATTCTGTGATTGAATTTCATAGTTCTTTCTCTGGATGTGGAAGGCATTTTGCCTCAAGAAACCATTGGGAATTTATTAAGTCCTTATATTGCAATGCAGTAGTAAGTCTACCAGAAAAATTCCTCACACACTGTGGCTATTACTGTGTACAGAGTTCTCTTGCTTCTGCTCCTTTCACTCAGTATCAGTTCATATAAGTCTTTACAGGCCTCTCTGAAGTCTGCCTGTTCATCATTTTTTATACCACAATAGAATTCCATTGCATTTATATACCACAATTTATTCATCCATTCCCCAATTGATAGGCATCCCCTTGATTTCCAGTTTTTGGCCACCACAAAGAGTACTGCTATAAATATTTTTTTGTAGATTTAGTGCTCTTTCCCATTTTTATGGTCTTTTGAGGATATGATCCTAGAAGCAGTATTTCTGGGTCAAAGGGTATGCACATTGTTGTAGCCCTTTGGGTATAGTTCCAAATTGCTCTCCAGAATAGTTGGATCAACTCACAGCTCCACTAAGAATGAATTAGTGTTCCAACTCCCCCACATCTTCTCCAACATTCATCACCTTCCTGATTTGTTATATTAGTCAATCTGATAGGTGTGATGTGGTACCTCAGAGTTGTTTTGATTTGCAACTCTCTAATCAATAGTGATTTAGAACATTTTTTCATATGACCACAGATAGCTTTAATTTCTTCCTCTGAAAACTGCCTGTTCATATTCTTTGACCATTTATCAATTGGGGAATGACTTGTATTCTTGTGCATTTGACTCAGTTCTCTATAAATTTTAGAAATGAGGCCTTTATCATGGACTCTAATTGCAAAAATTCTTTCCCAGTTTTCTGCTTCCCTCCTAATCTTGGTTGCATTGGGTTTGATTGTGCAAAACCTTTTCAATTTAATCAAAATTATCCATTTTGCACTTCATAATGTTTTTCTATCTCTTGTTTAGTCAAATTTTTTTCTATTCTCCATAAATCTGATAAATACACTATTCTTTGCTTGCTCCACTAATTTGTTTATAGTATCAATCTTTATACATAGATCATGTACCCATTTGGATTTTATTCTTGAGTATAGTGTCAGGCATTAGTCTATGCCCAGCTTTCTCCACATAGTTATTCAGTTTTTCCAGTAATTTTTGTCAAACAGTGAGTTCTTATTCCAGAAGCTGAGATTCCTGGGTTTATTAAACAGTAGATTGCTATATTCATTGACTACTGTGTCTTGAATACCTAAACTATTCCACTGATCTACCCCTCTGTTTCTTAGCCAGTACCAACTGATTTTGATAATTGCTGCTTTATAATGTAATTTGAGATGTAGTAGAGCTAGGCCATCTTTCTTTGCATTTCTTTTCATGAGTTCCCCTGATATTCTGGACCTTTTGTTCTTCCAGATGAATTTTGATATTATTTTTTCTACCTCTATGAAATAATTATCTGATAGTTTGATTGGTATGGCACTGAATAAGTAAATTAATCTAGGTAGAATTGTCATTTTTATTATATTAGCTTGGCCTACCCATGAGGAAGTGATGTTTTTCCCCTTACTTAGATCCGACTTTATTTGTGCAAAAAGTATGTTTTAATTGTGTTCATATAGTCCCTGGGTTTGTTTTGGCAGGTAGACTCCCAAATATTTTATAGTGTCTAACCTAGTTTTAAATGGGATTTACCTTTCTATCTCTTGCTGTTGGCCTTTGTTAGTTATATATAGAAATGCAGAAGATTTGTGTGGGTTTATTTTGTAACTTGCAATTTTACCAAAGTTGTTTATTATTTCAAATAGTTTTTTACCTGAATATTTGGGATTCTCTAAGTATATCTTCATATCATCTGCAAAGAGTGATAACTTAGTTTCTTCTTTGCCTATTCTAATTTCTTCAATTTCTTTTACTTCTCTTATTGCTACAGCTAACATTTCTAGTATCATATTGAATAGTAGTGATGATAACAGACATCCTTGTTTCACTTCTGATCTCACTGGAAATGCCTCCAACTTATCTCCGTTGCATATAATGCTTGCTGAAGGTTTTAGTTAGATATTGATTATTATTTTATGGAAAGTTTCATATATACCTATGCTTCCCAGTGTTTTCAATAGGAATGGGTGTTGTATTTTGTCAAAAGCTTTTTCTGCATCTATTGAGATAGTCATGTGATTTCTGTTAGTTTTGTTTTTGATATGATCAATGATGCTCATAGTTTTCCTAATATTGAACCAGCCCTGCATTCCTGGTATAAATCCTACCTGATCATAATGTATTATTCTCATGATAAATTGCTGTATTTGTTTTGCTAAGATCTAATTTAAAATTTTTTTGCATCTATATTAATTAGAGAAATTGGTCTATAATTTTCTTTCTCTGTTTTGTCTCTTCCTGGTTTAGGTATCAGAACCATATTTGTATCATAAAAGGAATTTGGAAAGACTCCTTCCCCATTTTCTCAGATAGATTTTCTCCAACATATGGTATTGGAATTAACTATTCTTTAAAAGTTTGATAGAATTCACTTGTAAATCCATCTAACCCTGGAGAGTTTTTCCTAGGGAGTTCATTGATGGCTTATTCAATTTCTTTTTCTGAGATGGGATTATATAAGTATTCAACTTCCTTTTCTGTTAATCTGGGCAATTTATATCTTTTAAAATAATCATCCATCTCATTTAGATTGTCGAGTTTATGGGTGTACAGTTGGGCAAAGTAATTTCTAATTGTTGTTTTGATGTTCTCCTCAGTGGAGATGAGTTCACCATTTTCATTTTTGATATTGGTAATTTGGTTTTCTTCTTTTTTTTTTAAAATCAAATTGACCAAAAGTTTATCAGTTTTATTGGCTTTTTCATACAACTAACTCTTAGTTTTATTTATTAGTTCAAAAGTTTCCTTAATTTCAATTTCATTAATCTCTCCTTTGATTTTCAATATTTCTAATTTGATATTTACTTGAGGATTTTCAATTTGTTCTTTTTCTAGCTTTTTTAGCTGCATGCCCAATTCATTGATCTCCTCTTTCTCTACTTTATTTATGTAGCCATTCAAAGATATAAAACTTCCCCTAAGAAGTATACCTTTGCAGTATCCCATAAGATTTAGTAGGTTGTCTCATTATTGTCATTTTCTTGAATGAAGCTGTTGATTGTTTCTTTGATTTGGTATTGAACCCACTCATTCTTAGGATTAGATTATTTAGTTTCCAATTAATTTTTGGTTTATCTCTCCATGGCCTTTTATAAATTTTGTTGCATTATGATCTGAGAAGGATGCATTCACTATCTCTGCCTTTCTGCACTAGGTTTTACGGGCTAGTATGTAGTCAATTTTTGTATATGTGCCATGTGCCACTGAGAAAAAGTTATATTCCTTTCTATTTTCATTCAATTTTCTCTAGAGATTTGCCATATCTACCTTATCCAGAGTTTTATTCACCTTTTTAACTTCTTTCTTTTCTGTTTTGGGCTTAGATTTATCAGGTTCAGAGAGGGGGAGGTTGATGTCCCCCACTAGTATAGTTTTGCTGTCTATTTCTTCCTGTAACTCTCTTAATTTCTCCTCTAAGAATTTGGATGCTATACCATTTGGAGCATATATATTTAGTAATGACATTACTTTATTGTCTCTGGTGCCTTTCAGCAGGGTGTCTTTTCCTTCCTTATCTTTATTTGATAAGATCTATTTCTGCTTTTGCTTTGTCTGAAATTAAGATTGTTACCCTTGACTTTTTTCCATCAGATGAAGCACAATATATTCTGCTCCAACCTTTTACCTTTACCCTGTATTTATCCCCTCCATTTCAAATGTGTTTCTTGTAAACAAAATATTGTTGGATTATGGTTTTTATTACAATTCTACTATCCATCTCCATTTTATGGGAGGGTTCATCCCATTCACATTCACAGTTATGATTGCTATCTGTGTCTTTCCCTCCATCCTCTTTCCCCCCATTTGTGCTTTTAGTACTCCCTTCTCCTTACACAGTTTTAATTTTTGACCACCACCTCCTGCAGTCTTCCCTTCCTTCTTTCAGTCCCCCTCTCTTTCACTCCCTTTTACCTTTACTACTTCTTCCCTCCCTTTAAGCCTCCCCTCCCTTTTCTTTCCCCCTTCCCCTCTTATTGCCTATAGAGCCAGTTAGATTTATATACTTAATTAAGTTTGTTGTTCCCTCCTTGATCCTTACACCAACTGTGGGATGTAGGTACTATTATTTTCCCCATTTTACAGATGAGGAAATTGAGGCAAACAGGGGTTAAATGACTTTGTTAAAATCACACAGCTAATAAACTTCTAAGGTCATATTTTTAAGTCAGGTCTTCCTGGTTCTAGACCTGATACTCTATTGCACTATCCCACCCAGCTGCCTCTGGGTAATAGTAAGGATTCTTTTCTTTCTTGGGTAGGATTAAATGGTTCAAGTCCCTTCCACATGTCAAATTCTACCTTCTGTAATTCTTACCTTTTTAACTCTGAGATCTGTGACTTTTTGACAGCAGAGTGCTCTTTTGTGGCCTCATTGGTTAGTAAGTGCTTTCTAGGGTGGGTTGTTCTCAGGAGATAGTTATATTACCAGAACTCCTGGCAACTAAGTGGTCTATGATCAGATCTATTTCTTTTCTGTGTCAGTAGTCTGAGATCCCACTTTACCTGGTAACAGGTCAGTGTAGAACTGGTGAACCAAAAGACTCAGCTAACATTTCCTGGAAATCCAAGTCCAAAAATGCATGGTCTAGTGCTAATGGGCAATAAAAATGGTTTGTTATTATGAAATCCTGAATGGCATTATCCATTTAAGGGTGTGTCATAGACATTAGAACATTTTCTAATAGAGGAGGGACTATTATGAAAAGGATGCTGTCAAGTAATTTCCCATCTGGAGATGAGTTTAAATTTTAGCTGATGGGATTACGGTTAGTCACAATCATTGTCATTAATATTGATGGTGCATTTCTGGGGAACAAATCTGGATTAGGGTACAAACTGTGCGGGAGAACACAGTGGTACGGGGATTGTTTAAGCCTGAAATGGCATGTGTGCAGCTTTCCAAGAGGGTGGTGACTCCTTGAAGTCTGGGATAGTGTAGATCCAATCATTCCTCCAGAAGAACTGATTGTCTAACATCCTGGAATGCTATCGAAGCCCATGACAAATAGTAAACCTTTCCCAATCCTTAGTGCCACTACCTATCTCATATATAGCTTGTGTTGTATATATTTGGTTTCATGTTGTCTGTCATTAGATTGTAAGCTCCACATGGGTAGGGACTGGTTCTTGCCTCTTTTTGTATCCTCAGTCCTTAGCACAGAGCCTGGTAAATAGTAGGTGGTTAATACACGTTTATCGATTGTCTAACAGCACAACACAAGGAATAGAAAATCATTCCAGATACTATAATATTAATATTCTATGAGATATTTTACTCCTCTCATATTTAGTAGAAACCATGATCACTTATATTTAACAGAAAAGGTATTCTGTTGATTTTCAGTTATCTATCAATATGTATTGTATGTCATGTTACCCATGATAATCATTATTAACAGATTATCGCATTTTTCTGAGTGGTTTCACACACACACACACACACACGCACACACGCACACGCATGCATCATATATAATAAGCCTTAAAGAAAAAGCTGGTAGCACAGTCATAATTATGAATGCCTTTTGAGTTGCATGATGTCAATCTCTTTTGGGGATAAACAACTATCCATGGGAGAGATGTTTTGTAAGGTCATAGATTTAGCTCTGAAAGGGATCTGGTCACTCATTCTAATGCTCTTGTTTTACAGAACAGGAAACTAAGGAGAATTTAAATGACTTAGGATCACATAGCTGATAAGTATCTGAAACAAGGTCTGAAATCCAGTCTTCCTTACTTTAAATTCAGTGTTCTATCAATAGCACCAACTCACTAGTTCTTGACACATGGGAAAGTAAATATATCAGAAGGCATTAATAAAGCTGTCCTTTTCTTTGCTTGATTAAACAGGGGGCATTTGTTGCTTCCTGTTTTGTTTTCTCCTCACATTTCACATGCGACTAAGAGTTTTGGATAAGAATTCTTTAGGAGTACAATAAGCCATAGGGTTCTATCTGGACTTGTGAAATCATCGTGATGCATGTCCCCTTTTCCCCTATCTCTGACCCAGCCAGTTCTTCAATCTAAACTCCAAACTGTTATCTTTACCATAAATCCATTGGGCTCCATTTTTTTTCCTTTAAGGAATACCATGGCTTTCTGGATAAGGGATACAATATTGGGAAATTGCCCTCATTGAAATATGCTATTGGACAGGTCACATAAACTTTTAAATCTGGTAACTTGCTAGGTTACATTTGCACACTCCCTGTCTCCATTTTGAAGTAACTCTGTGTGTGTGTGTGTGTGTGTGTGTGTGTGTGTGTGATGGTTTATGAAGCTTTTTCAAGTTAGCTTCCTGCTTCTCAGCAGCTTTATTGAAATCTTTTTCAAGATTGAAACATGCTGTTGCAATTGAGAAGGAAGCTTTTAAAGCTTGGGAAAACAGCAGGGACCCACTGCTTTTATGGAGAAAATTCAAATTCATAGGCACAAGCTGGCAGGGCTGGATGTTAGATCTCTCACAATATGTTGTAAGGCTCAGCAGGTGTTCTACCACTGTCACATGTTTAAACTAACATTAACAGTATTTCTTTTAAGCCACAGAATGGAATGTTGACATTTTTCCATTCTACCAGTTGCGTGCCACTGACTTCATGGGACCCAGTTAGAGGTATGCTTTGAATTCCCACTAGGATTTTTGAATAATACTTTTTCTCCCTCTCTACCCCCTGCTTGTTTTCTGAGAAAGTTCTGGCCTTTGGTTAGTAAATTCCATACCATTTTATGTATTTAGATGTTCATTCTCTCAAACACAGGAAATCAAACTAAGAATTTCAAGCACCATGCTATGTTTTCTTTACATTCATTTTTTCTGCTTTCTCTGTTGCCTCTTACTTTGATTGCAAGAATAGTCTAAAAGACAAGAGTTGTTGGTTTGTCATAGTTATATGGATAGATTTAGGGAATATTGAGTCCAACTACCTTGTCTGTCAGTTGAGTAAACTGATATTTGGGGAGGAAAAGTGAGTTACCCAAGATCACATGATGAATGCTCAATTAAGAATTCAGACACAGTCTTCTCACTTGAGAGACCAGTGTTCTTTTCACTACTCCATTTGTATTTTTACTAATTAGATTTGTAAAAAGTAAGGAAGCAAAGATATATATTAATTAGAATAATTAAATGTGCAATCTGGATTTGAAGTAATAAGACAATTGGCATTGACTTTGCTCCTAATTTGGGGTAGTGGAGAAAAGAATGACATATCTTAAAATAATTAAATGATGGGCCAAAACTGTTTAAATATATCATAACTTTGGCTTTTGCTCATGTCTGTGGAAAAAATAAGGCCCATTATAAAGCATGTGTGCTGAACGGTTGTTAAGAGGAACCTTGAAAATTGAGTGCTGCTATTTCATTTGCTGAAATTACAGGATGTGAAGGGCAAGGACTCAAATCATTCATCCACTGCATATGTATGGAATGTAAGAACAATGGAGATGAATATACATAATATATGCAGAGGTATGTAAATGGATGTTCTGCAACGTATTCCATAATGGCAGGGAATGGGGGCATTCCATGTGTGTGAATTTCTGAATAAGGTAGAGAAATGAAAGTTCGCTATTTAATCCAGCTGTCCATATATACTTCAGCAAATATATAAATAGAGATTAGGTTGAATAATGACCAAGAAATTCCAAGAGAAATTATAAGGTCTGGTATTTAGATGAGGACTATACAAAAAGATAACCAGAAGCTTTGTGATATCTCCAACAGCGAAGTCAACATGAATGTAGATCAACAAGATATAAGCCTTCCAGTAATGAGACCAGCCATGCTCTGGGAGACTCTAAAGCCTTCAGTGTTCTTTGCCTGATGGCCAGCAGTCCCAGAAGACTTGGAAACTTACAATGACCAGAGCATTTTGAATACTCTGATCGGAGACATAAGGAAAGACACAAGCAATTAATTACCTTTCATATGCTAAGAGCTGGGGATACAAATACAAGCAAAAAGAAAGACAGTTTCTATCCGCAGGAAGCTTACATTCTAATGGGGGTAAAAAAAGTAACTCACAAAAATGAAGCTAAAAATCAGAAGAATGTGAAGAATGAAGTTCCAGTGTACGTTTTTATGACATGTTGGATGATGAAATAGGGAGAGTCATGGGTGGGGTCCAGAGATAGATTAAGAAGTAAAGTCCAAGAGAGAGCATTCAAAAATCATCAGCCTCCTTAAATACCATGACTTAAAATAAGGAGCTAAAGAACATATAATGCTTTCAGTCAACACAAAAAAGCAATGGGTAGCAATCATGCTCTCACACAAGGGAACACTAAAAAGTAGACATTGTTGAGTGAGATTAGAGAAAAACTACATCATGTATAAAGCACCATAGATATAGAAATAATGTCAATGCTTAAAACACTTGCCATACAACAGCAGTACTTCAAGAAAAACTGAAACAAGGCAGAACTGTCATATATTTAGGGTTCTTAACATACACCTTTCATACCAAGATGAAGCAAAGCATAAAGAAAACAGATAAGCAAGTTAAGGCTCAGAAGAGAGTTTTAGAAAATTTATGTTTGATGTAACTGTAGGGGATAGGGCAGCTAGGTGGCACAATGGATAACGTGCTGAGCCTGAAATAAGGAAGACTCATTTAACCCTAACCCTCCAACTCTGCCTCTGACTTCCTGAGTTCAAATCTGGTCTTAGTAGCAATATGATGCTAGGTAAGTCACTTAATGCTGTTTGCCTTAATTTTTCCATCTGTAACATGGACTGGAGAAGGAAATAGCAAACCACTACAATATCATTGACAAAGAAATCCCAAGTGGGACCACAAAGAGTCTGACATAACTGAAAATAAGTGAACTACATGATGATTACTGAATGGGAATAGAAAGGAATCTACATATTTCCCATCTATGCATGATAACTAAATTTTAAAAAGAGACCATTTTCTAAAGCATTGAAAACTTTATGAAGAAATGCAAAAAGGGACAAATATTAAACATATCTTTTGCTGACATCAAAAAAATAAAAGTATAATTTAAAAAGATCCTTTGAATAAGAGATACTGATTTAAATGGAGTCTAAATAGCTTAATTCTGGAAAAATGGTTAGAGAGCAAGTCATAGAAATAATACATAATTTCATGAAAGAAAATAAAAACAAAGCAGATTTTATGAGAAAATTTTTCACTAAATATGTTCAAAAAAATTAATGAATCTGATGTATATCTAAAAAAGGAAAAACAGTGAATAAAAAAATCCCAATTAAAAACAAAAATAGAAATTCTGAAAACTGAATGTCAGAAAAATTGAATAGAAAATGATCCTTCTTCACCAAATTGACAAATAAATCTGAAAGATTAAAAAAACTAATGAAATAGTCAAGTTTTAGTTTCAGATTAAAACACAAAAACAAAATTATAAACAGAACCTATGTAGCCAAAAATAGAGGGAATGCATAAAATTGGGAAAAAGTTCTCATAAACAATCTCCCATATAGAATCTTATTGAGTCAGACTATTGTTTTGGTGTAGGAAATAATAAACTGGTAGATTTAGAAATATATGGAAAGACTTGGACTTATGAAGGGAGATGCTATTTGTCATCTGAGAAACATGACAAATGGAAATAAGAGGCATGGTCTTACATGTATGCGTTTGGGTATATTTGTGTATGTATAGTGTGTTTATGGATATCTATGTATATGCATGCATATGTATTTATGTATGTAAGTATGTACATGTACATCTGTGCGTATACATGCTTAATTGTAGCATTCTTGAGGGGGAAGAAAGGGAAAAAATAAAGTACAAAGTGCAAAATAGAGGACAAAAGAAAATACAAAGAAACAGGAAAAAGATGGACAGCTTTGAAAATAATGTGTAGTATTTATTATATATAATATATATATTATACAGCTTTTTTTAAATGGAAATTTGTTGATTTATATAGAATCCCCTCTTTTATTCTACTCTGTATAAGGCAATGTTTTCCTTTAGTTATTTTGTACTTAAATTTCAAACAAATTTTAAGAAACAAAATTTAAAAAACATTAAGTGAAAATTAACAAAAATGGTGAGGACATAAAGAAAAGTATTAAAAACTCATTTACCCAATTACTTGCCCACCAAAATCATGAATAAAGTGGAATATATATATATATTACATACACATGTACATATATATAAAATATGTACATATTGTACATATGTATATATGTATACAATACAATACACACACGCACACACACACACACACACACACATATATATATATATATATATACACAATATGGAGAGAATCTGCAACTGAAAACAAAATAAAACTGATTGAAAAAAGAAAAGAAAAGAAGTAGCTGATGGCAGTGTCTGTATCAGGAGCTGAGGAGAAATTGGACCACAGAGAAAGACAGATTGGGAATTCTACAGGCAGTCCAATATAAAGCTATGCCATAACTTAGAGGAGCTTCATGAAAAGCCAGCAAAGGTGAAGGAAGGAATTCTAATAATCAATAGCTTTGTTACCTTTTCAACACATGCTAAGTCTACTTTCTCCTTGACTCTGTGCTTGTGGGAGAACATGCTTCACGTTTTGGGGGAATGTTTTGTTCCAACTGTTCTTTATTATGTCACCTTAGTAAATAACTTTTAATGCTAATTAATTATGGTTGACTACTTGATATCAATGAATAATCAATGCAAGGAGCATACTCATGGGAAATAATGAGCAACAGCATTAGAGATATTATCATTCAATATTTCATGGTTACCCCAAAAACCACAAAGGGAGAAGTTGTCAACTGCCCGATGCAGACTCAGCATACTAATATGAAGGGGTTTGGGGTAATGAGATCTAGAAACCATATTGCCCTGAGAATAATATTGTTACTATATTTCAGCAATACCTAAACTGAGACAGAATTAGAGAACATAGTATTATACAAAGCTACACATCTTTTGATGGAAAAATAAAGAAGTTTATTGACATATAATTACCCTTACAGCATTTTATATCGATTATTTTTAGAATATGTGTCATCCCACCTTTTCAACTAATGGTTTTGCAAGAGTTGAAATTAAGTTAAGATTTTGACCAATATTCTTTAATTCTTCATCATGAATCCACAGTTTTACCATCCTTTTTATAAAGTCTTTCCCCCCCAAAAAAATCTAGATTTGATTATAGACATTGATTTTCAATTAAATAATTCAAGTTCTCTGTCCATTGAAGCCTGCTTATCTTCATCTCTTATCAATCGATCTCTATGTTTATATCATCAGTTGTCTGGTTTATTTTTTGTTGCTTGATCCAAGACATCCACTGATAGGAAGGATTATGTTTTAATAAAGGAAAACTGTGTTATTGTGGAATAATATAGGTTCCATATTCAGAAGACCTAGGTTCGGTCCTGTCTCTAATGCTTATTGGCTATGTAACTGTGGTAAGTCACTTGAACTCTCTTTCCTCAATTATAAAATGAAGATTTGGACTCTATGGTTTCTAAAGTCCCTTCTGATTCTAGACTTATGAGATTATGATTGTGGATGTTCATGTCTCCTAATTGTAGGATTAATTTCTCATTAATGTAATATTATATATGTAGATTAATTACTCATTAATTTAATGTATTATATTTCTCAATTTTGTCTGTTTAAATTATTCCTAGTGAAAAGATTAGTATTACTATGTTAAATACATATATGTATTAATATATGTATTTATTTTATATATTTATAATATATTATATTAAATATTATCATATAATATACAATATGATAATATATTATATATTTATATATGTGTATATATATTTATATATGTGTGTATATATACATACATATATATATATACACACAAAGACATGTACATACACATATAGATGCATAAGTGTACGGGATTCAGGAAACTAAATCTCTAAAACTACAAAATGAAAGGTTTCTTGGAACTAAAAAGAATAGTGGTATAGTCATGTGGATTTGGACCTAGGTGTCAATTCAAGTATTAGTTCCACCCTTTGTTTTCTTTGTTATTTTGGGAAAGTCATACACCTCTCTGATCCTCAGTTTTTTCATCTATAAAAAATAGCAAAAATTACCTTGCCTACCCAATAAAATTGCTCTGAGAATTCAGTGTGATAATTTATGTGATGAAATTTGCCAAACATCAAGTGTTATATAAGTGCCAGCTGTTTTCATGACTATTTGCTTGTGGAATGAGAATTCTGTATTTTTGTGAAAATTTCTGAACCAGGTCAAATCTAGAAGTTCTCTCCCTCATATTAATTACTGTGTGCTGGTGGGGACATTAATTAAATGAATCCCCATTCAATTGACAGGAGAACAAATAATTTTAAAAAATAACCACACTGTCCATTTTTTAAAAACCAACATAATATAAATGACTTTTGAATTTTCTGCTATCATTTTGGTTTGCTTATTTATTTTTGACTCACTGTATAATTTCTCCTTCCTGATAATGGTTAAAATTAAGAGTAAACTATGTATCTATAATAACATTGGATTTCAGAAACATAAGCCTAATACTTTTCTGATTATCCTCCTAAATTTATAACTATTCATTTTCCAATTGCTTCTCTAGACCCTTCCATCCATTTTGATACCTTAAAGTAGATATTCCCCAGTATTATATCTTTTGTTCTTTATCCTCTCTCTAGTACTTTTTTTCTTAGCAAACTTATTCATTCTCACAGCTTTAACTACTTCCTCTATGAAGAAGGTAGTTAAGTCCAACTCTAGTCTTTTTTCCAACTTGCATTTAAACATTTCCAGTTGTTCACAGAAAATCTCTTTCATTGCTTATCAACACCCCTATTTGTTCAAAATTGAGTTTGTAATTTTCCCTCCTCCTAAGGTTATTCTTTTTTTCTGACTTCCCAGATATGCCAGGGCTGTCATAAAATGTTATTATTATCTTTCTTTTTCTTGTGCTTGTTTTTCTTTTTGCATAGTTCATATAGATCTTCCCATGCTTTTCTATACTCTTTGTATCCTACATCAGCATGTTTTCACTACCTTCTGTTTTTTTTTTGCACCCTAAAGATGACCAGTCTTTTCCATAAGAGTTACAGCTGAAATATGTATCATCTCCCCCTGTTAACAGCATGAAATTCTTTAAGGCAAGAATTGCTGTGCCTTTCTATTTGTATATTTAGTTGGCACATTACATAAGCATATTAGGTACTTAGCAAATACTTTTTCATTAACTTACTCATTCATTCATTGTTACTTCAGCATAGAAATATTCCATTACATTCATTTACTACTGTTGGTTTAGCCATTCCCCAATGATGGGTCAAAGACTATGCCTCCACTTTCTCCACTTCCAAGTCATTCTTCATAATGCTATTATATTAACTGTCTTTAGATTTACAGGATGGCAATGAGGACAGAGTACTAAATTCCAAGTTAATAGAGATTTATGCCTTAATTCCACCCCTGATATTTACTATGTGTATGGTCAAGGACTTAACTGCTCTGTGTCAAAGTTTCCTCACTTTTAAAATGGGAATAATATCTGTAGCACCAAATCTATACCATCGATGTGAAGATCAAAAATGTTTAAAGATACATACAGACACACACATATATATTTATATACACATATATTTACACACACATACACATATATATGCTTAATTCAGTTAAGCTCTCTCATATCTATTTTTCTATAGATATAAATATGTACATGCACATAATGAATGTATATTTATGTATATGTTTAATTCAGTTAAGCATTCTCTCATATCTACATACACAAAATATATGTATATTTATGTGTATGTTTAATTCAGTAAAGCTCTTTCTGTCTAAATACGCACCCACATCATGCTTTGTATGGTGATAGAATAATATAAATGTTAACTACCATTGTGCAAAAATCTGAATATGATACTCCTCTACTTAAAAATCTCTAGTTTCTTATTTTTCAACAATTCTATCATGTTTCATTTGATCTCCTCCTTAAGCTGATGTTACTTTTCCAGATATTACTCCTTTCAACAGTCTTGTCAATTAGTCAGTAGGCATTTGCTTATCTCCTACTATTTGATAGGCCCTGTACTAAGCATTGTTGATACAAAGAAAGGTTAAAGACAGTCCTTAGTCTCAAGGAGTATACATTTTTTGACCAGGGACCATGCTCTATGTTTTTCTGAGTCTTTGCTTATACTTTCTTCCATATTTGAAATATATGGTACAGGGAAAAGGAAGATAGGGTTAGTAAGGAATGACCTGGGTTTGAAAAACAGTCGGCTGCTACTACCCATGGGACACTGGGAAGACTAATTAAACTCTCTGGGTCTCAAATTGCTTATCTGTAGAATGAGGGTGTTGAACTTAGATACTCTTGGAATTATAAATCTGTCATCCTTCAAATCTTTTAACTTGTTGAATTCCTACATATCCTTTAAAATTCAACTTAAACGCTGCCTCCTTCATGATAACTTCTCTGACTTTCTGTCAATAATAACCATCCCACCTGGGGTACCACAAAGCACTGTTTTGTTTTGTTTTGTTTTGTTTTTGCATTTCTACAGTATACTAAATCAGTTTCATTTTTATTAGTTTTTTTGCTTGTATCATATCCACCTGCTAAATTGTAAGATCCCTAAGAACAAAACTATGTCTTATCTAAATTTGGTCTGACCTTTAGTAGCTGGCATGCATTAGATACCTAAGCGATGAAATATGAATTTGATTTTGTTCAATCAGATCTCCTCGACATAGAGATTTAAATGCAACAACAACAAATATTTAGCTAAAACGCAACAACCATTTATTTACTATCAAGCAGACACTGTGCTAACATTTGGAGAACAAAAGCAAAAACAGTGCCTGCACTCAGGAAGCTTATATAGTCTGATTGGGAAGACACTGTGTAAATAAGTAGATACATAGAAGATGCACAAAAGACCAACATGGGAATTTTGTTTTTTAACCATGCATACTATACAATAGTTTCATTTTTATTATTATTTTTTTAGATGGAGGAGTTCAAGGGAGAAAAAAATGTTTGCTAATAGAAAAAAAGTAATTAAAAAAGATGGAATATAATCTTAGGGGTAAAGCTCTAATGCCTGTCATTATATTTTAGCATATTATATTTTTCCTTCTCAGAGGCTGAATAGAGAAATTAATAGAATGGCCAAGTAAACAAACAAATAACCACACTTTGGGGGAAATGGAAAATCAACAATACATTTTGCTATGAAATCTACTAAGAACTTGTTTAATTAAAGGCAGGAAGTTGCTTGAGCCTTCACCCAAACTCCTATGAATACCACTAAAAATGGATCTAAACACATTCCAATGCAGCAAAAACCAGAAATGACAGAGTGAAATAAATTTTCAACCCAAGATAACCTGGAAGGTTGACAGAAAATGTCTGTTGCATCAGTCTAAGAGAGGAGTAGAGTCCAGGACAAAATATGCCAGCAGAGACCAGGCCTCAGAAAACCTGGAACAGGCCTCATGGGACTCAACCACTGGTAGCTGTGGCAGTTTCCAGACTTCTCAACCCACAAACATCAAAGACAACTTAGAAGGTCAGCAGGAAAATCTGTCAGACTTGGGTGAGAGTGGAGCATGGTCTAACCTCAACCCTATGTCAGCCAGGGCAGCAGTGGCTGCTTTGGCAGTAACAACTGTTTGTGGAACTCTTGGCCCACCAATGGTGAGGGGATCAAGTGGATGATCAGGGAAAAATTGCAGGGATCTCTTTGCTATCACTGAGGCAGAATTCTCTTGCTTTGCCCTGTTCGGGCCTTGGTCATACTCCTGGGTGGCAGTTCTGGGATGAGGAGGAGTACTGGAGTGGCAGAGCTTGTAGCAACCATGGAGAGAGAATCCTCCTCACAGTTTCAAGGCAGAAAAGAGTTCTTGTGGTGCACAGATAAGTGCACAAGCCAACAGATGAGTAAATGCCTTTGCTTTGATCATTCCATCTTGGAAGAACTGGACATTTATAGATCCCTAAAAGTAGCTCTGAAAACACTGCATTAAATCCCTGAAACTTGGGACAGTACACCCTCCATACTGGAAGCAGAGTCCTACCTTAACAAAGAGTTAAGATGGCAAGTAATTGGCTTGGGAAAATAGCAAAGAGTGGGAAAAACTCAGACTATAGAATCTTACTTTGGTGACAAAGACGATTGAAACACACTATCAGAAGAAGACATCAAAGTCAAAGCTCCTACATCCAAAATCTCAAGAAAAATATGAATTGGTCTCAGGTGATGGAAGAGCTCAAAGAGGATTTTGAAAATCAAGTAAGAGAAGTAGAGGGAAAATTGAGAAGAGAAATGAGACTGATGCAAGAAAATCATAAAAATGAGACAACAGCTTGCTCAAGCAGATCCCCCAAAAATGTTGAATAAAATGACACCTTAAAAATAGACTAATCCAAATGGCAAAAGAGGTCCCAAAAGTCAATGAGGAGAAGAAAACCTTAAAAAAAAATAGAGTTGGCCAAATGTAAAAGGAGTTTGAAAAGCTGAATGAAGAAAATAATTCCTTCAAAATTAGAATGGATCACATGGAAGCTAATGGATCTGTGAGAAATCAAGAAATAATAAAAAGCTAAACCAAAAAAATGAAAAAAATAGAAGTCAATGTGAAATATCTCGTTGGAAAATCCAGTGAGATAGCAATTAGATCCAGGAGAGATAATTTAAAAATTATCGGACTACCTGAAAGTAACAATAAAAAACAGCCTAGACATCACCTTTCAAGACATTTCTAGAACCAGAGGGTAAAATAGAAATTGAAAGAATTCATCCAACAATCACATCCAGAAAGAGATCCCAAAAGGAAAATTCCTAGGAATATTGTAGCTGAATTCCAGAGTTACGAGATCAAGGAGAAAATATTACAAACAGACAGAAAGGAACAATTCAAGTATTGTGGAAATCCACTATCAGGATAACACAAGATTTATCACCTTCTACATTGAGGTAACTGTTTGCATTCCTACATGGAAAGATAATATCTTTAACTCATGAGACCTTTCTCAGTATTAGGGTAGTTGGAGGGAATAAACACACATGCACACACATGCAGACATATACATAAATATACACATATGCACAAATGCACACATATGCATATAAAATTATATATACATATATGCATGTGTAATATATATAGATATACATATATTCATATATACATATATGCATACACATGTATGTATGTATACATTAAATATACATTTTATATATATGTATATGTGTGTATATATATGTATACATATAGGTGAAGGAAAGAGGGGGAGGTGAAAGTGAATGAGTGAATCCTACTGTTATTGGATTTGGTTTAAGGAGGAAATAACATACATCCTTAATTGGGTATAGAAATCTATCTTAGCCTACAGGAAAGTAGAGAGGAAGGGGATAAGAAAGTAGGGATAAGAGAAGGGGGGTGCATATTTGGGGAGGGGGGTATAAGAAGCAAACATTTTTGAGGAGGGACAGATTGAAAGGAGATAGAGAATAGAATAAATGGGAGGATAGGATGGAGGGAAATATAGCTAGTCTTTCACAACAAGACTATTATGGAGGTGATTTGCAAGACTACACATGTATAAATAAGATATACAGGTAATGTGATATAGAAATCCATCTTTCCCTACAGGAAAATAGAAGGGAAAGAGATAGGAGAACAGGGGAGGGAGTTGTAATAAAAGAGAGGGAAGATTAGGGGAAGGGGTAATCAGGATACACTACATCTTGGGGTAGGGGAGGGGAGAGATTTGGAGAAAATTTGGAGCTCAAAGTTTTGTGGAAGTGAATATTGAAAACTAGAAATAACTAAATTAATAAAAAGAACACAAAACAAGAGTCAAGGTCACTAATTGGAGAAGAAACATCACTTTGTGGATTGGCTGAAGAAAAGGTTGGTGATTGGAGGAGAACAGAAGTCTGCTGCCATTTCAGCTACTGCCCTTCATCACCATATGTAGTTTGAGAAAAAGGAAGTTGATGATTGCTCTCTCATCTTCTGTCTGATTTGAGAAGGAAAAAAAAATGGGAAAAGATAAGCTTTGCTGTGAGCTCTGCTTTAGGGGAACATAATTATGACAGCTGACTGGACCACTTAAAGTCCTGTTGATGAAAGAACTGACTGGGCTTATCTAGACTCCTCAGAGTAGCTAACCTTAGGAGTTGGCTAAGATTATGGTAAAGAAACAGTGGGTAAACTAGGCTCCAAAGTATATTTATAAATTCTTGTTAAGAAAAAGAGACAAGAATAGTAGGGAACACAATCTTAATTATAAAATCTCTTTGGGGTGGTAGAAGCAGTGGTGTTCCGGTCAATGTTTAGCAACCATCTTTCAGGAAAAAAAAGTATGTATGATAAACTTCTTAAGATTAAAAAGCATTGTTAATGTTTTCTCCATCACTTTCTTAAGTCTAGACAAACAATGAAACAATAAAATCCTAATTTGTAGTGGCTGTCAATTTCCATAGAATAAATAACAACTGAAAAAAAAAAAGAATCTGCTTAGTTTCCATTTCCCCAAAAGAGGGGGTCTTTGTTTGGCCATTTTCTTAATGTAACATGCTAAATTGAATCTTAATTTTTGTAATTAACCAACAAAGAATTTATCATTCACTATGTGTTAGGTACCATTGTGACATGAGGGACACAAAGTTAAAAAAAGAAATAAAGCAAAAGAAGAGAAGGGAAGGGAAGGACAGGGGAGGGGAAGGAAACATAACTGCCCTAGACTTGGCTCCTGTCTGGCTGTCACCATTCTATTCTCTACCTGATGGAAACCTGCTTGGCTCCACTTCTCGTTAAGGAAATGAGTTGAATAGCTGAGGAGCAGAGGAAGTCCACTGGTAAATGATTATTTTACAGTCAATTGGTTCTGGCATGCTATTTCTTCTGTGACATACACATTGCACCTGAATGAGACTCAATAGACATATGCTTATTTCTCCATCATCCACTGTGGAATCACAATTACCACTTGTCTACCACCAATAAGGTAGAAACTTGGCCTTGTGCACATATTGGAAAAAATGAGTATAAATGAGCAAATGGCTCTCAAGTTATGATTTCTTCTGAGAACCACATATTTAGGAACGTACTTTATTCAGCAACAGCTTTTCCACTCTATCTTTATATTCTGCCCTATCTCATATCCTTTCTGGCATCTTTGCAAAATGAATCTGGAACGATAATCTCTGTGTACTTTTACCAACAGTTTAAATTATTGCATATGTCCTCCATGGATGCTAAATCTCCCATGATCTGAGCCTTCCACTTGGCCGTGACAAAATGGGACCCTCATGGGTACATTCTTCATTAGGTAATTCTTCATACTAAGCATCTACTCTGTGTAAGTCGCTGTCCTAGGTGCTTGGGATTAAAGACAAAAAACAAAAACAAAAACATGAATTTATTTTAGAAAATGTTACACTTTTTGTTTGTTTTTATTAATAAAAAGAATAACAGTGATAAAATTATATGTAATTTTAAAAGTTAATTTAGAAGTCAACTATTTAAACACCTTTTTATTTACAAGTGAAAATAGCAAAACCTAGAAAGCTGAATTGATTTATACAAAGTCACTTGGCTAGTTAGTGGCAGAATTGGGATTTGTGAACTCTTAGCTAAATCCTAATGTGTTTTTCACTAGGATATGTTCCTGATTGCCTAAAGACTTGAAAGACTTAAAGAATTTCTCAAGATTTGTGAAAAGTTATGTGACATAACTTCTTCTAGCCTCAGTTTCCTCATATGTAGCGGTTGGACTAACAGGGTTTCCACTTCTAAATCTATGTTTCTCTGAGTCAATGAAGTTTTGATGGAATATGTTCTTTTACACATTTTAGTGTTCTATGCTTA
This sequence comes from Bettongia penicillata ogilbyi, assembly GCA_023548195.1. Classification (NCBI taxonomy): domain Eukaryota; kingdom Metazoa; phylum Chordata; class Mammalia; order Diprotodontia; family Potoroidae; genus Bettongia; species Bettongia penicillata. The sequence goes on along the minus strand of JAJHZJ010000484.1, from coordinate 909,242 downwards.
ATCTAGAAGGATTAAGGGTCTGATAAAAATATTGATGAAAGATTTTAAATGATATATGGTAAAATTGAGTTAAAGAACTTTTTAGGGTCATGCCACATTATCCTGGTAGTGTTGGGTGTTATACTTTACATTATTTTGAAAAACTGTTCTCATTACAAGTACTCTGGACTCAAGTACTAATTCTAGGTTATTAAAAAATATATAATAGAAGGTGATCATTGCTACAGAACAGTTGGAATTAATAAACTGGATTCATAGCAAATAAAATCAAGACAACTTATTCTCTATAATAAATACAAATCAGCATGGTCTTTAGATTGGGACTATTTGAAGATGCCCTAGAGCATGGGTGGAGAACCTGCAATCCTGATGCAATATGTGGCTCTCTATGCTTTCAAGTAGGCCTTTAGACTGAATCTTAACTTCACACAACAAATCCCCTTTAAAAAAGAATTTGTTCTGTAAAACCTGGACTCAACCTAAGTGTCACAACCAAGGACGTAGAAGCCTATGTGTGGTCTCCAGTTAGGTTCCCCGCCCCTGCCCTAGAGTATGGGAGAAGTCCAAGATTTTTTTTTACTTCTAAGTCTTTTTTGATTTTTTTCCCTAAAATGAAGCATAATTGAGAGGGAGCCCATTATAGTAGACAGAGTGCAAGATGACTCCTGGAGTCAAGAAGACACAGGTTCCCATCTGGTCTCAAGTCTTGTTGGAAAAACATGGATGCCAACAGGCAATGATTTTGAGGAAATAGTGAGAGGAAGTTAGAGGTTGCATGAATGAGATGTATAGCTGGAATTTAAAGTGAAGAAAACTTGACAGAGCTATATAAAGCTAGAAAAAGGTAGATTGAATTAAAATGGTATAATGCCTTCAATAGAAGTCCAAGGTTTTGCATTTATTGTATGGAGAAGGGGTTTGCCAAAGAGATTTGAGCAACCAAGTGAAATGGTTAAACCGATGCCTTAGTAGAATTATATTATGTTAAGAATGGATTGGTAGGGGAGAGACTGGAGACCTGGAGGTTCTGAAGTAGTCCAGGGAGAGGTGATGAGGTCCACAAAGACTATATTAATATATTAATGGAGAGAGGATGGGGGCACAGTATGGTACAGAAGAAAGAGTGCCTAATTTGGAGAAAGAAGATCTGAGTTCCTAATCACCGATCTGACTCTTTATAACTGTGTGACCTTGGCCAAATTACTTTGCTTCCCTAAGCCTCAGTTTTTTCCTCTTTAAAATAATGATGTTATACTAGATGTATCGCTAATTTATGCTTCTATGAATCTCTGACCCTAAGGACTCACCTATTAAATTAAAGATGTGGTAGAATCTGCAGTGGTAGAAGTAGTTTCTGTACTTTTGCTTACCCATACTGATGCAATTCCAAATATTCTCTGTATTTCAACATCAATCACATCCAAAGAGATTTTCTTTAACCATTTTAAATTTCAAAATTTGTTCTATTTTTATCCTTTTCTAGCGGGGCTCTGGATTGATTCCAGTAGCCATAGCTACTCGTAAGCAGCTCTTTTGTCATAATACTAAAAGGAGCTTATGCAAATATTTGCTATTACCCAATTTTCTTCTCTTAAATATCAATAATTTCTTTGGTGATTTGAAAATACTAAGATAACAGCCTTATTAAGTTATATGCTAATTCAATTTAGGATGTATGGTAAAATACAGTTTGACCTAACCTATAGTTCGATATTGAATTCATATACTATATCTAAGATATGAGATTATTAAATGAAACCCCCAATTTCCTATGGTCAGAGAACAACATAAAACACAACTGACTTTTTTCTCTTGTGTAAAATATATCTATGCTAGAAAATATTTCATCTCATAGGAATATAATTTAAAAGACATACATATTCCACCTGTTTTATTAGGGGGTTATGATTAAAGTCCCATTAGCAGAAAAGTCAATGGAGTCAGCAAACAAATAGCTAAGTAGTTACAATTTAAATTGGCTACATGAAACCTATCATATATCATAGAAGACCAGGCACTAATGTTGGCTATTAGAATATCATTTGCTTTTAAGTATCCAATTCATTCCCTAAATGTATATGTAAAAGTGTTATGTAGTCTGAATTCTACCTTAATTGTAAACTCAGGAATTAGTTTATAGACCGACAGTCTGAACCATGAAGGGTAATTATGATAAAAATTAAATGAGCGATTTCTTCTTTCTTATCTGGTAATGGCACTATAATGATTTTATCTACCTATTGGAATATATTATCTTTCTTGGTGAGGTAGTCATGGTGGTAGAGGTTTGGATTTGCAATTTTAGCAATGTGGAAAATTTCCATTCATGGGAAACTCCCTCTGTTAATGCGGATTGGGGATTTGTTTTTAACTTCTATTCTTATAGAGTTACCTGAATGGATGAGTGGTTTAAACTTTTGCCTGTTATAAAATCAGTGTCTCAGAAGCCATAACAACTAGACAGATGAAAAAAAATTAAAAAAAAGAGTCATGTAGGAGGTGGTATCTGAATTGTGTTTTGAGGGAAACTGATGATTCTAAGAATTGGAAGGAAGTTGCATTCCAGATGTAGGAAATAGTATGTAGAAAGGTACCAGTTAGTTGGAGATGAAATATTGCCTTTGGAGAATGACTAAAAGACGAATTTGTATGGATTCAGAATTTAAAAGGAATACTTAGTAGTAAGACAAATGACAATCAGATTATGGGGGGTTTTCAACGCCAGGTAGAAGGTTTTAAATTTTATCCCGAAAGCAAGAAGCAACAACTGAAGATTTTTAGTATCAAAGTAGTATGGTCAAATCTGTTTTTTAGTAGCATCACCTTGGCAGAGGGATGGATTGGACTGTAGAAAATTTTGATAGATTTCATCATCCTGAACATTTTGTGTTCTTAGAAATCAAACTACATGGAATGAAAACTGTCAAAATGCAAAGTTCTAGATAAAGAATTAAAAACCATATTTGAACAGGCACCTGCCATCTTATATCTGCTACTAGAATTTTCCTGAAAATCTTATCACATTATCATACATTATTACACACAAATGCTTATTTATTACATTATCACACAAAAGAATAAACTTACATTATTATTTTGACTTCTATTGAAGGCATTATACCCCTTACATTATTATTCTGTTGTGTCAGACTACATGATCCCATTTTGGGGTTTTCTTGGCAAAGACACTGAAATGGTTTGCCATTTCTTTCTCCAGGTAATATTACAGATGAGGAAACTGAGAGAAACAAGGTGGAGTGACTTTCCTATGGTCACATAGACAGTGATAATGCTGGATTTGAACTCAGAAGAGGAGTTTTCCTTACTCCAGGTCTGGCACTCCATCTGCTGTGCCACCTAGCATTCTAATACACTTATTCAATAAAAAGTGGTTGTTTTGTCCTTGTAGGCAGTAGTTTGTAGAATATTGAATGAAAATGAATAAAACCAGGATATTAACTTGACTTAGGGCCATTTATATCTGAAACCTGTTGGGAAAGATGAGAATATGGCAATGATGGTGGTGGTGGTGGTGGTGTTGATGATGATGATGAAGATAAAGTCATATCACCTTTAGCTGTAAGTGCTGATGATATCCATTCTCCTTTCTACTGGCTCTTTTCCTTGTTACCTCTCCAGGTTCAGAAGAATGTATGGGATATGAATAGACCTTGAAAATTGCTAAAATTGTGGAAATTATATCTCTAAATGACTTATGCCCATCAGCCTAGAATGTGAAAAATATTTACATTTCACTCTAGCTTCCCTATCTCAGCCTTAAGCCAAACTTAGGATAAAATCATTGGCAATGACCTACTTAAGTACCAATTAACAGTACCATGGGAATGTAAGCAAGTATTAAAAATAGTGTATAGTAGGCTATGATGGCACTTTCAGACAAAGTATTTTGAACCTTCCTCACCTCATTCCTCATTCAATAGAGGAGAAACTGGGAAGGATTTGATAGGATAAGTTAATGAAGTCCACAGAAAAGCAAGGGAAGATGGTGCTCTGTCTATAGAATTAGAGTGCATCAAGCCTAACTTCCTCATTTTGCAGGTGAAGAAAATGAGACAGAACAAGTAGTTGTTTTTCCACAGATCCCATTGCTAATAAGCATGGGAGGCATTGCTTGAACCCTTGTGTTCCTGAATGCAAGTCCAGTACTCTACTATACCCTCTAACTGACTGGTGACTGGTAATGCAGCCTTATCCACTCTCTGTTCCTTTTCACTCTAGCACATCTTCTGGATGGGGTCTTTTAATGCTAACGTGATTAAAGATCTTCCCCACCTATTAATGGGCCTTCCCATTAAGGGGAGTTTGATTAGGGGAGATTTGTAGGAAGGCTCACACCTTTTGTTAATGAGGCACTGGTTCTCAAAGGTTGTGATGCCCTCTGGCTCAGAAAAATGCATAAATATTCTGAGGTGGTTTTACTTTGGGGCTTACTCATTGGAAGCTTTGGTTTGGCCAGATGAGGCTCTGGGAAGCCCCCAAGCTTTGAAAACCCAAATGTTGGTGCTTCTCTCTCTGGTAACTATGTATGTATGGTCAGACAGTTGCATTTGTCTGTTGATCTGTGATGTATGTATTGCTTATGATCAGGCAGTTGGAAGCCCTGTCTGTTGATCTTTATTTCTCTGTTTGTATTTTCTTTAAAGTTCAGGGTGCTGACTTTTTCCCCTGACCTAAGGGAATGATATATATGTTTGATTAAAGTGATTGTTGACCCCTGAAGTTGCTTTCCTTTTAGAAAAGCAGATCAAAGAACCTGTGATAGCAGGTCCTCCTGTGTAGGTCAGCATGATTGCTTTTATATGTCTTCTCTTTCTCATGCAGCAATTCACTTTTGCTTCTTGCCTGATCACCTGTACTGCCTCTGATTTCTGATGCAGGGAGGTCAAGAAACTATCCTTAATCCATAGCCAACACAGCAGAAGGATGTATGCATGCAAGTTCATCAATTCTTCCCCTTTTTCTCCATCTCTGCCACGTGGCTCCTTCCTAGAAGAAAGTTCCTTTCAAGGTCAAAAATGCTGAATAACCCAGGAGTTTGTGTAGGTTTGGGGAAAACACTCCTCCAGGCTGTCAGTTCCCTATGGTATTGTCCCTGAGGGAGTAGTTATAACAATAGTGATTAGTGACCAGATTTATTCCATACAACAGGAATTTACTATCCTTCAAGAATTAACAGATGGTAAATTTCTATACTACAAACACAAATCTTAAAACTATCCTTCAGAATCTAATAAACTATACTAGAGTTGCAATCTCATCAAAGATTCAAAGCAAAACAAAATGTTTTGTCTATAATCTCTTGGACATAAATGTTGACCCATAAAAATTTAACAGCAACACTTAGAGGTTGTCTTATGAATATTCATGACTTCCAAACTAGAAGGAAAGAAAAGCACTCAAAGTATAGTGGTCCAACAGAAGAAATAAAAGCCAGATAGGGACAAGTATGCATCATTTCTGTCATCTTGTCTCTTACTGAAGGGTCTCAAAGAGGGTTTCAGCAAGACCACCGAACATGAGTTTGTTTCTCAGCACCTTCATTCAAATACAAAAAGCACTCATTTGATTCACAAATGCAATAAATCACTTGATAAGTAAATAGAAAAGATAAGTAATGGAATAATTACTTGTCCCAGGACCATTTCTAAATATGAAGTGAAGCAATTATATCATCAGATAGTTATGTAGTCATTTAAGTCTTGCAAATTTAAATCTCACAACAGCCTCATAAGGTAGAAGCTATCATTACCCCCATTAACAGATCCTGAGACCTTAAGTGACCTGCTCAGGTCCATATTGTGACTGATATGGCATTTGCTTTTAATTTCTCCTGGCTTTAAGTCCAATACTCTATCTTTGCTACCTCAGCCCTAAATAGTATAAGGAAGAGTCATAGCTAGGATGTAAAATCAATCTTTGAACTCCAAGTCCTTCATTTTTTCCACTTACAATACACTGCCTTTCTATTAAAATAAGTTTGTGGAATTCTCTTGGGGAACAGATGGTGAAGATTAGGGGAATGCCAATGCTGAGAGAGACCAAGACTTCCCACTGGAACTTCTTATGAACTCTCCCGGTCTTTGCCAAAGTGCTCTTGGGGACTTGAAACCCATTGGCAAGATGCACAGAAGGAACCTATTTCCTCTGTGGGGGGGACTAATCCCAGAGAAGGTCAGATCCTATTAACAACCCCCCAAAATCTTGTTCTAATAGGTTCAGACATGTAGTAGTAGCTCATCAAAAAGGCCACATTTAACAATGAATATAAATTTCGCAGAAAATTAAAAAAAAAAAAAGAGGAGAAATTCATCTGTGGAGAGGAATTCAGCCACATAGCCTGAGGGATGTCATGAATAGCACTGAGAACAAGCAGTTCTCACAGGAGAGAAGAAAAAAGACAGACTGAACCCATAGGGGGAGAGAATGCCTGCGTCACTGATGTAACTGATTATGCATTTCATCCCCCAAGCTCTTTTCCCCTTGATTCACCACTTATATAGGTGGCATTCAAAAACACTGCATTAGTGGCTTTGACGCAATGGATTACCTGTCATGGAAAAGCTGGCATTTGGAGGGTTAGAATATTTTTACCCTGTTAAATATGTCAGTATTTTTATGCTATGAATTTAGTCTCCTAATGTAGCTGTTGTACTCTACAGTGATAGTGAAAATAATGAACTGATCTTCATTCATTGGATCCTAGATTCAGAGCTAGAAGGGACTTCTGAGGACATCTAGTCTGACCCCTTGGTTTTAGAGATGAGGAAACAGGATCCCAGAGTGGTCAAGCAATTTGCTCAAAGTTACCAATTGGAAGGTCTGGGATTTAAAATCTAAATCCACCCTTTTCTCTCACGACACCATGTTACTATTCACTTAGCTAGTAAGCACATTTTCTAAAATTATCAGCAAGTCTACTTTTTAAATTTATTATTTCATTTTCCAAAGTGGAAAAGTAACCAGCTCTTTCTTGAGAATTAAGTCATTCATCTGTAAATGGATTTTTAGGAAAATACAATGAGAATGGATGATAAATAACAGGGAAGAGAAAGTCTTCTTGTGGTAGATAAGCTTCTTTGACCATAGAATTAGAGTTAGAAGGGAACATAGAGGCCTCAAGACCACTGCCTTTATGTTATGGATGAGGAATTGAGCACCAGACATGTTAGATTTCTTGCCCAAAGGCAGAGCTTGCCCACAGGCAGCAAGTGGTAGATTTGGGTTTTGAATCCAGGTCATTTGACTCCAAAATCCTCTATCCTTTCCCCTATATTATGGTAGCTATGACTAGGAAGAGATTAATTCATTACAATACTCTTGAAGATTTACAAAGTACTCTTCACACAGCTCTTGGAAATAACATGAACATTACAAATCAAACAAGCAATTTATTTATTAAGCAACTACCTATGTGCCAGGCATTCTACTAATTGCTAGTTTGTAAAACAATTCTTATAATTTCCCTTTTATAGACGAAGAACCTAAGATTTTTAGATATTCTGCCACTTGTGTGTTTTTGCACAAATTCGTAGCTAGATGGTTCAGTGAAGAGATTCTAATAGACTCTAACTCTTAATAAAAAGATTTCTTCCATGAAGTTTGGATTCAGTCAAAGAACTGCACTTGAGGACCTAGAGGGCCACAGGGAGCCTTAAGACCACAGGTTTCCAACTCCTGGGATAGAGTGTTGAGCCTGGCCTACAGTTAGGAAGATCTGAGTTCAAATTCGACTTTGGAGAAATCACCCTTTGTTTGTCCCAGTTTCTTCAACTGTAAAATAGTGCTAATAATGACATTTATCTCACAAGGCTATTGTGAATATTAAATGAGATAATGTGTGTAAAATACTACAGTTTCTGGCATATGCTAGGCAAGTTTATTCCCTTCTCTGTTCCCTAAGTACAGGAACTGAAAAATCAAACCCAAATCTCCTAACTTAGCTCACTTCTTTTTTCACTAAACCATACTGCCTTTCCTGGATGTTTCCAAAATTCTTTATTTTTTATTCCAATTTTGTCTCCACTTCATTGCTACTTAACTTTAAGTTTCATCCACATAATAGGAATTCTTTATAGGGCCATAAGGACATCCTGAAGTAGATAGAATATAAGCTTCATTGGCTTAAATGCTACCCTTTATGTATACTGCGTCTGGAGCCTTGGGCAAACCATTTAACATCTTGGTGCGCTATGGAACTTTCTAAGACTACAAGTTGCAGGCAAACTGCCAACCTGCATTAGTAAGGGGAATTTTCTCAGCTGAAAGTTCCCTTTCAATGAAATCACAGGTGTGATACCTATCCCTATCTATATTAAGAACCTATTGATCAATGAATTGAGAGTAAATATAAGCTCAATTGAAAGAGAGAATCTAGTAAGAATTTTCTTTCCCTTGTACAATTAGGATAATTCTTCTAAAATTAACAATAATGATAATTCCTAAAGCACTCATATCTCATATTAAAATATGTTTTTAGCCATTTTTCAGTCATTTCTGATTCTTCGTGACCCCATTTAGAGTTTTCTAAGCAAGGATACTGGAGTGGTTTACTATTTCCTTCTCCAACTTATTTTACAAATCAGGAAAATGAGGCAAACAGGGTTAAATGACTTCCCAGAGTCACACGGTTAGTATGTGTTTGAGGCTAGATATAAACTCCAGTCTTCCTGACTCCAGCCCCAGGCCTATCCACTGTACCATCTATATGTTAAAGATTTTAAATGAAAATAAATCCAGTTCACATTAGAGCAATTTAAGAAAGAAAATCCAACAAGTCCATTTAAATTGAATAGTTTAATAACTTTACTAGCAATTCACTTTCAGATGAAAGGTCAATTTTAATGTTCAATAATTATATTGTGGATTAGTCCAGAGAGAAAGAAGTGAAAGACTGAGATCTTTTTATGAATCTTCATAAATCTGCTTCTTCCCCCTTTTAAGCAATCTGAGTGCTGCTCTTTTCCCATATTATTATGCATTTTAAAAACAGATATGACAATTATACTTGCAAGTATTAAGCAACTATGGACAAACTCATGGAAAAATAAACCAAAAACTCCAAAGAACATATTGAGTTTGAATGGAATATAATCTGAAAAATGGTTATTACCAGTATTTCAGTGAGAAGCACTAGTTCAAGACTTTGGGTCATCTTGGAAAAGAGAAAGTGTGTGATTTTGAAAGAGTTAATTTACATTATCAGTGTGCTATACCTGTGGAAGCAGAAAGTTTTCTTGGTTTAGAAAAGAAGTGGAAAAATGGGTTAGCTCAAATCTGCTCAGATTCACAGTTTGTGGCAAGGAGGATAATGATTTTAATGAAAACAGACAGAAAAAGATCTGCCTGCTATATGGCCATTAAACTTCATACTGTCCATTCATACTTCAAAATGAATTGAATGCTAAGTATAACATTAAATGTGTAAATTATGCAGAAAAATCATTCTCTGCCCACCACTATATAATTTACAAAACCATGATGGGTCTAATTATTTGAGATTTGATACACAAAGTCTCTTCACCCTCTTTACTCTGGACACTTTAGTGTGATCCATGACAATTAGTTAGCCTTCTTAATACATATGTTCCTTAGAGTGGATGATATGACTGATTTAAGGCTCGTATATTACCATTGGAACAAATATGTCAGGGAGACACTGCAATTCAAAATCAAATGTGCTCTTTCATGAACAATTTGAGAAATCCAAACAGCATACATAATAAATAGATATTGTTAGCAAAGATAATGATGATGAAGATGTTGATGATAATAACAATGGTAAATAAATATTTATTAAATACTTTCTGTCAGTAACTATTTTAAACACTGGGGCTCTAAATACAAAAAAACAAAAACCCGAAATTATCATCAGTATTATAGGTTTTTTCTTTTTAATTTATGCTGCCTTTTTGTCATTGTTCAGTCATTCCTGTCTTTCGGTGATCCATGAATTTTTGTCCATTTTTTGTTATTGTTAAAGATACTGGTGTGGTTTTCCATTTCCTTCTCCAATGTGCCCCCATTTTACAAATGAGGAACTGATGAAAATAAGGGTTAAGTGACTTAATCAGGGTCATACATCTAGTAAATGTGAAGCTAGATTTGAACTCAGGTTTTCCTGACTCCAAACCCAATGCTCTAACTATTTCAGCAGCAAGGTTTTTTCTTCTTTTGGGGAAGGGCATCAGGAAGGAGCACCTTCTAATGAAGAAGATGGTTAAGTACATATACAAGCCTAAAGGTGAGATCAGATCCACACTACCAAATTTTATCTTGCTGTCTTAGGTAGGTATCCTATCTCAATCAAACAAAAGAACTTAGACTAAATTTTGAAAATCTTTGAAAGTCACTGGATCAAGTAACATGTCACCATTATTCCTTTAGGACCTTCATTAAAAAAAAAAAAATTTAGTTATCTTAAATGGTAAACTTTTTTCTATACTCTGGAGTAAGTATGGCTTTCCAACACATCTTTAGAAGAGCAATTGCTTTGAGCAGAGAGTGGGAGGAGGAGTAGTTTCAGCTCCTTTCAAGTCTCCTGCCTACTTCCCTCAATTGACTGAAAGAGAATGTTTTATCTTCAAAGGGTCCAGAAATTGTACTTTCCATCTGTGTCCAAAATGATGTTTTCTGACTAGCAGGAGGAACTATACATCACTGCAAGTGCAGGGCAAAATGGACTCTTCAACCAGTTCAGTAAATAGACTGCAGTTAGGACCTCATCAGGACAAATAATTAATCCTCTGAAATGGTCACACTATTTGAACAGTTAATATTTGGAATTATGATTATGCATAAAAATAGTCATTCATCCTAACCTAGAGAAAATCTGAAATGAAAATTCAAATAAGGCAACCACTACATGGGTTTCCTCATTTGTACTATTTAGGACTTAGCTTTACACTAATAAATGTTTACTGAATTGAATTTACCTTAATCAGCACTTCTATGATGGGAGAAAAGGACTTCTGGACACTGAGATATGAATTGCCTTTTTTATTACATTGCATTCTGTTCTTGAATGTCCTTTCCCCTGGACTTAGTATTCTGGTGATAGTGTGCTACAGACTTTTGGGGGATCTGTACCAACTCTTATTATTTCTGCTTAGTGAATATTTCCTCCCTAAAAATATTTAAAATTTACTGAATATTCTTAGTTGATAATTTTGGAGTGGAGGACACTATGGGGCCTTACTCCAATGGTGTTAGAGAATCACCCCTTGGTAATGTATGGAAATCTACGAGATAAGCATCACCAACTACTGAATGACCCATTCATCACAGCAATGAATGCTGGGATACATATGTCTCAGAATTTCTATTTGTTGTAGATGTGACTGCCTCCTCAGTTTTAATTAGGACATTATTTAATGTGGTAAATGGTTAGATAGCTCTAGGTCTTCTGTAACCTCTTCAACCATCAGCCCATATACTATTGCTAGCTAATACTATTATCTGATCATAATCTTTATTAGAACAATAGTCCTGCTTTCTTAAATCTGAATCTGTAAGAGCTCTGGCTACACCTAGTGTTAATAGTTCTTGAGATACAGTGTACAAAGTCTCTTTTGTCTGAAATGTCTGTTTCTGAACCACTGCTTCAGTGAGGAAGACTTTTTTTATGACTAGCAGTTAGCTGAGATGGATATCCATCAGTCTCAAATTGCTGGAAATTCAACTAATTCATCTATTGGCAATACTTGATTGTGTTGAATTGTATTGGCAGGGCTTCCACAAACTTCTAGGACAGGTTACCCAGTCTCTTCCCTGATAAGTATAGAATGAATTCCCATCAGTCAGCTAACTTCTGCATTCCAGAAACACCAAGATTTTCTGCACAATTCTGTCTGGTGTCATTTTTACTTCTTTAAATGGTTTTCAAAGACTTTTCTTATTTGGTCTAAGGTCTCTTGATCTTGCTTTAAAAAAAGGAAAAAAAATGGGCAACTAGGTGGCACAGTGGATAGAACACTGACTTTTCCTTTAACACCAAACATAAAGAGGAGGGAGAAGGAGGTTTAAGAAAGAATAGAAGCAGAAAGAAAAGATGGAAAAGAGGTGGAGAGAGAGGAGGAAGAGAAAGAAACAGCAGCAGAAGGAGGAGGAGGAAAAAGTAATGATGATGGTGGCGTTCATGATTACTCGGGGCCTATGATTTAATAGCTTTGGAAACTCACAACGAAAACTATTTCCACTGACAAAAAGTGGTAACAAACCTTATACAGAGAATTTAAATGAGTTAACCATGGTTGTGTATATAATAAATATGTACTTACTATATAAAATAGAAGCAGGATACAAACATTTTAGTAGATTCATTGTATCTTTGATTTCATTAATGTAGGAAACACTAAAAAAAGAAACTCATTAGACCAATGTAGAATGTGAGAAAGTGCCTGGAGTCAGGTAGACTCATCGTTCTGAGTTCAAATCTGGGCACAGACACTTACTAGCTGCATGGCACTGTATGCTTCAGTTTCTTCATCAGTAAAATGAGCTGGAGAAGGAAATGGCAAACCACTTTACTATCTTTGCCAAGAAAACCCCCAAAGGGGTTCTAAAGAGTTAGCTATAACGAAAAACCACTGAACCAAACTGTTCTGCAATTTATAGTCTTAGTAAGTTAAATTACACACCCAAGGTCATAATGTCAACTTGTGTCAGAAGCAAGTCTAGAACCCAGGTCATCCTAAATTCGATCCTTTACACACTGTATAATGCAAATCACCTCTACTAACAAAAATCAGCATACGTACATTATGGTTGGATTAATTACTAGAACTACATTTCTCTCTATGGGCAAATGCACTAAATCTTTAGAATTCTCATAATGTATTTACTTATGTATTATTGTACCACATTTAATAAACCATTACTTAACCTTATGATCAAGACCTGAGAGTTTTATAGGACACATTTCCATAGGATGTGACAACGAACGGGTGGTCTCATAAGCCAAAGTTGAAATATACCAAGGGTAAATCAAAGTTTGTTTGAGGAAGAGTGTCATATGGAATTGTGTGATTTATGAATATTTGTGATTTATCTGTTGCTACATTTTAAATTGGTATTTCAAGAAGTAGTTGTCAAACTAAATGTAAAAACATAACCTACCAGGAGGAAGATGATGAGGAAAAATGGCCTAGAGTGCCATTCTGGCACAGTGTCATAGATGTAAAGTTGTAAGGGACTATGGAGATAATTTTATTTATTTATTTATTTATTTATATTATAGCTGTTACTTCAAAGAGCTTTGTGAGCATCATATAATGAGGTGATTTAGGTAAAACTCTTTGCAAACATTAAAGGATTATGCATTTCAGTTTTATTATGATGAAGTTCAAAACAAAGAACTGGTTTAAGGGAACACATTCAGGGAGTGTGAGGCTTGGTTGTTCTAGGTTATCAAAAGAACTTTTGTATGTTAAATCAGGATGATGACATGAAACAACATGTAGTTAAAGCTATTGGAAGTCTTGTGCGTGAGCTTGATTTAACTATGATGAAACTGTTCCATTTACATTCCACCAACCTTGGTAAATGTTCATTGTACCATACGAACAATGGCAATTGATAAAGGTGACCAAACATATGATGGAGGTGACATGATTTTAGGGTTGTTCACCATATCCTCAATGAGGAAATATTACAAAGGTTCACCATATCCTCAATGAGGAAATATTACAAAGGTAGGGAAAAGAGCATATATTTCCATCCCCACCGTCTTTTGGGGTTGGGGGTGTGAAATAGCTATGCTAAAATCAGTAGCTATTGACCCAACACAGGCTTGTTTCTTTTCTCTATCAAAACCTTACAATAGTAGTCTATGTGCTCATCAAAGACATCCTTAATGAAGATATAAAAAAAGAAAAGACATATTTCTACAGGTAATACCCTTCAGCATATTACATTCTGTGATCACATAACTAAGAAAATCTAAGGTATGGTTCTGTCTATGAATTTTTAAATTTAATTAAGGAAAACTCAGGTACAGTTCTTTCTCTAAAATTTAAAATTCCAAGACAGTGTTAGTCTACAAAAAAGAAAATGCAGTCTTGAAGACATCAGACAAGTCATCAGACAAGTTGTCTCTCATTTGTACACTGTGTGGTCCCCTAGCAAGAGCTCTAGACTTAGGGTTAGTTCAGAGAATTTTGACTTGAATCTGAGCACTGTCACTTTTTAACCTACACCCTCTGAGACTCAACTTCCTCAGCTTCAAAGTGAGGGTTGGAGCAGATGACATTTAAGACTCATTCTGGCTACAAATTTATGATTGTATAGCATTCAATGAATGATTGTATAACATTATTCAATAGATTCATGGAGCAGTGGACCCAAGTAAGGTGTTAAACAGCATGGTTCACATTTACTTAAATGACTTGCTTTTATCACAGAAGATAGTTAGCATAAAGGCTACAAAAAAAAGAAAGATTTTCTACGAAAGGTGAAACTTTCCAAATTTGAATTTCAATTCTGCACTTAACAATCTATATTGAATGAATAAATTACTTAGCCTCTATTGGCCTCAGTTTCCTTATCATTTTCATGGATTTTCTATGGTCCCTTCCAGTTCTACTTCACTAAATCTATGTGAGGCTGAAATAATGTCCCATTGTCAACATCATAGTTGTCATGTCATGTCAACATCATGTCAATTGTCATAGTTCTGGTCACATAGTAGGTTCTTAATAAATGCTTGTTGAATGATTGAAGTCAATGAAAGGGCATGGACTACATGGTCTTTCAAGGTCTTTTACAGCTCTAGATTTATCATCCTATTATTGAATGCCTTTTACTGATGGACGAAGCAATAGTCTTTTTAGCAATTTCTAAGAAGAGTCCTATGAAGTTTTCTCATCTGAAAAATGAAAGGCTTGTGCTCAGTGACCCGGTGAACTCTAAAATCCCTTTCAATTCTCAACCCCTGACCATATTATTTTGAGTAGGAATGAACATTTTCTCACTTTCAAGTCAAAGCTGAGATTATTTTTAAATACAGAGTAAGAACACAGAAAATTCTGAACCCTTGAAACTGTCTTCATAGAATCATGCTTTTATTTAAAGCAGAGAAGAGATAGCATTACTAGTTATAAAGGTATATATATATATATATATATATATATATATATATATATATATATATATATATATATATATATATATACATCCAGAAATGTCCTGGGTTGTGTGATGTGGAACTCCTGCTATTTTCTGAACATTTGCTGCACAGCATTCTTAGAGACCTCTATTTAAGTCCTCTTTTGATGACTTATCAATTAATGAATTAATGAGCAAACATTTTTTAAGTGCCTACTGTGTGACAAGGATTATGGTAACATACCTATTTGGAGGTGAATATGTCAGCTAAGTATGGACTCTGGAAGGTGCCCTTGTGCTAAGAAGGCATTCAGTCCAAGCCTAATCATGGAGTGCATATGTAACGTTTCAGGAAGAACCTCAGTTCAGAGAGGTTTATCACATTAATGACATGTTAAGTGATAAAATCTTCAGCCACAGTAATTCTTGAAAGTTGTCTATTAAATGGTAAAGAGATTGTGATTTATGTCAAGGGAGGGAGGCCTAATTCACACTGATGAAGACACAAATACTTAAAATACTAAAATGGCACAGTGAAGAGGTATTCTTGGTGATGCATTGTTTTTATGAGAACCTGAAAATATTTGGCACAATTCCTTCTGTGGTTTTTAGGTGTGTCTTTGGTTAAAACTTAGATTTTTAGCATATTGTTCAAAAAAGAAAAAGAAGAAAGGATTCCATGTTAGACTGACAATTTAACTCTACTTCCCATCTAGGTTGTTTCCCTACCCAGTACATAGACTTCCCACTTCCATACATCAAACATTTCATCTTAAAATGAGAGAAACTTACAGACATGATGAAGAGGAGAAACTAGGAACAGCAAATTCTTCACTTTGTCCATTACTTGCTCCATTAAGTTTCTTTAACATTCCCATAACTCAAGCCTCCTATTTGAAGAGGTAAGAAAAGCCACATGAAAATATGCTTGTAATTAAACAATTTTCTTGAAAGTCTTTGGTTTTCTGGAAATAAATTATAGTTAACCAAAAAGTAATATTCTATAAAAATGTGAAAAGGACAAGAAGCATTATAAATTAAATGATTGTATTTTACAGATGACTCTCAGATCAAAATATCAATGATCTTGTCCTTTCACGCAACTTGATGATCTGAATTTGAACTTCCTTTTAGCCATTCCATTCAGAAGTCTACATCTGGTAAAACTCAACATCTCCAAAGGAAAACTCATCTACATTCTGTACCCCAAAGTTCAATGAAAACCTTCAAACAGACTTCTTAGTTTCTTTGTCCATGACATCATGACTCAATCAGTCTCTGAGATTTAAAGCCTTATGTTTGAAATTCGCTTTAATACATGCTCGTCCTTTCACTCTCTCTTTCCTCTTCCATATCTAGCTAGACAGGGTAGCAGACATAGACTTTGAACTCAGGTTTTCTTGCTCCTAAGCTGATTTCTTTCCACAAAAATTACACTATCTAGGTTGAATTGTACCACTGTATACAAGTGTACCAATGTGACTTATTTCAACTCTAAATCCCAACAATGAGGGGTAGGGGTGGTATAGGAAACTGTGGCAAAGCAACTAATAGCAATATAGTCATTGTTATGACATCAAAATAAAGGATATAAATTTTTGCTAAGCTCTATTGACAGTTCAAGATGACTTCCCACAATCAAATTATTGTTTTATGTGATCTAAGGTACTGGAGTATTACTAGTTATCTACTGAGATGGAAAAAAAACATTGTGTCCCAATAGATTCATGTCCCTATATTAAATAGTGTGTGAGAAAAATATCATAATTAATTTCAATTTCAAATTGTAGAAACACTTTATATTTTTTAAAGTTCCTATATACACAAAAACTGTAATGATGTTTTTTTAATCTCCATATATTTCATAGAAATTACAAACTGCTAAGAGACTAATGAATGCACACCTTTGTCATATAGAAAATATTACAAGATTTCAATTTGGAAAAGCCAACTTTTTTTCCAGGTTTTTTCCCCAAAGAGTTAAAAGAGAAAGAAAGAAGGAAGGGAGGGAAGGAGGAAGGAAAGGAGGGAGGAAAAAACATTTATGTGCCTCCTAGGTGCCAAGCACTGCGCTAAGCATTAGGGATTCAAATATAAAAGTTAAAGTCTGAGGTCTCAGAGAACTTACATTCAATAGTAGAACATTCAATTCAAGGACATATGGAGAGATATGTTGGCCAGAGAAGGGTGTTTTCATCTGGGAAATCACAGAGGTGGTGAAAGGAACAATAGGGTAAACTGTTACTTAGTATGCCAAACTCTAGTGTAGAAACTCCCTCTACCAATATACATAGGCAATTTGTTTGTGATTTATAGTCCTAGAAGTCTATCTGGGTCAGTTAAGCTTTGTCATTCAATCAATGCAAGTTTATTGCATGCCTAGTCCATCACAGACATTGTGCTAGGCAGTGACTTCCTTGTGATCCAGTCATCAAGATGTTGCATTATGAGGGCCCTAAATTAGGGAGAGTGTTATCTGCCACATTACACTGGTAACGTGACAATTGAAATTCCAGACCATGCGGATCAGTGTTATCGGGCCCTAGAGTCCAGAGAGACAAGTGGGCGAAATTTTTAGGGAAGATACCATTACAGAAGTAATGTATTAATAATTATAAATCAATTAGTAATTAATTATTCATTAATAATTATTAATGTAGTAATATAGCAAACTTAAAATATAATGGAAGATTTTCACTTAATATATGGAAAATATAAAATACAATATTCCAGAGAAAGCAATTATGAATAGAGAGTGATCCTCAGGGTTACCTGAGATTTAGAGCAGAAATTGTGAAGCTACTGATAGTTCCTGATTAAGTAGAGAAATAATTCATTGCTATTAATTATCAATTAGAAATATTTATGCAGAAAGTTACTAATGCTATTAATTATTAATGTGCATTACTATTATTATTAGTCAATATGCAACACATATTTAAGTACCTAATACGTGTGAGGAACTAGGCTAAGTGCTAGGGCTACAAATATGAAAAAAGAAAGACATTTCCAGGCCTCAGGGAGTTTCTAATCTAATAGAGGAATTCAATATGCAAAAGGCTGAAACACTAAGAGGGAGAGGTCCCTGATGCAGGGACATGGTGGAAATGTTTCTAAAGTCCCAACAGTAGAACAGCCAGGTGAGAAATGAAGAGATATCTAAGCTAAGCTCCATCCTTAACCAGAGGTTGCAGAATTCATGGTTCTATGTTCCAATCAGAGGGGCAGAGAATAGTCATGTGGTACAGTATCAGGGATAACAGGATTTTGCAGGATTATGATAGTATTACTTATTTTTTCTCAATAATGAACTTCTTAGGTTATGATGATGAAAATACTATTGTTACAACTTCTGATGAAGACGAAGATGATGATGACGATGATGCAATAGAAAGCTATTGAAGTTAGTTTAGAAGGGGAATTTTGGTCATATCTGCTTAAGGAAAATGACTTTTGCAATAATGCATGGGATAGTACGGACAATGAGAGAAGAGGGAAGGATTTAAATTCGAAGGATGGTGTCATAATCTAGGGAAGAGTTATTGGAAGCTTGAACTAACATGACAGTCATGCAGATGGAGAGGAGGAATTGAGTGTGAATATGAAATTGAGCATCATTCTCTTTTCCCCGCTTTGTTATATTTATTCTTTATTTCTTTAGTGTATTATTCTCCAATGATAATCACCACACATTTGTTATGTATCTACTATCTTCCAGGCACTATGCTAAACACTGGGAATATAAAAAAAAGGTAGAAGACCATCCCTACCTCCATGAAGCTTGTAGTCTGATGGGGGAGATGATGTCCAAAAACAAGTTATATGCAGAATAAATTGATCATACTATTCCTGCAACAAATTACTATTTTCTGCACATCAGAGACCACATGAAAGGCAGTAGGGATGAGGCTGAGAAGTACCCATTTACAAAAATTCAATTCTTTTTTAAATGCTTTATGTGATAAAAATAGGGCAAAAATTAGTATTTGGTTCACAGAAGAAAGAACTACACTGTTCAATGGACACAGTTCTAATTATGACCTAAATTCATAAATGAATCCTCAACTCTTCTCTAAGACTCCAACTTAAGCATCTCCTTTCAAGTTCAGTCATTTATGAATGTCAAAATCACTCATACAGTGACATGAAGAAAAAGAGTAAATGGAAAGCAGACTTTATCATGGCCTCCATCGTGTGTGATTTTTCCGGTCTTCAGCTGTGTATTTTTGTGAGATCAAAACCTACTCTGTTCCAATTTGGTACCTTAGTCAACCATTAAATTGTGTTTCTTCAGAGCAGAGACTCTTTGATCTTTCCTTAGTAGAATGTCTAATATATAATATAGAGCAACTTGAGAAACATTTACTGATTTACTGAACTGGTCCATATTCCAGGTGATTAAGATGTTGGGGTAGAATTCCTACAATGACTGTAATGTAGACAACTGCTTATGGGACTACTCACTTATTTAATTCTGAGTAACAAGAAATGACATTGATGTAGTCACATTTGAAATCAGGCAGTAGGATTTTACAAGAAGTAGACATGAAGGAGAGACCCCAGCATTCAATAATTAAGAAGATGAAAATAGTTATATTCATCTTTCTTTGCCTTCATTGATGGTGTTTCTGACAAAACCTTTAAACATCAACCTCAACTGCTAGTGAGTTTATATTTCTCTGACCACTTTGATACACATATATGTGTGTCTACATGTAAAAGTGTGCTTGTATATTTAGATGGGTACATATCTATATACACAGACACACAGACACACACACACAGACATACACACACACACATATATATATATTATATATATAAAATCTGTCATGGGATTGATCTGAGTATGATGATGATGATGGTAATAAAAACTGGCATTTATATGGCATTTACTATGTGCCTGGAATTGTGCTAAATGCTTTACATATATTATCTCATTTGATTCTCACAACTGTGCAAGGCAGTTGTGTTGATCTCTATTCTAAAAAGGCTAAGCGAATTGCTCAGGGTCACGCAACTAGTAAGTGTCTAAGGCTAGAATTTAATTCAGATCTTCCTGATGTAGGATAGGTGGCACAGTGGATAAAGTGCTGCTCCTGGAGTCAGGATGACCCAAGTCCAAATCTGGCCTCAGACACTTACTTGCTGTATGACCCTGGGCAAGTGACTTAACCCTGTTTACCTCAGGTTCCTCATCTGCAAAATGATCTGGAGAAAGAAAAGGCAAACCACTCCAGTCTCTTTGCCAAGAAAATCCCAAATGAGGTCGCAAAGAGTTGGACATGGCTGAAACAAGTGAACAATGACAGTCCTGACTACAGACCTAACAGTCTATCCACCGCACCATCTTCTTGCATGGTTGTAAAAAAAATATCAAAACCATTAGGTGTATTGAGTCTATATAATGTTTATATAAAAATACTTTTAATAATCCTAATTTAACTAAATCATTGTGTGTACCATTGTCAGTCTGTTCATCAGCAAGTAATCATCAAGGTGCCAGGCCCAGGGCTAAGTGTTGGCAACACAAGAAAGTAAGGAACATTCCCTTCTCTCAAAGATTTCACATTTGAATGAGAAATAGACTATACATAACTTGATACAAACAAGGTATACAGAATGTCCCAAAAGTCTTTGTATACCATTAATCTATCAAAACTTAAAATTGTGCTAAGATCTTCTAGACAGATTGTATACAGAGGAGGGGGAAGGTAATGTTAAAAGAAAGTCACTAAGAGCTATTTCCCTCCACAAGAAGAACCCCATGCAATAAAAATAAAGTAACAGGATTAACTATGGTTTCATTCCATATTTCAAAGCTCATCTGAAGCCCAATTCCGACTACATGGCACTAGGAGAGAGCATTAAGCTGTTCCCACCAAAAATTCCCAGTGACAACAACTGGCATGGAACAAATCAGATTTCATCAATACAATCCATCTGAAGTTCAAAATATATCTTCTCTTATCATCTCACCCAATATTTACACAGACATGTAATGTTATTCCTCATTTTTGAATTCATGCCATACTATCTTAAGATATAATCAGCAAAATATGACGTGTAAATGCAGTCAAGCTTTTAAAGTGGGCAAGCACCTACTGGTTCCCTATTGAATATATATACATGTACTTAAACTGGCTGAGATAGAAACAAAGCTGAGCCAACTCACTGCCATGTGAAACACAAATCTAGAATTTCTTTTAAGTAATGAACACTCATTCTGGAGAATGAAAAGTGCATATATGTGGTTGGAAGGAATTTGTTTGTCAATTTCAGTAATATGGATTTAAATGTGTAGAATGTATTTCTCAAGTGTTAAATCATAATATAGATAGAAATACATAGGAAATGACAATTATTTAGACTTAAAGGTCATAGACATAGAAAGGATCTTAGAGGAGACATACCCTAACCCCATCATTTTACTTATAAGGAAACTGAGACCCAGGGAGCCTAAGATACTTGTAAAGACTATATGACAAGTAACTGAGGGAGGGAAATAGGGAATAATCGTTTATATAGTGCCTAGAATGTGCTAAGCTCTTTTTCACAAATACTGCCTGATTTGATCCTCATAATAACCATAAGAGACAGGTACTATTATAAGGAATGACTTTATAGTTGAGGAAACTTAAGTAAAGAGAAGTTAAATGGTTTCTTTTGCTCAGGATCACATGCTAGTAAGTATCTGAGGCCAGATTTATACTCAGGTCTTCCTGATTCAAGGTCCAGGGCTTTATCCACTAAGTCATATTTTTTCCAGAGAGATACTTGAACTTAAATTGTTCAAGTCAAGTGCAACTACACTTTCACTATACCAATCTCTATACCAATCTGCCAATGATTAAGATGCTTATGATGAAGACTGATGATGATCTAAGGTTGACAAGATCTTGGTGGAAAGGAGGAATAAATTACTTTTTCCATTCAAAAGTACATTTATAGCAGAAAATTATTTTAACTACTTGTAGTAGGAAATATGTCCATCTAGGAGGGAAGTCTACTGGGAAAGCAAAATAAAAGGTCTAATTGCAGAGTAGATGAAATTAGCAGAGGATCCAAAGGCCAAATGACCTAGTCCTTTTTTCCCTTAGGCTGGAGTATCATTCCTTTTTCTTAAACCCAGTCCTAAACCTGAAACTCTTTGAAGAATTTTGAGTAATTAAACACAGCAAAGCCACTATATAACTTTTTTTTCATGCTAATATTCTTTTTTTTTTTTTTTTTTAGAAATACCATGGTTTAGAATCAGGAAGAACAGGGTTCTGACACTAGCTGTATGACTTTGAAAAAGTCACTTAACTCTGTCCCAGAAAACACTCTAATATTACAAATCACATGTGTGTTTTCTGCTCTGTACTGTTGGAAGGCATTTTCACAGGGGGATTTCCCTACTGATGCAATCACAGGTCAGGACAATAAAAAAAAATGATGTTGAAACCAAGAAGTGTTTGTTTTCATCTTCAAAAGGCAACTGAGAAAACATTTAAACTCTCAGACTGTGTATAAATTCTATAAATACCCTATGGATATAAACTGTTCTTACAATCACATGGTTTAGATGAAGCTTTGATGTGGTGTAAGGAGAAGTGTATCTATATCAGCCCACCCATGGGAAGAGTGGTAGTTATGGTGAGCCTAACACTGTACCAACACATTCTAAATCTACAAGAGTTCTTACTGGTTTACATTTTATGTGCCAATTATGACACATTTTGCTAAAGTTCAATAATAATGTTTAAGTTTTAAAATGTTTATATTTGGCTTGTATTTAGAGCTTTATTCTCTTTGACTGGGAAGATAATTGATACCATGAAAAGGTCACCATACTTGGAGCCAGAGAACCTGGGTTCACGTTCTGACTCTGTTGTCAGAAACCTGAAGTGGTCACCTATTATGTAGAGAGAAAGACACCATGTGACCTTGGAAAGTTAGCTAGTTCTGGTCTCAGCTTCCTCATTCATAAAATGAGAGGGTTGGGATATGATCTCTGAAGTCCCTACCAGCTCTGAATCTATAGATGTAATGGCTAGTATTTATATAGCTCTTTACATATCACATTTGATCCTCATTACACTGTTGGAATGTAGGTGCAATTATTAGCTCTATGCTTAGCAAGTAAAACTGCAGTAAATAGGTTAAGTGACTTGCCCATGGTCACAGAGCTAGTAAATGTCTGAATCAGAATTTGAACTCATGTCCTTCTGCCTGTAAATCTGGTACTCAACCATTATACTACCTAATAACCTATAACTCTTGTAATTTAAACCTTTTCTATATATTCTGTACACAGTTAAGACCACAAAGATTTTCACTTAAAATTCAGACATATTTTCTCTTCAGCATCAAATGAGAAAATAATTGGGATTAATTCTGTAGAATTAGATTTGTTCAAAAGAAATAAAATAGGTTTTCTATTCAAGATGTATCAGGATACATTTGTAATAAATAGATGTGATCTAAGAAAATAATAATTTCCTTTTAGCTTTCCACATTAAATCAAATTATTTCTTGATTCCAACTTCATGGTATATTGGATTGACATGCCCAGTAGAACGTGTCCTAATATGTGGAAGAAGAATAAGGAAAAGTGACATTTTTTCCATCCCCAAACCATACCATTGTAAGGTGGAAATAGCGCTGGATTACTACTGCAATCTGGATTCAAATCCTAGCTCAGGCACGTACTAACCAGAATGATCAGTCAGGTCATTTAACCTAGCTGGGCCTTAGCTTGTTCATTTGTAAAATGTGAAAGTCATACTAGATAACATAGAAGGCCTCTCCCAGCTCTAAAACTGAGCCAGGTATTGTAATTCCTTAGTGGGATTCCTTCTACAGAATTAAAAAAAAACCTAGCATCCAATTAAGGTGGAAAATTATACTACATATATGATTCTTGAAGAGGAGTAAAAACATCCCCTCATAGCAATGATAAGTTCTCCACAAACTTCTTCAAAGAATTAGATATAAATAAAAATATTTAGTGTAGGAGAATTTGTACGGCAGAGTAAATTTCTTAATCTTTTTTTTTCTGTTTTGTCTCATGGAATTCTTTAACACTTTGGTGAAATACATGGACCACTTCTTAATTCCTTCACTGGATGTACTCTCCTCCCTTCCCCATCTTGCCCGGTGGAGATAGAGTTCTTTCTACTATTCTTTTTTTTTTCTTTCAAATTTATTTATTTGTTTTCAATTTTCAACAATCACTTCCGTAAGTTTTAAATTTTCTCCTCCTCCATCCCTCTTCTCTCCCCAAAATGGCATACAATCTTATATGGACTCTACACATATATTCTTATTGAACAAATTATTATGTGTTTTATTACATTAAATATTAAACACATTCTCACATTAGTCATATTACATAGAAGAATTAAAATGAAAGAGAGAAAGCATGAGTAAAACTAAACAAAAGAAAAAATAATCTGCTTCATTCTGCATTCTGACTCCATAGTTCTTTCTTTGGATGTGGATGGCATTTTGCATCACGAGTTCTTTGGAAATGTTTTTAGGTCCTTGCCTTGCTGTGGAGTACTAAGTCTATGAGAAATAGTCTTCACACACTGTGGCTGTGACTGTGTATAATGTTTTCCTGGTTCTGCTCACTTCATTCAACATCAATTCATATATGTCCTTCCAGGTCTCTCTGAAGTCTTCCTGTTCATCATTTCTTTTAGCACAACAGTGTTCCATCATATTCATATGCTTGTTCAGTCATTCTCCAATGGATGGAGATCACCTCAATTTCTAGTCCTTGTCCATCACAAAAAGAGTTACTATAAATATTTTTGTACATGTGGGTCCTTTTCCCATTTTTATGATTTCTTTGGGAATATAACCCTACAAGCAGTATTGCTGGATCAAAGGGTATGCATATTTTTGTAGCTCTTTAGGCATAGTTCCAAATTGCACTCTAGAATGGTTGGATTAGGTCACAGCTCTATCAACAATGAATTAGTATTCCAACTATCCAACATTTAACATTTTCCTGTTTTGTCATGTTAGCCATTCTGAGAGGTGTGATGTGGTACCTCAGAATTGTTTTGATTTGCATCTCTCTAATCAATGGTGATTTACAGCATTTTTTCATATGACTATAGACAGCTTTAATTTCTTCCTCTGAAAATTGCCTGGTCATATTCTTTGATAGTTTATCAATTGGGGAGTGACATGTATTATTGTAAATTTTAATCAATAACTTTATCAATTGGGGAGTGACATGTATTATTGTAAATTTTAATCAATTGTTTATATATTTTAGAAATGAGACCTTTATCATAGACCCTAGTTAAAGAAAATTCCCAGTTTTCTGCTTCCCTCCTAATCTTGGTGGCATTGGCTTGATTTGTGCAAAATCTTTTCAATTTAACATAATCAAAATTATCCATTTTGCATTTCTTAACGTTCTGTATCTCTTGCTTGGTCATAAATTCTTTTATACCTGCATCGTGTACCTGTTTGGACTGTATACAGTGTCAGGCATTGGTCTATGACTAGCTTCTGCTACACTGTTTTCCAGTTTTCCCAGCAGCTTTTGTCAAACAGTGAGTTTTTACCCCAGAAGCTAGGGTTCCTGGGTTTATCAAACAAGTAGACTGATATTACCATTGACCACTATGTCATGTGTACCCAACATATTCCACTGATCTACCCTTCTATTTCTTAGCCAGTAGCAAGTGGTTTTGATGATTGCTGCTTAATAATACAATCTGAGATCTACTATGGTGAGGCCACCTTCCTTTGCACTTCTTTTCACTAATTCCCTTGATATTCTAGACCTTTTGTTCTTCTAGATGAATTTTGATATTATTTTTTCTGGCTCTATAAATAATTTTTAGTATCTTGGTTATTACTTTTGATCAGCATTAAATAAGTAAATTAATTTAGGTAGAATTGTCATTTTTATTATATTAGCTCAGCCTACCCATGAGCAATTGATGTTTTTCCAATTATTTTGATCTGAATTTATTTGTGCAAAAAATGTTTTGTAATTGTGTTCATATAGACACTGGTTTTGTTTTGGCAGGTAGACTCCCAAATATTCTTTAGTGTCTACTTAACTTTAAATGGGATTTCTCTATCTCTTACTGTTGGATTCATTATTCTTTTTCTCAAGACTCTTCCCCATTTATCCTACTGCCCATCTTGCTCTGCCAAGTCTCAGTATTAATCCTACCATTTACTGCCACTACTCCTTTCCAAATGTTGTTGAATCAAGATGGAGGGGGCGGTGTTAGGTGGGGGAAACAACAAATCTTGTTGACTGAGTCCACCATAAATGTGTTATAAAATCTCAATTGGGTCCTCACTTCAGCAAGGCAATCCTTTGGTGTCTCCCTGATTAATAAACTTTCTTACTGTCCAGAGCAGCTTTTCTAAATCTTCTCATCCCTCTGCAATCTCCCATTGTTCCCTTCTTCCACTCTTTCAGCTGAGAAGCTTGCTTGACATTTCACTGAAAAAATAGAGGTCATTCACTGAGAGCTCCCTCTTCTCCCCTCTGATCACTCAAGATCCATCCGCTATGATATCTTTCATTACTGTCTCAGATGAAGTAGAACATCTCTCTGCCAAGGCAAACCTTGTTTTCTCCAAGACTGCCTACTTTGTCATCTTTACTCTCACACTAATCTTTAATCTTACCCTGCCTATAGCTGCTTTTTACAGCTGACAAACACGTTCATGTCTTCCCTACCCTTAAAAATTATCACTGGATCATCTCATCTTCATTAGCTATCAGCTTGTATCTCTCCTCCCTTTCATAGCTAAGCTCCTCAAGAAAACTGTAATCAGTACCTCTATTTTCTTTCCTTTTAATCTCTTAGTAACTCTCTGCAAGCTAGCTTCTAACTTTTTAATGCAACTGAAACTACTCTCTCCAAATTTACCAATGATCTCTTGAAAACCTTTCCTTAATTCTCATTTTTCTTTATCTATCTGGAGCTTCTGATAGTTGATCATTTTTTTCCTTTCTTTGATCCTTTCTTCTTACTAGGTCATTTTGCGACATTGCTGTGTCTTGCTTCTCCTTTCGTCTAGCTGATGGCTCCGTCTCATGTCCTTTCCTGAATCTTGATTTAGCTGCATTTATTAATTGTGGATGGCCCTAGAATCCCACTTCTCCTCTGTCCAGGTATTATTCAGGTGATTATTGTATTCAGGTGATTACTATATTTATCCAGTTCTGATGTCTCTCTTGAGTTCTAGTCTCACATTCCCTTTTGGATATTTTATGCACCTAGATGGCACAGTGGATAGAGTGCCAGGTCTGGAGTCAGAAAGATAAGCCTTCCTGAGTTCAGATCTGGCTTCAACCACTTACTAGCTATACGATCGTGAATAAGTCACTTAACCCTGTTTGCCTCTGTAAAATAAACTGGAGAAGAAAATGGCAAATCACTCCAGTAACTGCCACAAAAACCCCAAATGAGATCACCAAGAATTGGACATGTCTGAAAAATGACCAAATTGGACATTTTGAACTAGATGTCCTTAGACACCTTAAACATAGCATATGCAAAACCAAATTCTTATTCTGCCTCCCCCTAAACTACCCTTCCTTCCTAAGTTCTCTCTTATTGTCCACGTTATCACCATCCTCTCAATCACCCAGGCTCTCACCCCAAGTTTTATTCTCCATGTATCACTCTCTCATACCCCTATATCCAATCTTTTAATAATAGAAACAATAATAATAACTAGTGAATATATATATTTACATATGTATATGTGTGTATATATATAAAAATATGCATACATATATGTGTGCATATGCTGTGAGATTTTCAAAATGCTTTACAAATATTATTAATGAATTATTAGATTGGTTTAATAATTTTAATTTATTAATAATTTATTACTTGATTCCTCAGAAAAATGTTTTCTAAAGCAAAAATTAAAACGTATAGGACAAAGTAAACCAATTATATTAAAACATACATAGCTATCACAATATTTATCAAGTCCACAGACCTCAGGTAAAGGAATGCCGGTGTAGTGGAAAGAATCTTGCTGGCCTTTGTTGATGATTTGAAGGTGACTGAAGCAGATTCTGTACAGTATTTAGAGCTTGGTCACACATTACAGATGCTAAGTGGAAAGAATACAAAAACAGCTGGAGCAGCAGCAGTTGCAACAGTAACAACTGCTCACCTTTGGAACTTGTGAAATGCCTCCATCACATATAGTCAGTGTTTTAGAATGTCTACTACGCAGGAGAGGAAACTGAGGCTTGCACACAGAGCAGATTAGTTTTTTATGTCACATAATGGTTAAGCATCAATGTATTGCAAAGAAAACCTAATCGAAAGCACAGAAATGCAGGGTAGTTTTGAAAACAATGTGTACGGTTTATTACATGGTTTTTTTTTTAATTTCACAGTGTGAAATGGAAATCCATGGTTTTATATTGAATCCTTTTATGTTTCGCTGTGTACAGGGAAATTTTTATTATTATTATTTAAGTTCAAAGTGAATAAATGCAAGTAAGTGTCAATGCATAGTTAGGAGACATGAGTTCTACTCTTCCAATTGGCATTAACTGGCCATTGTGATTTTGAGAAAGTCACTTAACCTTTTTAGACTCTATTTCCTCTTATGAAAAAATGCACAATTTGGACAAACCAAGCCCTAAATTCCTGTCCAGCTCGGAGCTTAAAAGGCATTCTTAAAGACTTGTATGACTTTATCTAAACTGATTGCCAAAGCAAATACAAACGCTTTGGAACACAGCTGATGACGCAGTTGGGCTTGTTTATTTTGGTTTTTGTTTCCCTTTTATGTATATTTTAGATCTTCACTAACTTGGCAGGTTTTTTATGACTCCCTTTTAAAGAGCTATGCAGCTAATTCTGTGGGAATAAACTGCATTACTTCACCTTCTCTTATTTTTCTGTTTTTTTGTCACCTGAGTGTAACTTTTTAGATTTTATCTTACTCAATCTTTCTTCCTTCCTTTGTTTCTTTCTTTCTCTCTCTTTCTCCCTCCCTCCCTTCTTCCCTTCTTTCTTTCTTCCTCCTTCCCTTCTTTCTTCCTCCTTCTCTTTTTTCCTTCTTTCTTTCCTCCTTTTCTCCCTTCCTTCCTTCCTCCCTTCCTTCTTTTGTTTCCAGTAAGAAAATGCTTCCTTTTATTTTATGTAAGGGAATATGTTGAATGAGAGTTTCCCTATTCACTTAAAATATATTAAGGATTTATGAGAGGCAACGGAGGAGAGTAAAACTAATTGGCCTCAGAGTCAGTAAGAGAAGTGTAAGAGCAGCAAGGTGGTGTAGTTGATTCAGTGCTGGCCTTGAAACAGGAAAATGAAGATGGAATCTAGCCTTAGACATTAGCTTGGATGACCGGACAAATTGTTAAGGTTCTATCTGCCTTAGTTTCCTCAGTTGTAAAATGGGACAATAATAGCGCCTACCCTCCAGGGTGGTGGTTAGGATTAAATGAGGTACTATTTGTCAAGTGCTTAGTGCAGTGCTTGATACATAATATGTACTCCTGTTGTTCAGTTGTGTCTGCTTCTTTATAATTTCAATTAGTGTTTACTGGAGTAGTTTGCCATCTCCTCCTTCAGCTCATTTTACAAATGAGGAACTGAGGTAATGAGGGTTACTTAAGTTGCTCAGGGCCATACAGTTAAAGTGTCTGAGGGTAGATTTGAACTCAGGAAGATATTTTCCTTACCTCAGGCCTGGAACTCTATCCACTACACCATCTAGCTGGCCCATATGTTTATGTATGTATGGGTATATGTATGTCCATACATGTGCATATGCATATATACACAGATACACACACATTTTTATGTGTGTGAGTGTGTTTGTGTGGGAATAAAGATGAACTGTTCATTACAAAGTTTCGTCCATTATCTAAACATCAACACTAGTCCCAGAGAGAAAAGGAAAAGAAAAAAAAAGTAAATCTGTTGAGGGGATAGTGGGTTCAATAAATCATTCAAACAGAAAGGATTATTAATCACCTACTATGTGCCATATATAATGTGAAACATTGGTAATACAAAGGTGAAAAACAAACAGTCCCTGACCTCAAAAATCTTAGATCCAATAAGATGATTTCATTTAAATTCAGTGACAGTTCATTAATCCCTACCACTTACACGTACAAGGTGGAAAGGTGTAGAAGACAGAGCGTTAGATAAGTCTTGGACAAATCCATATGATTTTTCTACTAAGTCTATGATAGTCATTGTATCAGTGAAGGGATTTATGATATGGTGACATAAACTTCTTTTTATTACTTCTATGTACAAACACAGGGGAAATCAAGACAGACAAATGAAATGACTACTGACACTTACCATCTAGTAACTATGAGATGATGGGTAGAAGTAAGCAACTGTAGAGTAAAATATAAGGTCTAGGAGAAGGCCTAAAAAAATGCTATAAGAAGTATGAAAAGAGAAAGATCACTGAAGAAAAATGCTTCCATTTTTCTTGTGGTGTGTGTGTGTGTGTGTGTGTGTGTGTGTGTGTGTGTGTGTGTGTTTCTTTTACAGGTAACCACTGCATAAAGTTAGGTGGATAGTTGTAGTTTCCAGGTTCTTGTCTTTTTTTTTTGCATTTGAGTTATGGAAAACAGACTTAAAAACAAGGCAGTTTGATGATATTTTTTGTCTCAAAGAGCAAAGGATGGTAGAACTACCACTATTCTGAACTACCAACATTTATATCAATATTTCAAGTTAAAGGACTCTGCACCTAGAACATTTTTTTACCTGCCAAGATTTATTATTCATCAGATCCAGTTCTGTGTCTGCCCGTCTTGTA
This sequence comes from Bettongia penicillata ogilbyi, assembly GCA_023548195.1. Taxonomy (NCBI): domain Eukaryota; kingdom Metazoa; phylum Chordata; class Mammalia; order Diprotodontia; family Potoroidae; genus Bettongia; species Bettongia penicillata. The sequence goes on along the minus strand of JAJHZJ010000484.1, from coordinate 878,330 downwards.
TCTCTCACCTAAGATAGCTATCATGGCACTCCACCCTCCTGGCAGCAAACTTTACCTCCCTTGTACTTTCTTTTCGGCAAGACATGCCTACATATATAAGAGCCAAAGAAGTACTTTCTTTTTTCATTACCTATCTCAGAAGCAAGTATAATCAGAAAGATCTATCAAAAGTTTTCCTTTATCTTCCTAGGAGGCCAGGCTTTAAGTTTCATAATTTTAGCAAGCATCTTAAGGTTTCAGATATCTTTAATAAAAATTTCCGTTAAACAAGTTTGACTGATCCTGGGAAATGAAATGTAGTGAAAGATATCTTATGATCTAAAAATTTGCCTAATGAGAAATGATTTTCACATTAATTATCCTTCTTATTTTTGCTTTCATGTAATCTTTCCTGCTCAAGGCAGCTTCTCAGTGAATCCCTGATGGGCATATATTAAAATTATTTAATTCTACATTTTATTGGGGGGAGGGTTGGGGGAATCAGGCAAATAGTCTCAAGTAAATGCAATTATGTGCGTTCAAATTGTGTGTGTTTATAACATGGTCCTCTTTCATGTACATTTATACTTATTTTATAGTCTGAAAAGATGATACAAATGTTACTGAAGAGACGAGTGTATAATCCCCTTAAAAGATGGGGAATCAAGTTATGCAATTTGAATTCATTTCAGGTGGGAGAATTTTGCCTGAGCTTCTTAGATACAAATTGACTAGATTGAAATTCCCCTTCCTGACCACCACTCCCTTTTCTTTCAGACTCCTCCATATCAGCCTCATCTATCCAGTATCTTTATCCTATGGTCATGTTCTCTTGGAATCCCAGTTTAATTCTTAATGGATTGCCCATAGTAGCCTTTTACCTTCTCTTAGAAATTACTGTGTCTCTATTTTGTTTACTTATACTTATGCATATAATAGAAACAAAGTCAGGTGATATGGTCTCAAGTTCCATCTGACCTTTATTGCCTTTGCCTTGATCTGTGTTTCTTCATCTGCAGAACTGAGAGAGTTGCCCTAGAATTCAGTTGAGGGGAACCTGCCTTGAGACTTCAGGTTTCCCACTTCTGGTAGCCTCACTTTTGGCTATCACATAATACTCTATTAGCAAGGACCCTGGCATACACATGAGGGCTTGCTGTATAGTTTCTTAGACCTGCTTTTCTAAAAGGAAAGCAACTTTTTAGGGATCAACAATCTACTTTAATCAAGCACATATGTCATTCACTTAGTTCAGGGGAAAAAGTCAGCACCCTGAACTTCAGAGAAAATACAGACAGAAATAAAGATCAACAGACATGGCTTCCAACTGTCTGATTATAAGCATCACGGATCAACAGACAGATCCAGCTTCTGATCATACATGTGTAATTACCAGAGAGAGATTCACCAACATCTGGGTTTTCAAAGTGGGGCGGGGGGAGCTCCTTAGCAGCTGCCCACAGTCTCCTCTGGCCAACAAAATTTCAAGCGAGTAAGCCCCAAAGTAAAACCTCACTTCAGAGTATTTATGCACTTTGCAGAGCCAGAGGACATCACAACCCAGGAAAACTGGTGCCTCGTTAGAAATTTAAAGATGTGGTCCTCCCCAGACAAGTTTCCTTTAATGAGCAGGCTCATCAACTGGTGGGGAAGACCTTTAACTATCATTAGCATTACAAATACTAAGCCTATAATTTATTTCCTCTCAATAGAATTGTAAACTTTTTAGGGGCAGAAATTGGCTAATTTTGCCTCTGAATCCCTGATGCCTTATTGTGCACCTGACACTAACTTAGTAAATTACTTATTGAATTGAATTTCTAGAATTTAGTTCACTATTATTCTCCAGTAATCTTTCTTTTTCTATCAAATGAAATTATATCTCACTTTTAGCTAGAAAACTTTTTTTCTTCCTGCCGTAACATAATTGTTTAAGGAGCTTACACCTAAAATCATAGTTATTCACCTTTTAGTAGCTATGACAGTGTTTAAAGCCTTCCTCTGTCATTTTTAGAGAGGAGAGTGACTAAATAATAAATCACAACCTTAGCTAATAGCAAAGTAATGTGTGGGTACTCCCAAATGACATCCTGAATCAAGAGTTCGGACGTCACTTTGAATGGAACATATGATATTCTAGTTGGAAAATGGAAATTATATTTTTATGTCAAATTTGAGGGGAGGAAACCTTCCTGTCAAACCCTATTCCCTTTGCAATTTTCTCTTTTCTTTTTGTTTCTTCTTTTCAATTATCTCCAATATTCTGACTACTGTGGTGTTTTCACTGTCCTTTGTTCTGATTTGTTAAGGAAGCAAGGGTCAATCTCAAATTGGCCCTGAACCCAGCTGCACAGGCCATTCCTTGTAATGAAGAGATGATTACACCACAGGGAGAAAGTAAAAAGGAAAAAGTACATTCCCTGTACCACACCAAAATGGATTTGTTTGGGGGAGGAGGAAACCAAAGGCAAAAAGAGGATTCTTAAGCCAATCTTTTGTTATATGGATAAGTGGTATCTCTGGGGGTTTTCTTTGATTTGTGTTTTGTTTTTCTTAATCATGTATATTGTTATATCGTAACATGAGTGAACTGTCCAGAACTTAGTTGGAAACCCATTATCTTTATTTTATTTGTAGCACTTCCAAACATAAGAATAGTTTCTTAATATGAATCTCTATCTCTGTACTTGTCTGAAAAAAATCAAAAGCCTATCAACATGACTATTAATCTCTTGGTCTTATTTAATGTTAGTTAAAAAATAATCACAATAGCTGGCATCTACTTCATGCTTTAAGCTACAACAATTATCTCATTTTGTTGTTACAATACCCCTATGAGGTAGAGACTTAGTATCTCCATTTTTACCAATGAGGAAACTGAAATTCAAGGAGCTTTGTTGATTTGTGCTGGGAGGTACCTGAGTTAGTAATTGAAGATGGTTTTTCCTGACTCTGAGGCTACTTGTTTTTCCACTAAGTCATGCTATGCACATAAATGCTATTTTAATATAGAATTTAATATAAACATTTTTATCTTGAGATTTCCTATCCAGGAGTATTACTCATATAGTCACTTCACACACCTATGATTATAACTCACAGTTGATTTAGCAGTCACTAACATGATCTACAATTTACATCCTCTGATATAATTGTCTACTTGAGGAATTCCATGTTGCTAAGATTGCCCGCACTACTCTGTGAGAAAGTTTCCATTATAGCAAATCAAAATCTTACTGTCATTAACTTCTACCCATTGCTTATGGCTCTGTCTTCTATTTCCAAGAAGAACAACTCATTTTTCCTAACATAGCTATTCAAATATTTGAATGCAACATTAACTATGCCTGTCCCCCACATCTCCTCATCTCCTTTTTCAGGCTCCACATTCACAGTCCCTTATTATATCTGTTGCTGAATCCTATTGTCTCCACCTTCATATTTATTTTACATTATAATCAGGTCCCTACATCATTCTGATCATTCTCTTCTGGACATCAGTATCCTTCCTCAAATGTGGTGCCTAGGTTTGAGCATCATCTACATGCATCTGCATTCTGTGCATCATGATACAAAGGCAAATGACATTAAGTATGGGCACAAAATATTCTATGGAATAGAAATGATGAAAGTTATTTGTCCCAGCTCCCTTTCTTATAGTTGTTGATATTGTTGTTTTAATAGCGCTTCTATGATTTTTTTTCCTAATCTTTGGAATTCCCATTTAAACAGTAAAAAAAAATTATTATGCTGTGTGTATAGAACTCTGTATTAGGGACTGGAAAGGTAGGAAGTTAAAAAAAGGCAGTGCATTTGCATAGAATTACAATATCTCATGCCATATAAGGCGTTGGATTTATTTTTCAATGTTATGATTTGTCAGGTAGAATACTAATAATCGCTATTTACAATATTTGTAAAGTACTTAGCACAGTGCCTGATGCATAGTATATGCTTAGTAAATTCTATTCTATTATCTCCTTTCCCCCTTGCCTAGCATTTAGTTAAGTACTAAAGTATCTCATTTCATAGATGAAGAACCTGAGGCAGGCACAGGTGAAGTGACTGACAAGTTCATATAGTACCTACCTGAGGCCATATTGGAACTGTTTTTCCTGTATAGCATTATTCACTGTTTCATCTAGCTGTCATAAATGGAATAGTGCCTAGAGTTAATGGATTTCTATTCAGAAAGACCTGATTTCAAATCACTCCTTTGGCACTCAGGAGCAATGAGATTCTGGTTGCATCTTTTATTCTCTTTGTGGTTTTAGTAATTTCTTAGGGCTTCTCTACTACGCCATAAAGAGTTGTGACTGATTTAGATCTGAGGGTAACAGAAAAAGTCATCAAATTGAACCCCCTTATTTTGCAGATGAGAAAACGGAGGTTTACTTAACAAGTGAAGTTAAATGGTTTGCCCAGGATCAACAGGGCATGTTAACAGGGAATGTTCCTAAAGGGAGAACTTCACAGTGATGAAATTATGAATCCTTCGCAATATGTTACCTGAGACGATCTTTGTCTTCACCTTTCTCATGATTAACTAATTCATCTTTGTTTTCACTTTCCCTCTGCAACTTATGGAAAACAACACAAAATTTCTGTTTTTCCTAGGAGCTATCTTGTTTTCAGTGCATTTCCAACTGAAACAACATAAGTAAGGAGCATAATATAATACAGTACTGATGATCAATAGACATAAAATCCTAGTCTGATGACTCATCATGATATGAGTCTGCATTTTCAAAGGCTTTATTATCACAGTAGAAGACAAGTTCTATATAGTTTTATCAAAACTCTAAAGCTACTAAAGATTCTAATATATCCAGTAACACTTCATGTGTCTTATGTATGATAACCAAGCCAACTAATTTCAGTAAGGCACATCTCTAGGTTGACTATGGTCACCCAGATTTTCACCATTGGTACTATTTCTGTCTCCTTATTATCACTTGACTCTCACCACCAATCAATTACCCAATTCTGTTTTCTCCATTTTCACAATACCTCTTGGGTCAGTTCCCTTTTTCTACTCACACAGCTACCATTCAAACTCCAGTTCTCATCATGTCTCACTTGGACTATTATAATATCTTTGATTTTGTCTCCCAGACTCAAATCTCTCCCCTCTATAATGAATAATTCATATGCCTACAAAGTGATATCCCTAAAGTATGATGAGACACTATTACTCCCCTACTTAAGAAGCCCTTTTTACCTTGGGGATCAAATATAAAGTCCTCTCATTTTCAATGTAAGTCCTTCCCAATTGTGAAACACTTACATGATGCAATACAAAGTGATTTTAGCAGCACCAAGAAAACAATATATAACACAACTTCAGCAATGTAAATGTAATTTATTTTTTAAAGGAATTATTTTTTTTTAATTTTAAAAAATTTATTTTTTAAAGAAGAATGTTACAAAGAAGAAACTTGGCCTTCAAGAAGCTTGATACTCTTAACCAGTTCCATTTCTCAGTTGCTTGTTTGTGTGTGTGTGTGTGTGTGTGTCAGAGAGAGAGAAAGAGAGAGGTGGCAATGGATCACTTTTCTCAATGTTCCATCAGTGCAGAATATTATATATATGTATATATACGTACATATATACATATATGGACATATATACATACACACACATATATATACATATATGTAAATACTGTGCTAGTACTCTTTCTTTTCTCTTCTTTTTTATTTAAATATATAATATTGCAAAAGGAAGGGAGAGGGATACAAGGGTAAATTTAGATGATGTAAAGACAAAAGTTATCAATAAAATATCGTTTGTTAAACAGTACACCCTTCACAATCCAGATACAAAATGCTACTCAAGCCTTCACAAACACTATGGTCAGTCCAAACTGATCTGCTTTTAGTACCTCATACATGATACTCCATCCCCTATCTCCATGACTTTACTCTGTCTGTACCCTATATTGAAATCCTTTCATTATTTTCACTTCTAGAAATCCCTCCTTTCTATCAAAGCTCAACATGTTACCTGCTACATGAAGTCTTTCTTGATGTAACCTTCCACACACACCCCAACTGCCAAATTACCTTGCATTTATTTTGTAGACATGCACACACACGTGTACAATATTTAGACATCTCCACACCATACTGGCTACACTGTAGCCACTATCCTCATTCCCCACACTGCAACTGCAACCTTATACTCCTATTCTGGTTCTCCTAATTGTGATAGGTAGACTTTTTTTCTCTTTTCTAACAGGAAACCAGTACTACCTGCCACTAATCCCACTTCCCCCACATCTTCATATGAGACTCCTGTTTTATTCCTTCCACAATTATAATGTATGTGAGGACATGAACTATCTTGTTTGCTTGTATTTGCATCCCTAGCATCTAGTACTGTGGTTGCCTTAATAAACACTCTAGATATCTATCTTATCTCTTTCAGTACAATGTAAGCTCTCTCAAGAAAAGGATTGTTTTACCTTTGTCTTCCTATTCCCAAGGTGTATAGTGATGCCTGGCACAGAGTGGTCATTTAATAAATGCTTGCTGATTATTCGAATGATTGATTTTGGCATGGAAATTAAAGAAGACCCTGTAAGAAAGTATATAGTAATTTTTACTAGGGTTGGCGGAATGACTACCTATTCTAACGAAAATCATTGAAATGAGATAATAACAATGATAACATATTTATATTTATTTATATAACTTTATAGTTCACAGTGTAAATCTTGCAACAGCTCTGTGAGGTGGGTAGAGTGAATATTATCATTTCTTTTTCATATATGAGGAAAGTAAGGTGCAAAAAGTTTAAATACTTTGTCCATAGTCACAACTTGAGGACATGCCAGAGCACAAATTTAAAAACATGTCTCCAATGATAATCCAGTGATCCATCCATTGTACCAAGCTCCTTCCTCGTACTTTCTGTTCTAAGTGTGACTTCTATTTGGAATAGGTCATATTCAAGACAAGGGGAATCACCTAAAATCAACAAAGTGTTCCCCCCTGTTCCCCAAACATGAAATCGTTGAGTTGTAAAGGACCTCAAGCATCATCGATCAACAAACGTTTATTCAATGCCTGTTGTGTGCCTCTCTCTGCTTTAGACCCTGTGATCTAAAAATTCATACAGAAGAAGAGTGGTGGTTGGAATGAAAGATGCAAATAATCTGAAGAATTGGTGACATAATTAGAAACCCTGTGCTATCTGGATTACAGTAGAGCTCCTTGAATACTTCCTAACCAGTGTTTAAATAAAGTCAAATGTTAAGTACTGGAAACAGTTGCCCCCATGCTTCCTTAGTGATCCTTTTATAATACTAGATTTCTATCCTACCAAGCAAGTGCCATTCTTTCTTCTCTGTTACAAAGACTTAGGCTTTTGCTTTCTTTAAAGCAACTGTAAAATTCATATGCTTAGTGTATCTTTACCTGAATGTTGCTTCCATATTTTTCATATACCTGATCTGAAAGCAATTTCTGGATTAAATGACTGAATGTCAGGTCCTTTTTGTTTTTAAACTGAATTTACTTTATTACAGAGACAAAAATTTCTACAGGATGTTCTTACTTATGACAGATCCTTTCAAAGATGCAGGAGAGGATTAAAATAAATAGTATGGTAGGTAGAATGCTGGACTAGAAATCAGGGAGATGTAAGCTTGAATTCTACCCCCAGCACTTATTAGTAGTATGACTTGGAACACATCACTTAACCTCTCTCTACCTCAGTTTCCTCATCTGTAAAATGGGGATAGTCATAGCATGTATCTCCTAGGTTGTTATGAGGATCAAATGAAAACTCACGAGTAAAGTGCTTTGCAAATCTTAAAGTGATATACAGCCCCCCATTCACTATATTTGATATTTTTCTTTCACACCAAATGACAAGTAAATTTTTTCTAAAGAGACTACAACTCAGTTCCAAGATGTAGTGATTATAGAATATTCTGGGAAGGGAATCTGCTGTTTTTGTTTTTTAACAGTCTATCTTGTTAATAATCCTAAAACAGTAGGTGTTTGTTGGTACTTGTTAATTCCACAAGGATTTTTTTAACCTGCTTTTCTTTTTCTTTTTTTTTGAGAACCTAGGGTGTACTTATTCTTTAGGATACAAATCTTAGCCTTCAAAGAGATATCTTAAGAAAGCTCTTGATCAGATTACTGTCTTAAATCAAGTAAGAACACCATCTAGTTATAAAGACTTGTAATAATATTCAAATGTTATTTAAGTTCAATTTTTTGTAACAAAGGAAAAAAAAGCTTAGGGCTTCAATGTAGAAAAGATTGAGCATTTTGTAATGCTATTAAAGTTGGTGTGGTAGCAGAGATAGTGCAGATCTCTGTCATCTTATAGTTGGTTGAGATAATCAAAGGTGAACTCCCTTAGTGGGTCTGAAGAGTGGGGTCCAATGGAAAAGAAGTTCTAATTACATCCAGAATTTAAAAAATATTAGGATGATTGTCTAGAGTATCGAGAGACAATCAGTTGTTATTGTTGATCACTTCTCGAAGGAACGAAATGGTCATATGATAGTAGCATATTCCTTTGGATCTCTAAGCAACTCAACTCAGGCCTGTAGAAAGAAGTAGGGGAAAGAGACTTGAATTTTTCACCAACTAACCATACAACCTAAAATGCCTGACATAAACCCCAGTGACCATTCAGGATATTGGGTAAACTCATTTAAGTGTATGTGTTTGCTAAACTCAAGATTCTGAATCATCAAGCCACTTAAAATTAGATGCTTATACTAGAAATGTTCGTTATCCTCATTCCAATGTCTTCAAACACATTCATCAACCTGTTAGAACAGGGGTCCTTCAATATCTTGTCATTTGATTACATCAGGACCTAGATGAGAGCATGTTACATTTTAAATGCTATCTGCTTTCTGTTTATCTAGCTTCTCTGATTATAATCTGAACTATGATGTCTAAATCTCTGACTTTTCCCTCCTCCCACATCAAATTTATGATGACTAATACTTATTCCATTGTAATTTGAAATTACTCATGCAAAGAAATGTCATTTAAATTTTACCCACATAGCTATTTACTCTTGTAAATGGGGGTGGGGGTTAGAAAGGTCTAAAGCAGAACAAAACACATGTCGCAAAAATATTCTGGGTGACCCGATAAGAAAAAGTGAACAGTAGTGGAGAGGCCCAAAGAGCATAATAAGTTGCAATTTTCCAAATTGTAAACTCAAGCTTCTGTTTTTCCTCAGATAAAGCACTCACTAAGTATAAAGTGGAAAGAGGGATTTTGCCATCAGAAGTACCAAATTCAAGTCTGGAATTATTTTCTTCAACAAGATACCTAACCACCAATAGTCATATTAGGCTTTAAGAATCTGGTATTTAAAAAAAAATGTTTTAACATTTTTCATATTATAAACATGATTTTAGGATAAAGAGTTAGCTTTAAAATGTTAATTTTCATCCTGATTCTCATGACTCTATCAGAATATGATGGCAACAATTGCTTTTGAATTCATGGATTATTTGTAGTATCCCCCTAGTCCCAAAGCCCATAGGTGTGGGAATCTTTCCTTACTGGTAGAGACCAATGACTTTGGCCTGAATGAGGGGCAGGGTAGATAGAGTTGGTGAGAGGGGAGAGAACTTCCTCCAAGTTCTTAGGATGTCTTAAACATCTCTGAGATCTTTGGATGCTTCTGGTTTCCAGTTTCAAGAGAAAAGATGAACAATGCCAATCTTCTTTTGTCTTGTTAAAGAGAGAATATGACTCTGGGCAGAAGCCAACATTTGAGGAGGTAGTAGTTTCCATCCTATCCCTATTCCCAGCATGCCACACTAGATAGATTTCTTTGTCCCACGCTACGCTACCCCTTTTATGCAAGGCAGTATTTTGATTACAACCAGTGAGGAGAGAGTCCCATATCAATGGCCTTTAGGACTCTGATTACAATAATATAAGGGTGAAGGGGGTGAGATCAAAAGGAACTAAAAGTAAATAATTTTAGTTACTCCCTCAAAAAACATTTATTATGTATCTCCTACATGCCTGGCATTATGCTAAGCACATTGGATAGAAAGGCACAATCCTTGCCCTCAAGGAATAGGCAATATTACATAGGAATATCTACAAGTGAGAATGCTTTAAGACCTTAGCCTGAAAGGACCAGGGTCTCACATTACATCCTGGGCCATCTCCAGAGGTCCTGATGAATATCAGACCATTGGATCCAGATGGCACAGCCCTACCTCATTCAAATCAAAGTCAACTGCAAGTCATGTCATCATCTTGATGTCATGGTCCTCTGAGAATGAAGGACAAACACACAATCAAAACAAACCTAAGATGCACAGGATTGTAAAATAGGATATTGACATCAAGAAAAAAATCTACATTATCAAAGATTGATCAGAAATGAAAACAAACGAAAAAGAGAGAAGAATTATCCAGGAAGAGAAATATAATGGTTGATTATTTCGGGAGGTAAAGTTATGGTAAAGAATTGAGAAGTGGCATTGTATAGAGTGCTGTGATGACCATAGAGGCTAAAGGTCCTAAGTTCAGGGATACAGGCTGTTATGTCCAGTGATCACATTCCCCAAGGTTATCAGTTTCAGAAGAGATGCCATTTGTCTTTAGTTTATAAGATTTCCTGTGCGAATAAAATTTTACTTAAGCACTAGGATTTGTGCTAAGTGTTGAGAGGTGCAAAGAAAGGTTAAAAGTCTCTAGTCCAAATGAAATCGTGATTAGAATTAGAATTTTATTTATAGTTTTAGCATTTTCTTACTAGTATTAACTAGTGTCTAAACTCCTTAGGGAGAATGACCGTTCTATTCTTATGTTTTTATACTAGTACATAAATAAATAAATACATTAACTACATAATTACTAAATAGTGATTGTTTCTCTTTTACGCAGAAGCCCTTAGAGTTTTCCCCTCCCAGTTTGATTTACTTTTATTAAAGGAGCCATCCCTTGAGTAACTACTTAAGAAACCTACTCATTGAATGGGCATATCTCACCCATGAGAATGTGATAAGACCTTAGCCTGAAAGGGCCAATGTCTCACATTGCATGCTTGGTCATCTCTAGTTGCCCTGATGAGTATCAGGGCACTGGACCCAAGTGGCTCAGGAGAAAAAAGTGAGGCTGGTGACCTTGCACATCCCTCCCTTACTCAAATCAAAATCAAGCGCAAGTCATGTCACCATCTTGATGTCATGGTCCTCTTCAAGAATGAAGGACAAACAAAACAAGAACTAGTACTTGACGCATAGTTTTATAGGCATTTAACAAACACTAGTTGAGTGAAAATGACTGATGGGAGGTGGCATGACGGATAAAGGATCTGGGTTCAGATCCCACTTATATTTGTGACCTGGGTGATCTTAGGCAAATTACTTTTCTGGACCTCAGTTTCTTCATATGTAGAGAAAAGGGATTGGGCAAGATGACTTTGTAAGTCCCTTTCAACTCTAAATCTATGCTCCTATGTTTGAAATTTAATGACCACTTTTATAAGAAATAATAGAAAAGTGATAAGCTGAACAAACAGGAAGCAGTGAAGACCATCTGATGAGAGAAAATTGGCTTAAAAGCATACCTTCAGTTTTCATTTGGAGTCAGTCTGAACTAGACCTCCTGGATATTGTCTGCCACTCAGGTACTTCTCAATTTCCCCTAATCCTTCACAAACTGGCTGAGTAGTAACATGTCTCTGAAATCTACCCTAAGCCATACATTGTTGATATTGTCAACAAATCCTTATTCAGAGCTTTTTGAGTGCTTCTATAAGAGAATTGTGTGTCTGTTTGTGCAATCTGGTTGCCATGGTTTGGATCTATTTCCTGAGATTCATCTTCTGACAAAGGAGATATCAACCTCAGTAAACATCTGTCTCAATACTGATAAGACCAAGAAACCAGGCAACTGTGTGCACTCAGAGTTGCCAGTGACTCTGACAGAAATTCTCAGAACTCTCTGATTTAATGATTTTAAAAGTATTACTTTAAAGAAAATAATCAGAAAAAGAAATTTGCAAAGTGTAGCCTACAAGTCTAGGTCCCTGGAAAAATAAAATCTACTCCATCAAGAAATGCCAAAAGAGGATGGCTATGTCCACAAGAATGAAGATAATTTGCAAAAATAAAAAAAGGAAGGAATAGAAGAAAGAGTAAGGGGAAGGGGGGTTAGAGAGGAATGAAAAGGAAGGAACAGAGGGAAACAAAACAGAGGAGATGAGCTGACAAAGGGAGAACAATGCAGTAAAAAGAAAAGAGGAAAGACGTTTACAGGGTGCCATGAGACAGGGTATCAAATTTTCACTATGTGATCACATCATATTAATGAAAGAATAAAATTATATTGCCATGACAAGTACTATAATTATCCTTTGATTAAATCAATCCCACACTTTTCTTGAGTGCAGAATTAATGACATCATTGAACTCACTGAGAATCAGATAGTTGAGGGACTTCTGTAAATGCTTCCTCCAGAATAAAAGCTCATCATAAGCAACTCTTTAAAAGTTATCATAGTTTTAAAAGTTTACATTCAAAGTTTAAAATGTCACCCAATTGAGACAAAGACTTAGGCTTTGGAATCAAATATTACAAATTACAACTAAATGAACTCCTTTCTTGAAAGTGTAATAGCCTCTCTCTCTCTCATTCTCTCTCCCTCCCTCCCTCTCCATATGAATACACACATATATGTACATTTTATATAAATAACTAATATATAATTAGTGTGCATACATATATATATATCATATGCCCATGTATGGAAAATGTACTCAGTTTCAAAAATTATTTTGTGTTTTTGATGATACTTGGTTTACAAGAATCACTTGGATTTTTTAAAGTAAATTACAAGGACCATCCCAAACACACTCTGTTTTCTAAACACATTGGAATAACAGTTGTCAGAATTACAACATTTAACAAGAAGTTCAGTTAATTAAAAGCAAATGAATCTATGAAAGCAAATTGTTTTGAAAAAATGAATCAATAAAATAAGATGTACTATTACAGAAACATCAGACAAATATTCATCTAAAATAACTTGGCCTCTTTAGGAAAATCCTAAGATCTTAATTTTAGAGCTTGAAAGCACATTAAAGGCTAATCATCTCATTTTATAGATAAGGAAACCGAGGCAGATAGGTTAAGTGACTTGGCCAGGGTCAGACAGCTAGTCAGGATCTTAAGTTGGGTTTGAACTCAAGTCTTCATAACTCCAATTCTAGTGGTCTATTCATTACACTGGCTATAATAGGACACAACTTATCCAAGCTTTAATTTCCTACCTACCTCACAGAGTTATTATGAACAAATTATTCTGCAAATCTTAAAGGGAGCTCTGAGTGTGAGCTATTGTTATCAACGTTATGCCTTACTTTCATATCGGCAGTTGAATTGGAAGTGACCTCAACGACCACCAATTTTAATTGTCTGATAGATGAGGAATTGAAGACCAGTGGGGGAAGAGGACAATTTGTCTAAAGTCACACGGAGAGTAAGCATCAGGCAGAATGTGAACCAACATTCTCTGATTCTAGATTTATTAATCATGACTGATCTTCCTTTATTTTTTTAATCATACCTCTTCTGGAGGACATTTTTAACTATCAGTCATTCAGTTGCATATAAATTTTAATTGCATTTCAATGCAATTCAAGTTGCGTTTATTAAGCATCTTTTATGAACCAGGCACTGTGCTATATACTGGAGCCACAAATAATGGCAAAAATAACTCTTTTCTCTCAAGGAGTTCACAGTCTAATGATAGTAACACAGTCTTTAACTATTCTTATGTGCCTGTCAACAAAACAGTATCTTCCAGTCTGCACCCATCTACCCACTTCAGGATGGAAAACACACACACACAGACATGTGTATGTATATGTATGTATATATATATGTGTGTATATATAAGTATATATGTATGCACATGCACACATCCATCCATGTCTTTTCAGTGTTTTGCCAATATGTGAGCAAATGTCATGGGGGAGTGATTATTTTGAAATGTAATGAATCCATGTAAGCAAATCCAGTTTCATCATATTTCAAGAACAAGTATCACTAGTTTAATTTTTCTGCCTTCAAATTTTGTTGTTGTTCAGATGTTCCAGGTGTGTCTGACTGTTTCTGACCCAATTTGGGGTTTTCTTGCAAAAAAGATCCTGGAGTGGTTTACCATTCCCTTCTCCAGCTCATTTTACAGATGAGGACCTGAGACAATCAGGTTAAGTGACTTCGAGTGTTTGAGGCCAGATTTGAACTCAGATCTTCTTGATTCCACACTCAGTGTTCTACGCACAGTGCCACTTATAATACTTGTATACATTAGATAGATAGATAGACAGATAGACATATATAGTATGTATATATATATACACATACATACATATATACATACACACACATGTATATATATTTACATTTTTTTTCTCTGTACTCTCCTAAACTCCACTGGAATATAATCCCCTTGAGAGGAAATCTTGCTTTATTCTTGGCTTCATCTTTTCAGCACCTAATAAGGAATCTTCTGCATAAGACGATGATTAGTACATTCTGGTTAAATATGACTTTCGAATATGATGAAAGTTATCCTTTGTGATCTGAAAGAGACAACTCCCTCAGTAGATTTCATGACACTATTTTTCTAACTAATTGATATGCTTACATCTTGGATTCTTTGGAGGTATATTTTATTGCTGTTACTAGATGGTAGCAGCCTTCAAAATGAGGTAGATAGATAAGTAGATAGATACATAGACACATAGATAGATACATAGATATGGATAGATGTACATATATATGTATATATAGTCTCTTTCCAAGTTCCTAACTCTACCCATCACCCATAAGAGTCCCTGGAAAAAAGTCTGACATTTAAATGAACGAATAAATACTACTTTTTCTTTAGGGTTGCCCAAAAATGTTTTGAGGATGACGATGATGCTCAAAAAATTTCTCTCAAGTGATTTCCTATTTTACATAATTACTTTTAGTAATAATAGTAGACTGGACACATATTGACTGTTTGATTATATACAAATCACTTAGCTGATCAGTGTTCTAGACAACTCTGTGAAGCTATATAACTTGCCTGTTAACAATGTAATATACCAAAAAAAAAAAAAGACTGAATCCTTGAAAAGAAAATTGTTCCTGTACTACAAAAACCCCCTTGTATCAGTCATATATTGCAATATATGGTTCATATACTCTAATGTTTCAAGATATTTCTTCCATTGGTGTGATTATAGAACTCTGTCAAAAATACTACACAGAATTATGAACATAATTGGATCAATTCTCCAGTTGCTTGGAGGTGCATTCAGTTTTGAGTGTATGGACTGACCAAATCACTATTATTCAACTATATAAAATAAACCAAACAATGGAACAGTTTGAAATGTCCAGAAAGAATGATAGTCTGGTAAGTTCTAATTTGAGCTCACGCTCTGAAATTTATTCTGTGATGCTAAGCCAGTTCTTTAACTTCTCTGGGCCTCTGTTTCTTTGGTTTAAAAATTACACAAAGAGACTGGATTGGGACTTTCAATTTCAAGTCCTATGTTTATTTTTAATTTTATAGCATTGATTTTTATGTTGCAATGTTTATTCATTCATTCGTGACTTCATGGACCAACTGTCCATGTGGCTTTCTTGGAAAGGATCCTGCAACGGTTTGCCATTTCCTTCCCCAGTTTTACAAAGGCAGGGATTATGATTTGCCATATGTGCTTGAGGTCACATTTGAACTCTTTTCTTTCCGATTCCAGGTACCGTACTGTTATCCACTGTACCTCCTCACTACCCCTAATTTGAAAGACTACTTCTAAATAGTTGTGCTATAAGATCTTGTTAATCCAATTTTATGTGCTGTTGAATGAAAGGACCGTGGTCTGCATAATATGACTGGGATAAAAAGAAAATGGGCAAATGTCAGCATTATGAATGTTTAACAAAATGTTTTCATAAATCCTCTTCAATTCTGAAACTTTGTGATCTCCATCTTTATGCATATTAATTGGAGAGAGTATGCATTCATTTTTTTCTTAAAAAATTTTTTATTAAAAATACAATTGTTTTGTCAGTATTCCATTTATCTGGTAATTTACCTAGGAGGTTACAAATTAAAATAAGGAATTTGTATAAGTGTAATGCATATTATAGATGTGGAGGAAAATGAGAAGAGTAGTTTAATTTCTTTTTCCTTTCTCCTCAGAGATGTTGTTTGAATCTAATTCCACTCAGCAGGAGAGTGCCTTCACAGTTGTCATTCATATTTATTTTCAGTAAATTTACTCCTTTGGCCGTAACCTCAATGAGAAAACATTTTAAGTGAGAATCACTAGGATTTCTATTGGACATTTACAAGCAATTGGGTTTATATTTCTTGACTTTGCTTATCCAGGTAGTGAGTAGGAGGTATAGATTTTACGTGGCAAAGAAACAGTAGTTATTTTTCAACTCATTCTCGAGAGAAACAGATCAATTTGTATAATTGTCTGTAAATGCCAAGGGAACATCTGAATACTCCATTTACAATGTGAGTAAATAATAAGTAGAATAAGTGAACTTTTACTGTTTGTATTGATGTTGTCTAAGCCATCAGGAAGAACACTTGATAAGCTGAAATAGGACAGTGGAGCTTAAAGAAGCTATGGAGTGGGCATGGAAAATTATCCCTGAAAGACGAAAGTATCCATCCCTTCTTCATTCATTCATTCACCCAGCAAATATTTGTCAACAAACATTGTACGTAGTAAGGATTTAATAAACACTTGTTGATTTGACATTTATTGAAGGTCTTCCTATTTGAATTCAAGGCAATGTGTGAAGGTATTTAATGAAAAAGAATGTCAATTATCACTTTCTTGAGGACCTTAAAAATGAAACCTTTAGTACTTCAAGGGATTCTACTCTTGTAGATTCAATCCTTTTCACTTAGTGGGTGATTCCATGAATTGCTATGGCAAAAACAATGTTACTTGGTTATTACTTGCTTGGTTTAGATGAAGGCATCTACTCATAGATTTAGTGATCCACAGACTGTATATATCAAGCATTCACTTCCATCCTAAGCTCTTCTCTTATTATTCTTGTTGGGGAGGAGACCTTCAAGTTTGCTCCTTATTGGCTTAGTTTAGAACTTAAGGTCCCACAATGAGTCATCAGAGTAACTCCTCAATTCAGTAAATATTATACAACTATTCTGTGGCACCTAGGTTGTATTGTGGATAGAACGCCAAACCTGGAGTCAGGAAGACTCATCTTTCTGAGTTCAGATCTGCTCTCAGACACGTATTAGCTGTGTAACCCAGGGAAAGTTACTTAACCCTGCCTCAGTTTCCTCAGGTGTAAAATGATCTGGAAAATGAAATGACAAATCAATTCAGCATCTTTGCTTCTTTGCTGAGAAAACTCCAAATGGGATCATAAAGATTTGGACATAACCAAAAAAATATATATAATACTATACAATAAAATGACATGATACACTACACTACACATTTCTTAAGTGCCTGCTATATGCCAAAGCTGTGTTAAAAAAAATTTACCTCTCCTATTCTTAAATAAATTCCACTAAATTTGCAATAGGAAATAATATATTATAAGGGTATTTGGTCATCTGTCCTGGCCATGCCATAATTAACGTAACTAAATGGAACACCATGAAAGTGCTTACTGATTATCATCAGAATCCAATATAAAGAATTAAAGAGTAGAGTTTGTTGAACTTCACACAATCTTCCAATACAAGTCATTGTATATTTTGGATACTCTTTGAATTAAAGGTGAAGGTGAAAATAGGGGAGGGTAGGGGAAATAAAAATATAAAGATCAAGAAATTAAAGGGAGCAAAGGGAGCCTACTCAGAAACCACAAACCTCTACGTGATGACTAAATTATTCAGGAGGAAAATTGCAAGATACTGAGCATAAGGAGCCCTCAATATCACAATAAATGAAACTAAACATAGTTTCAAAGATAAACAAATGGCTGGTTACTTATATGTTCATCTCAGAATCAAATATCAGCATATTGGATATTGATTGCCAAGAACAAAGATCAAAATCAATGCCAATTTCATTGACTGGATAAAGATGAAAATATACTGTATAGGAAATCAGTCTAATCTATTTAGATGAAATGTTGATTTCAAAATATAGGAAGAACACAAAAAATAAAGACATTAGTTCTCATTATTATTATTTTGAAGTATGAATTTACCTAAAATCATCTTATATTTACCTAATACTGAATAGATGACACTATAAAGAAGGTGAAGGATCCCAGGAAGTCCCTCAGTCAAAACAAAGCAAAACAGAATTGTGGATCTTCTTATCAGGAGATATGGAAGCCAAAAATGTCACACATATCTATCTGTCTATCTATCTATCTATCTATCTATCTATCTATCTATCTATCTATCTATCTATCTATATTATATATACATGTATATATATACATACATATATACACATATATGTAAGCTCTTTTAAACAGACATACACATATACAAATACATGCATATGTACATATGTGTGTATACATATATATCAGAGAAAGATGATGGAAGATTTGAAACAATATGCCTTTCCAAGAAAAAAAGAAGGAAAGAGGAACAAATCATGGAGAAAAATAGATTTGGATTCACCTAAGCCACCTCATCCTGAGAACATTAATAGAGGAAATTGGAAAGAGTCCTACCATTCTTGCAGAGAGTACTTCCAGTTGAATTATGAGGATGGAAGCCATATTGCAAAGAGTTGAAATGTGATTGGGAATACATAAATGGATCCAGTGAATGTAGGTGACCTTTATTAGGAATTTGGCAATAAAAGACAGATATATAAGATGATAGCTTGAGCAGATGTCAAGGTGAAAAGATTAATTCTTAAGTGAGGGAGATTTGGACTTGGTTGTAGCTCCTTAAAAGGAACCAGGAAACAAAAGTAGATTAAAGATGGCAGCTTGAAATGATTGAATGATTGAGAGGAAAAGATCCTGGAACCAGTGTGAAGAAATAGATTTAAGGATTCAGGAAGAAGGTTTGATTGATGTGGGCAAGGAAAAGGGTTGTCTTTTATCCTTATGACTGGCACAAAGAGAGAATTATGGTTGTCTGAGATACTCTCTTCCAATGTGACCTTGGGAAACTCACTTAACCTCCCTGGACCTCAGTGTTTTGTTTTGTTTTTTTTAATGTGAAAAATACAAGAGTTAGACTAGATGATCCTCTGAGTCTCCTATCAGCTTTAGGACTTATGACTAGATGAGTCTGAGAATACGCAAAATAACTAGTAGTTTATTTAGGGGAGGGGACAGCTAGGTTGCCTAGTGCATAGAACACCAGGCCTGGAGACAGGAAGACTCACCTTCCTGAGTTCAGATATGGTCTCAGAGACTCACTAGTTGTGTGACTGTGGCCAAGTCACTTAATTCTGTTTTCCTCAGATTTTCATCAGTAAAATGAGCTGAAGAAGGAAATAACAAAACACTCCAGTATCTCTGCCAAGAAACACCCCCCAAATGGGATCATAATGAGTCAGATATGACTGAAATCACCAGTCACTAGAAAAGATACCAGCAGGTAGGTGGACCAGGAAAGGCCTGAGGTTTGAGAAACTAGGGATTTCAAGAGGCTAACCTAAGGAAAGAGTAGACTCTAGGCTTGGAGAATAGGTTTGTGAAGGCATGGAGAGGAGAAATAGAATGTCATATGACAGGAGTAAAAAAGTCAGTGTGCGGTTAGAATGAGGAATGCAGAACCACACAGAAATATATATTGTTCCTCTGTCATATGTTAATATTCAAAGCCCACCCACATATATGGACACATATATATGTACATGTATATATATACATATATATGCATTAAGCACATAAAATAACAATAAGTATACCCCACAAAATAATAAACATACTCCAAAATAAAGACATGATAAAAATATGTGAGCATGGGTATTAATGTTAACTGTAAGGAAACACATGAGAGGAAACATCTGTTTCTTCTTTGGCCCTACTGATAGGTTACTAGGATGTATCATTTGGCATGAACTTCTGTAGGGCAGGTCATCTCTTTCATTGCTCTATTATACAGAACAATGATTCTGTAATTTTAAAAATAAAGAGGAACTCAGTGACATACAAATGCAGCATAATATTTTTCTTTTATCCTTTTAAAATGCTGAACTAAAAGCACACTGAGAAACCCACATACACACGCTTTCTTAATTAACTTTCTCAATTCTTTTTTTCCCAACTATGAATCTAAATGTAGATCTGCACTCAGGCAGTCAATCAAAAAGTATTCGTACACTCACAAGTTGTGTGACCTTGGGCAAGTCACTTAACTCCAATTGCCTCATCCTGAGTCATCTCCAGTCATCCTGATGAATATCTGATCACTGGATTCAGATCACTCTGGAGGAGAAGTGAGACTGGTGACCTGCACAGCCCTCCCTCACTGAAAACAAAGTCAAGTGCAAGTCATGTCATTATTTCTCTGATGGCATGGTCTTCTTCGACAATGAAGGACAAACACACAAACATTTGAAAAGCATGTATGATGTAGTAGGCAATGTTTTAGAACAAGGGTAATTCAAAGGAAGACCGGAAAATGTCCCTGCTCTCAAGAAGCTAACTTTCTAAATGAGAGAGACAACATATATAAACACACAAGATAAACATAAAATAGATAGAAGGTGTACTTTAAGGAAATGTTGTTCGTCCTTAATTTTCAAAGAGGACCAATGATCCCACTGGCTAAGTTGGGCAGAAGTACCCAAAATCGAAGTCCAGTGGCTAGCCAAAGTCAGGATGGCTGGCAATGACCTGGGATGCAGTGGACGACCTTGGCTTCTTCAATGTTTGACCAAACTCAACATGCTCCATAACACCTAACTTCATGGCTGTTGGAAAAAGTCTTTCTTATCTACCCATTCCACTGGGGAAAGGCTTCCCACTCTCAGGGTAGACATTCCCTTAATTCGCTGACAGGTTTGAGGCGTGTCAGTTATCCTCAACCTAGTTTAACCTGTTTGCCAAGATGTTTACCACACTACATGCTATAGCTACTACACATGCTATAGCTTGGGTAGCAGGTGGACACCAAAGGTGGATGAGTGACTGAAAAAGGTTTGGTGAACCCTCACACCAGAGTTGCTTGTCTTCCCTGAACACCCCATAAACCCCAGAGGAAATGTTACTAGCTGCTGAAGGATGAGGAAATAGCATGTTATGGGAACTCAACTTGTAATTGAGTAATGTATAGAATCTTCCTTTGGATCTTCTTATAAGTGAAGAGTTCCGTTAAAGGTCAGATTTCTCCTGTGGGTGAAAGGGCATGGAAGTGATTATAGAAACTAAGAGCATCAGAAAAGGAGGTTGAATGGGGAACACTGATAGAGAAAAAGGGTTTGGTTCAAATTTCCTTCAAAGACAGTAGTCCCAGTTCTCTGCAGATCACCTAAAGTTTGTGGAGTAGCTAAACGCAAAGGGTTAGGCTGGAGCCAGGAAAGGTACTTAAGATAGTAGCTCAAAGCTTTAGAGGAAGTCAGCATGAACTAGGTTAGGGAGACCACACTAGGAAGAGAAGCAGTACCAGTTGCCAAGGTGACAGTATGTAGGTCTTGCATCACTTCCTAATTCAAAGACATTCTTTTTTTAATACCCTCATAGTAACCAAGCTTCCACCTTGTTCTACTGTGTTGAAGTTTTTGTGGTTCAAGATATTGTATCGTCCTTCCTCCTCCAAGGCAAACAAGCAAAAAGCCAGACCTAAACCAAACATCTTCCTGAAACTTGAGACTGTGATGTGGGTGATGTGGTTGCCTGTTACTGATGAAAAGTCTCCTTCTCAATTTTAAGAAATAAAGGTACTTTGAAAGATCTCATGTCCTTTTCTTGAATCCTTGAACCAAGGATGTGACATCACTGGAAGGGATACCTATATGATTGAGATCATATATCCTTTATAGGAATATTTTATTTGCCCACAGACATAAAGTTCATAGTAGTCCATTCTACCTGTGGGCTAGAGGGGACAGGCTGATGACCTTAGAGTGAGAATCCATTGACTAACAGCACAGAATTCCCTCTTTATCCAGAGAGAATATAGCACAATTGAGAGAAGCTAGCAGGACGGAACTTGGGGGATGTATGATTAGCTCCCGGATTCTTGCATGAGATCTTCATCCCCTGTTCAATAGCTTACAGATAGGCAATTAATACCATTTCTCTAATCAAGATACCAGTGGAGTATCTATTGGCCTCCAAGACAATTTTCCCTTCCCAGGGAGTTTAGTAACGGCCTCAAAGCTTTCCTCTCAATCTCAACCCTTGCCT
Organism: Bettongia penicillata ogilbyi; assembly: GCA_023548195.1. NCBI lineage: Eukaryota > Metazoa > Chordata > Mammalia > Diprotodontia > Potoroidae > Bettongia > Bettongia penicillata. The sequence goes on along the minus strand of JAJHZJ010000484.1, from coordinate 856,008 downwards.
TTATGTTATTGAACACACTAGTGTCTCTTTCAAGCACCCTAACCTCTCAGTTCCTCAATCTTCCTCAGTTCTCGTGAACTAATCCATCTCAGGTGCATAGAGAAATAGTCAAATCTGTGATACTGTCATCACCCATACATTTTCTAATATAATGATTAAAACCTCTGAAATTCCTTTCTCAGATTGTAACCTCATATCATTCCATTTCTCCTTTAGCCTTATCTTTTTTAAATCTACTCTTCCTTCTTGGGATTCCCAGTCTGTCAATCCTGTACACTCTCAGGCTATTATACCACCTTTATACCTCATTATACTCCTTTTTTTCAATCTTGGTCCTGTTTCAAATGTACACTCTTCTCTGCATTTAAATCTCTTGCCTGCTCCACTCCACCCCTCCTCCCCCATTTCTCACTTATGCTCACACTTTGCCAAATCCCCATTCCTGGATTCCTCCCACCATCAGCCTTCTCCATTCCTGAATAAAGCTGGAACAATTCACTCAACTGAGCCAACTGGAATGTATCCACTAGAAGTGTGTGTTATCTAATCTGAACTGAGCTCTCAATACAAAATGATAATCCTTTACTTTTCCTTAATTGATTCTCGACCCCACTCCCTACAGAGAGAAATGCAAACTCCCCTTTCCACTCGCAAGTCTCCCAAGATATCCCTTTATCCCTTGATCGCAGCTGAGTTCTTGACCTCATATTTTTCCTGGAAAAAAGAAGAGACTATTTGTATTGAACTCTTACTGTTTTCTTTTCTACATCACAATCTCTCTAACCAATGGCTATCAATCTCTACTCCTTTTCAACAATATCTTTGGAAGAAATGATCTTTTTCCTCTCCAAGATCAACCTCTCTACATGTTTTGCTGATCACAGTCCATCCTGTCTTCTTGAGTATGTTACCCCACTATCATTTGCTTCCCTTTTAATCATTAAGCTTTCCCTATATACTCTTTCTTTCCCTGCTGCCTGCAAAATTAACTGATCTCTACTATTACAAATGACAAAAAAAAACCTAAACCCCTTAATATCTACCATCCACTCTAGCTGGCTAACATCCTGCATCTCTGACCTCTGCATTTTTTATTGTTGCATCAATTTCCTCCCTTCTCACTCACTCTTTAATCTCTCCATACACATCTGTAATTTGGCTCATTAATCAACTAAAATTATTAATTTCATTAATTCATTATTTTAATTAATAATTTAAATATTTAATTAATTAAATATTAATCATTTTTATAATCAATTTAATTAAATTATTAATTAATGAAATTATCAGCAATCTTTCGATTGCCAACATTTATGATTATGTCCCCACACTCACCCTTCTTGACTCTCTATACTGTTTAAAACTCTTTCCTCCTGGATACTCTTTCCATTCCATGTTAGTATGGCACTAATTTCTCTTGGTTGATTTGTTTTTTCCTCCGGGGGTTAAATTGTGTAACTTTTTCCTTGATGCTCTAAGTCTGATGAAATTCCACTGCATGGATACCATTTGTTTCACTATTCTAACCTAATTGATTCTAGACTCCAAGCAGAGTCTTGTCCTGGGATTTTTTCCAGTTTTCTTATATGGACTTCTATGACAAATATCAAATGAAGTAATTTCTTTGATTGAGATTTTTGTGGCAGTTGGTAGTCAATTTTAAATGTGACAACTTGTAGTATGCTCTAGAAATATGAAAAGCATATTTCATGATTTGGAGATAAATATATCAGATTTTAGGCAGAAAATGAGAATTTGATTTCTAATTACAAGGTCAGGTAGGATAATTTGCATGGAATATTCTTTGTCTGTACCCAGAAACGTAAGAGGAGAGACAGATGAAAAGGATAGATTTTAGAAATATACCAGTTGAGCTTGAATGTGGAAATGATGTATACTTCAGTTGTTATTGGTGAGTAAACCTAGCTGAGAAGACCATTTTGGAAACAAAAAAAGTCAGAGAAGTCACCCAGTAGCTACATACATTTGGATAAGATGTACTGCTTGTGAGGTGTTAATCAGGCATATTATAGATCAAGTCAACTTAGCAGTGGAAGTATCTGTTCAACAAATAAACTATGTTCATCAAGGAACTTCTGTAGATAGTTCCCAAGACAAAAAGATGACCATGGAGCTTATGGTTCCAGAATGGTAAGTTACTGTGAGCACAGGGATTTAGTACATTCTTGTTTGTCTTTGATAGATGTGTTTGTTTCTTGAAGGTGTGTGACCACTTTTCACGAACAAATATTGAGAATATTGGTAGAAGAGTATGATTGAAGATTGTGTGGACTGTGGTATGTTTATCACTAATGAACTGATATTAATATAAGTACCTGAGTAATTATTTCTTTTACCTACTGCTAAGTATTAGATTTTAAAGTGTCATCCATATGAATGACTATTGTGTATAAATGGAAATACATGAGTGGGAATGCAATAGCTAAATGTGTAAGAAGACAGAGTGTATCCTGCTATAACAATGTTATCCCTAAGATCTAGAAAGAATTTTTGTGTAATCATATGGAAACCTAGACCTGACCCTGTAAGATTGACCTAGCCAGCCCAAAGAATAAGGCCCATAAGCCCTGTATGACAGCTGTGAAGTACTGTATAGTAGTTGGTCCTTTATATGTAAATATTTCAATAGAATGCCCAAGAAATCTTAGCATTGTGATTTACAGCTTTAAAATGGTAGAACATTTCTTGACTTCACTTGGCCCAGTGAATTCCATTTCCTAATGAGGTAAAGAAAATTAATTAAGGAACCATAGGACCCAGGTTCAAATCTCATTTGTGATGCTCATTATCACCTATGAAACTCTCTGATATTGATTGATCTTGATCAAAGCATTTACCCTCCTTAGAACCCAGTTTGCTCAATCTATAAAATAAGGAGGTTGGAATAGGTGGCCTCTAAGGTCCATTTCAGATTTAAATTTACAGTCCTAAACATTTGCAATTATTATCATTGCTATGAATCTCATCCTTTCGATCTTTTTCAATGTACTTCAGATAGAAATGATCCCAGGACAAGTTCCTGTACTTTTATTCTTTTTATTCAGTGTTTTTTGGATTACTGCACAGATGGATAAAATAGAAGATTTTTAGAATGAACATATTAGAAGTAATGTTGATCCTCTGCAGAGTCACTGAAAATATCTTCAGGTCAATTCCTAGAGAAGACAGGATGCCTGGGATAGTATATACCTTATCCTGTTTCATGTAATTTTGATTTTTAGCTCATTTTAGAATTTCTATTTTTAAAATAATTGTATATTGCATATAATTGTGGCAGCTAGGTGGTGCAATGGATAGAGTATTGGGCCTTGAGGCAGGAAGATTCATCTTCATGAGTTCAAATCTAGCCTCAGACACTTAACAGCTGTGGGACACTGGACAAGTCACTTAACCCTGTTTGCTTCATTTTCCACTTCTGTAAACTGAGCTGGAGAAGGAAATGACAAAACAATCCATTGTCAAGAAAATGTCAAACGGGGTCATGAAAAATCATACAAAATTGAAACATGAACTGCATATATTTATTAAAGCAATATTATATATTTTACATAATTATATATGTATTGTGGACATATGCACAACAGTTTTTTTACTTTTTACTTAAAGAGGTGATCAACCAAAAAGACAAATCTAAAATCTTAGAATTCTCCTGATAGCAATGATTATGATTCACAGTCTTACTGAGAACAGTTCCTTCCTAGAGGTTTACTAAGGACTTTTTGATCTTTTTGTAAGGAGGCATGCTTGATGTGGTATAATAACCTTCTTCCAGGTCAGTTTTACAGCTATGAATACAGAGTACTAATCCAAACCATTTCTAATGAATCATAGTGAGCCTTTAAAAAAAATTTCTAATGATAACCATCTCAGTGTTTCAAGGAAAGAACATCACTTCCTCCTGATAGTGTTCAAGTTCATACAGTTAGAGGATGTAAGAATTATATTAAATTTATTTTTTCAAATGTCCATTTATAATCTAGAAAGACATCAGTAAACCAATACACAAGAATACCTTTAGATTTCTCATAGTTTCCCCAGATAAATATCCAAGTGAACTGTGATAACAAGCCTGAGTTACAATTATATTTTCAGCTATATGATCAATGTCAGGAGATATGCAAGCATATGAAGGCAGGAATGAGCAAACTGAGTTCAGGTGACAGTAGATTACCCATATACCAAGGGAGCTTATGACAATCAAGGGAGGATCTAGAGCACCCTGGCCTGAGTAGTTTATGCTGGCACAGATGGGCAATAGATAGATTCTGCAGGGTATATTATAGAAGAATGATATGCTGAAAATGATGGGCAAAAGAAGAAAAGAAAGCAAGGGTGTTAGCTCAGACAGGATGAGTAATCAAAAGTAGCTACGTAGACAAGCTCCCCCTTCACATTAGTCTTTGTTCTTTGAAGTTCCTTTGATATTTGTAACTGAAGTGAAAAATTCTGATTAAATGAGCAAATTGAATTTTTCAAAAATACTTCCTCGTGATTATAGTAAGTGCATCAGAATTTCTTAGGAAGCTAGAAAGTGCATTAAAGATCATGTATTTAAGGGATTCTTATCTTGCAGGTGATGAATTAAACACACACACATACACACACACACATATATATATGTATATACACATATATACATACATATATATCTGTATATATCTATCTATACCTATATATACATGTGCAAGAATGCAGCATCCTATATCTATCTGTGTACATGTCAGTTTTTTACTTATTATGTACACATATGCATGAGTATATATGTGTGGACATATGCTTGTAATATGTATATTTTAAAGTCATTGGCCCCAGGATAAGAACCCCTGATCCAGATGATCTTTAAGGTATTTTCTTGCTTTCTAAAAAAATTCTAATGTACTTATTACAATTACAAAAGGATGCATTTAAAAATAAATTAACTCGTTCAGCCACAATTATATATCACATATACTTGGTTTTCGTTGTAGTCATATGAATTTCATTTTTCAATGTAAAGAGATGATTATGGAAAAGATCCATAGGTTTTCCCAGAAGAGTGGTGTTCAGTATTTTTTCAGTCATGTTTGACTCTTCATGACCTCATTTGGGGTTTTCTTGGCAAAGACACTGAGGTTATTTGCCATTTTCTTCTCCAGCTTACTTTACAAATTAGGAAGTTGAGCCCAACGGGGTAAAGTGACTTGCCCAGGGTCACACAGCTATTAAGTGTCTGAGGCCAGATATGAACTTAGGAAAATGAGTCTTCTTGATTCCAGGCTCTGCCCTTTCTTCACTGTGCCACCTAGCTGCCCCCAGGGTATATGACACAAAAAAAGTGAAGAACCCCTGATTTTGTCTTTACGCTTAATTTCCCTGATAAACAAACTATGACCCATAAGGGCTTAGGTAAGACCATACAGCTAATTAGTGACAAAGCAGCAATGAAAACCCCAGTCTCCTAAATCTCTGTCCAGTTTCCTTTTTACTGCACCAAATGGGTTTCTAGTGGCTGAAGCCATTATAATAAGATGATAACTCAAATATATACAGCACCTGAAATTTTGCAAAGTACTTTCTTATGACCATTCCCAAGAGGTAGGTAGTATTATTATCACAATTCCCATTTTATAGAGAGAAAATCGAAGTTCTGATACTTGAAGTCACTTGCCCACGGTTGAACAGCTGGTCAGTACTGAAGGACAGATTCATATCCAGGTTTGTCACTAGAAGTACAGAAATCTGTGTGATCCTAGGTTTGGAGCTAAAAGCTGAAAGGATTAGAGGAAGTAAGCATTTAGTAACACTAAGCATCAGGCATTATGGGAAACACTTTATAAATATCTCATTTGATCCTTACAACAACCCTGGGAGGTAGATACTACTAATATCCTCATTTTGCAGTTGGGGAAACTGAGGCAGGCAGAGGTTAAGGGACTTGCCCAGGATCTCACAGGTAGTGAGTGTCTGAGTTCCTCTTTGGCTGTAGCACCAGCACTTTTTCCATCTAATGCTATTCCTTCTTTTACAAATGAGGAAACAGACCCAAACCCAATATCAAACAAGCAATGATCATTAAGGGTAGGCTATGAACCCACAACTTCTGGCTCCAGTTCTAAGGTCCTTTCCACTCTTCCTTGTTGACTCTAGGCAACTGTTTATGATATAAATGAAGTAATTTAAGGTGAAACCCAATACCATTGATTGAATTAAATTCTAGTACATGTGAAGGGTTTTGTAAACCTTTATGCATACCAAAAAAAAGGTAAATAAAAAACAAAAATGAGACAAGACTTTAAAATTCATTGTCAAATCAGGGAAAATTAGACATTTGAAGATTAATATTTATTTTAGAGCTTGACTGTTCAAGCATTGTCTCAGTTATAGGTCAAAGGAATGAAAACAATATTATTAGACAATTTATTTTTATGCTTGCTATTTTTTCCTCATGTTTTTCAAACCAAGGAAATCTAGAATAAAAAATAAGACATCCACCTGCTTGCTTCCCTAGTGTGATATCTACACCCAAAATTAGGATAGCAAACCTGCCACCGTAGCAGTTATTCATGGATCGTACACAGATCTAGAACAGACCATTGATGTTATTTTCTTTCTTTGGAGAATAATCAGGGGAATGTTTTCAACTCAAGCCAAATTTAACATGTTCACACACCTCAAAAGCATTGTTCATGTGAGAATATTCGCTGTGTTATCTGTGTTACCTCTGTAAACCAACTGTATAAACAATATTTGCATTCTGAAGTTGGCTGCCAGTAAATTAATCAGCAATGGCATTTATTGAGTTCTCTTGACATGAACAGCATTGCACTGAGTGCAGTGCCAGGAATATAAAATAGCTATGAGTAATAGCCCCTTCCCTTGGGGAGCTTATCATCTAGTTCAATTCAGTTCAATTCAATTCATTGAGTATTTTATTAAGCAACTCCCTTGTGCCAGAAGCCTTATTAGGTATAGGGATACAAATACAATCAGTCATTTGGGCGTTTATATTCTTTGGGAGGCAAGCACCTTGAATGTAGACAATTAATTACAAAACAAAGTAAAATAAGGGTGGAGAGAGTCAGAAATGTCCTCTTTTAGGAGAAGAGAGCACTTGAGAGGAGCCTTAAAAAGAGCGTGAGGAAGGATATATTCCACACGGGGGTCACAGCCTGTGCAAATGTCCAGAGGTAGTAAGTGGGATGTTATAAATGGTAAATAGAAAGGAGGCTAGTATCCCTGGAATATAGGGGTTCATGAATATAAGTAATCTGCAAGCCATCTTGAAAGGTAAGTTAGAGTCAGATTATGAAGGTGTTTTAATGCCAAATGGAAGAACTTATAATTATCCTAGGGGTTGCAGAGAGCTATTGATAGTTCTGGAGCAGAAGAGGAGCATATCTATACTTTAACCACATCATTTTGGTAGCTATGTTCAGGATATGTTGGAGAGAAGGTATTGGTATCAAAGAGACCAGTTAGGAAGATATTGGTCTAAGTAAGGGATAATGAGGACTTGGTGGATGGGTGGAAATTGAAGAACTAAGAGTGACACAAAGATTGTAAATTGGGGTAACTGAAAGGATAATAGTACCCTGAACATAAGATATCAGAATTGAAAGGGGTGTGTGTGTGTATGTGTGTGTGTGTGTGTGTGTGTGTGTGTGTGTATTAACCAATCAATAACCACTTATGAGGTAGCTGGTAGCATCCTTGATAGGACACCCAGGAATCCTCGAGTTAAAATCTAGCCTCAGATACTTACTAGCTGTGTGATTCTGGCCAAGTCAATTAACTTGTTTGCCTCAGTTTTCTCACCTGTAAAATGAGGAAAATAATTGGACCTACCATTATTGTGAGAAAATGTTTGTAAAAAGTGCTTAGCAGTGCAGTAGCTGGCATATTCATTCAGTATGGGCTTTATTCTTATTCCCTTTCCTTCCTTTATTAAGCACCTACTCTGTACCAGGTATTGTTATAGATACAAAGACAGTGAGGAATAGCCCTGCACTGGAGTAGGCAAGGAACAGTATGTTCACACTCACTACAAGTAAAGACAATAGATAAAGATAAATATAGATGCAGAACTATATCTAATTCTACTACTGAAAACACTCAAAGGCATGGATAATTTGTTTGCTCAGACAATTTTCTTTCAATGGCTATGACCAAGTAAAAGTATTCTAGTATAGGTGTTCAGTCTTATAAAGTGGGATGTTAAAGCCAATGACACCATGGTGAAGGTATATTTGGGACATTAACTGAGTTTTGGGGTGGAAGGGATGGGGAGAGGCCTCATGTGGAAGGTAGCATTTGTATGAACCTTTGAAAAAAGGGATTCTATGCCTCAAAGTAGAGGGTGAAGTAAATTTCAGACATGAAATAAGCCTATGTAAGATCACGGAGAAAGGAGTTGGCATGCTGTGGGTGAGAAATTGCACGTATGCCCATTTGGCTGGGATGTAGCGCTTAAAGCAGGGTAATGTACAAGGGCAGCTAGGTGGCACAGGGGATAGAGTGCCAGGCCTGGAGTGAGGGAGAATCATGTTTCTGAGTTCAAATCTGGTCTCGGACATTTACTACTATGTGGCCTGGGGCAAGTCACTTAACCCTGTTTGCCTCAGTTTCCTTGTCTGTAAAATGAGGTGGAGAAGGAAATGGCAAACCACTTTCAGTATCTTTGCCAAGAAAATGGGGTCGCAAAGTTTCAGGCATAACTGAAGCAGCATAACAACAAATATAAACCTTGAAAGCTGGGCTGGAGCTTTATCATGAAAGGTTTAAGTGCTAAATAGAGGAGTTCGCGTTTGACCCTCGTGACAATACATAGGCACTGGACCATTTTTGAAGGGGAATGATATGGTTAGACAACGCATTTTACACATTGTTAACTGTTAGGAGGATAGATTGAGAAAAATGTCTTGAAACAAGGGCAATTAAGAGAAAATACTGTGAGAACTGACAATAGCCTGAGCTAGGATGGATAGAAAAGAGGTGGGGGGTGGGACAGAACCAGAGAGAGAGAGACAGAGAGAGAGAGAGAGAGAGAGAGAGAGATGAATATGGCAGATGACTTGCTATGTGCAGTGTTGGTTGGGGGAGAGAAGAAGGGAAAAAAACCTTAGAATCAATGGAAGTGAAGTGGGGCCCTCAACAGACATGGTTAAGCTAGCAAAAAGAAAGATAATGAGTTCTGTCTGGCATGTATTTAGTTGACGATGCTTCAGTTAGAAGCAATTTGCAAAGCAGGACTGGAAATTTATCATGTAAAACCTCCCCTCTTCCTGCTTCCTGTCATCCCCCACCTTATCTAACTCCTTTGCTTCCCTTTCTCCCTCCCTTCCTCTGTTGTTCTCTCTCTGTCTCTGTCTCTCTGTCTCTCTCTATCTCTGTCTCTTTTTGTCTCTGTCTGTCTCTCTCTTCTTTTCTCTGCCTGACTTTGTCTTTTTCTTGTTTTTTTGGAGAGATTGACATTTTTAACTCATGCAAAACAAAGAAATATAAAGATTTAAAAAACCATCTTTCTTTAAACTTATCTTAAACTAATCATTTGTTGTGAAGTTGTTTTGCAGTTAACTGAATGCTAGATTTTTGCACCAGATTAGCAACAGTCATTTCCCTTCACATTATACAAATATTTCAATAGTCTTGGATTTATTCTATTTTGTTTTTCACACTTTGCTCCAATGATGTATGAACTCATTTATTTTCCCCATGTATTAAAAAAAAGAAGAAAAACTCAGCTTGAATATAATTCTACAAAATCATCAATCACATCCAAGTCTTTTTTCTCTGTTTTCATGGGTGGTTAAGACCAAGAAAAGTGCTCTAGGGTAGGATAAGCTGTTGAACAGATCACATCTTTAGATAAAAGTATATTCAAAATCATCAGTTAAGGAAATGATTAAGTAGTTCTTAGAACTTTGTTGCTAAGGTTTATTTCTTTTCATTTCTGTTCATTTGTTAGAATTAAGAGGTTGTTGGAATAGGACCAAAGATTTAGAACTGGAAGGGGAATTAGATGCCATCAGCTAACCCTTTCATTTTACAGATAAGGATACTGAGGCAAACACTGATGTCCAGGGTTACACCACTAGTAAATGTCTGAAGCAGGATTTGAACTCAGGTCTACCTGATTGCTTCCCAGTTCCGAGTCCATTCCCTTATGTATTTTACCATGCTTGGCTTCATTAGTGTTGTTTCTGGTTTTATTTTTTTTTACACTCTTGTGGTGGTATTTCATATTAAGTATGAAGGATTGACAGGATCAATCACTGACCTTCATCTTTTTTATCTGAACACATCCTAATAATGGATGTTAACCAAAAGGAGAATGGAGTCTAATTTGTTTAGCATGAGCAGAAGTAGGTGTTGGAATTTTGTCTCTTGAATGAGTGAATAATTCTGGCATATTTGTATTGTCACCAATTAGCGCCTTGTAAATCAATAAAAATAACACAATAAAAATGAGAGCATTTATTATTCCAGATTTAATGCTCACTAATGAAGCAATCCTCACTAAGTTAGGTCATATATTCTTGTCAACTGTGTGACTCTCATTTATCTCAACTGTAAAATGATGATAGTAATAACTACATAGTTGGAAGGAAAAAAAGGTGGCACAGCAGCTAGAGCACCAGGCTTGTGGTCAGGAGGTCCTGAATCAAGCTAAATCTGGCCTCAGACAGTTACTTGTTGTGTGATCCTGGGTAAGTATAACAGTAACCACCCCAACATACACAGCGGGGTTTGCTATTATAGGTTCTTAGATCTACATTCATAAAAGGAAAGGCAACTTCTGAGGGGTTAACAGTCACTTTAATCAAGCACATGTACATTCCTTTAACCAAGTGCATATATCATTCACCTAGTTCAGGGGAGTCAGTCAGAAAATACAGAGAAATCAAAGATCAAAAGACATGGCTACCACTGCCTGAATTCAACAGACAGATTCAACTGTCTGACCATAGTTATCAGATGGGGAAGCTCTGACATCTCAGTTTTCAAAGCCAGGAGGCTCCTTTAGTGGATCCCCAGAGCCCTCATCTGGCCAAACAAACACTTCCAGTCAGTAAATCCCAAGGTAAAACCTCAGCTCAGTGCATTTATACCTTTTTTAGAGCCAGAGGGCATCACAACCCTTGAGAACTAGTGCCTCATTAACAAAAGACTGGGATCTTCCCACAAATCTTTCCTATTCAAACTCCCCTTAATGGGCCAGCCCATTAATGGGTGGGGAAGATCTTTAATCACATTATAATAATTAGCAATACAAATGCATATACTATTCCTTGTTAAAGAAACTCTTGTTTCTGTACTTTACCCCTGGTAAAGACTCTTGATTGATAAAGAAGATTCAAACAGATATACTTGATTATATTAAAACAAAAACAGAAAAATATTCTGTTTTCCTTGCCATCACAGTAAGTCATTTAAGCATGTTTGCCTCAGTTTTCTCATCTGTAAAATGAGCACAAGAAGGAAATTGCAAACCACTCCAGTATCTTTGCTTAAAAAAACCCCAAATGGGACATAAAGAGTTGGACATAAGTGAAAAACAATGAAACAACAACAAATAATATAGGATTACTGGCATGAAAGTCATTTGTAAACCTTAAAGTTTCATGTTAATGTAAGCTGTCATTATCATCATCATCATCATCACCATCGTCATCACCATCATCATCACCATCATCATCACCATCATCATCATCATCATCATCACCATCATCATCATCATCATCATCACCATCATCATCACCATCATCATCATCATCATCATCACCATTATCATCATCATCATCACCGCTATCACCATCATCATCATCACCATCATCATCATCATTGTCACCATCACCATCATCACTATCATCATCATCATCATCACTATCATCATCATCACCATCATCATCATCGCCACCATCACCATCATCATCATCACTATCATCATCACCATCATCACCACTGCCATCACCATCATCGTCATCATCATCATCATCACCATCATCATCATCACTATCATCATCATCACCATCATCATCATCATCATCACCACCACCATCACCATCATCGTCATCATCATCATCATCACCATCATCATCATCACCATCACAGTAACCATTCAGGTTACTATGACGTTTCTTACTACTAGCACTTCTATACAGATATAATTAGTTTTACAAGGAGACAGATGAATTAACTGTGTATCTGGTGCTATTTCAAGTATTCAAGGAGAACCTCAATCTTTTCTTCATTGATTCCATACTCATTTGTTGCTTTATTGTTGTTCAGACATTTGCAGTCGTGGTCATCTCTCTGTGAACTCATTTGAGGTTTTGTTGGCAAGCATGCTGGAGTGGTTTGCCATTTCTTCTCTAGATCATTTTATAGATAAGGAAAACAAGGCAAATAGGATTTATTGACTTGCCCAGGGTCACACAGATACTAAGTGTCTGAGACCAGATTAGAACTCATGAAGATGAGTCTTCCTGACTCTAGGTTCAACACTCTACTAAGAGAAGTCTGAATTCTGCAGATTAGGGACTCCATTTCTTTTTCTCAAACACCTCTGAAAGAGTATTTCCTAACTGTCAAGGGCCTTACAAATTATATCTAGAATTAGAAGAACCAAGATTTGCCTATCATCTCTGATAGATACTAATTATCCAACTCTAGATAATTCATGTAACTTCCCTTGGTAGGCCTACCATGTCTTAATTGAAAAATAAAGAGGTGGAAATAGTAACTAAGGCCATTTCCAATGCTTTGATTCTGATGTTTTGAAGGACCACTTCTTGACAACCCTTTTGCCACAACTCACACTTACTGGCTGGTAGCTGGGTACTTGAGGGGGCTGAGTATTCAAAGTTCAAGGATCCCTGAGGCTCCATCCTGCAAAAAATATAGTTCCTGAACCTCAAAACTAATGTTTTCACCTTAAATAGTCACCAGTTGTTCCAAGTGGTGCAAAGCAGAAATATACTGAGTACATTTACTGAAATGACGTACCCCTCTCTCTCTCCACTAAATGATAAATGAAGAAACTGAGGCCCAGAGATAAGTGGCTTTCCCAAGGATACATGTAATTTGTTACTAATTAGGCCAAGATGAGATTAAAACCCAGATCACCTAAATTTCAGTCTGATTCTCTATACCAGTGGTATTAAATTCAGATTGAAATGGTTCTCTCTTAGGTACATATTGAATTGGAAACCACAAAGTGACATTATCTGTGGTATACTGAGGCAGCTGGGTAGCTAAGAGGCTAAAGTGTTGAGTCTTGAGTCAGACAGACCTGGGTTCAAATCTGACCTCAGACACTTGCTAACTAGGCACGTCACTTAACCTCTGTTTGCCTTAATCTGCTGGAGAAGGAAATGGCAGACCACTCTGGTATCTTTGTCAAGGAAACCCCATGGACAATATTGGTGTGATATGGTCACAGAGTCAGGAAGAGTTGGACATGAGTCAACAATAATATTGTATTTGTATTTATTTTGTTAAATATTTCCCAATTATATTTTAATTGAATCCTTTTCATCCCCAACCCCAGGAGTTTTGCTCCTTCCTAGATGTGTTTGATCTAGGTGCTCTATATTATCTTCTTACTTTTATATTTCAAGGCTTTATGGATTTATCCGTGCAGGTACTTCTACCACCAAAGTAGATCCCAAACTACTATCTCTTAATAATCAATCAGTCTGTAAACACCTACCATATACAAAGTACTGTGTTAAGAGCTGAGTAAACAATTACAAATAAAAGCAAAAAAATATCCTTAAGGAGCTTACAATTTAGATCAGGATAACCACACACAAAAAGAAGCTGAAAAACAAAGGAAGGAGGAGGAAGGAGGTACCCTGCTCCAGGGAATGTTGATGAGTTCCAGAAAAGTTCAAAAACAGTGTAACTATGGAAAAATAAGTTGAAAAACCATTTTGGATCCCTTCTTTAAATAGGGATGATAGGAAATTAATTCTTTAAATATTAGAAAATATAATAATTTATAGCCTAATAATCCTAAACTCTTGTTTTAAGCATTAAGCATTATGATATATGTATATACATATGATATACATAATTATATGTATATAAGCATTATGATATATAATACCTCCAATTCTGATAGTACCTTCAAAAATGTAATCAGTGACATTCTTATACTTTGTATACTGCTATGTTATTCATTTCTGACCCAGTCATCTGTAATATAGTCAATCCTTGACTTGTTAGAGCAAAAACCAAAATGAATGTCAAATTAGAAGAAGGAATAAAAACAGCACGACCTGGTGTGTCATTGAGGCAACTCCAAAATGGCCTGTTTCAACAAGCTGTTGACAGCAAAATGACATAAAACTGGGCTCAGAAATTAATAGGCTGGATTGTGCTGGGTAGACTGCATAGTGCTTTAATGAGCATGGGATGATGGGGATTTAGGATCACACATTTAGAGCTGGAAGGGACCTTAGAGACTCCTTAGTCCAATGCCTCATTTTATGATGAAAAATTGAGTCTCAGAAAATTTGTGACTTGTCCAAAGAATATGGGAAAGCCAGAATTCAAAACCCAGTTCAATGACTCTAAATATTTCATTCTTCATTGCACCAAAACTCCACTCTGAGATAAAACTTATTTTTAAAAAATAATGTTCTGGCAGTTTTCAGAGAAAGAAATTAAAGCTGTTGATAGTCATATAAAAGTACTCCAAATCACTATTGATTAGAGAGATGCAAATCAAAACAACTCTGAAGTACCACATCACACCTATGAGATTGACTGATATAACAAAACAGGAAAATGATACATGCTTGAAAAGAGGTGGGAGAGTTGGAACACTAAGTCACTGTTAGTGTTACTGTGAACTGATCCAATCATTCTGGAGAGCCATTTGGAACTATGCCCAAAGGGCTATAAACATGTGCATACCCTTTGACTCAGCAATACCTCTTCAAGTACTCTATCCCAAAGAGATTATAAAAATGGAGAAAGGACACACATGTACAAAATGTATTTATGGTAGTTCTTTATGTGGTGGCCAAGAACTGGAAATCAAGGAGATACCCATCAGTTGAGGAATCGCTCAACAAGTTCTGGTATGTGAATGTAATGGAATATTATGGTGCTATAAGAAATGATAAACAGGGGAACTTCAGATACCTGGATAGACTTGTATGTACTAATGTTGAGTGAAATGAGCAGAATCAGGAGAACATTATACATGGTAACAGCCACAGTGTGCAAGGACTGTTTCTGACGGACTTAGTCCTCCACAGCAATGCAAGGACCTAAAAACACTTCCAAAGAATTTATGATGCAAAATGACATCCACATCCAGAGAAAGAACTGTGGAGTTGGAAATCAAAATGAAGCAGGCTATTTTTTCCTTTATTATGTTTTTGCCATGGTTTCCCCATTCATTTTAATTTTTTTAAGTAATATGATTAATGTGAAAATGTGTTTAATAGGAATGTATATGTAGAACCCATATAAGATTGCATGCTGAGGAGAGAGAGAGAGGGAGAAAATTTGAAACTCATGGAAGTGAGTATAGAAAACTAAAAATAAATAAATTAATAATATTGGAAAAATAATGTTCTTCATGTTATACTATATGTCTGAAAGTCATGGAATAAAACAACTTTCAAAGAGTCCAAGTTGTGGATTATCCCCAGAGTAGAGGGGAAAGAATGCAGATGTCCATGGCAAGAGTGAAAAAGATACCATGAACTTACATGAATTTTCTCTTGTATAAACAAAAGAAGTCTCATCAGAGGGAAGTTTATATAGAAAACAAAGTAAAAAAAAGTAAAGAAAGCAGCATTTGACTGGAAAAAAGAATATAGGTTAGTAATGTCATAAGCATACATCTTATACTCCTTTTGGTATCTACATAATGTTATGAGATCAAGACAAAAATTCCCCGCCATATTGAATACACCCCTATGGAAAATGTGTGGAGTACTTTGATAGAAAATCAAGATCAGAGGAAATGGATTAATTTACACCTACATTTTAGGAAGGGAAGGGAAGGGATAGACATTTATTCAGTGGTTATCATGTACCAGACACTGTACTTGGGCTTTTATAATTATTATCTTCTTTGTTTGAGGGAAGCCTATGTCAATGAGATCATAGAACTATCAATGTCTGGCTCTCTGTTACATGCAGTATCAACTATAACATGCTTTTTTGGGGAATTTGAAGTCTTTTACAATCTGGTCCTTTCCTATCTTTCTATTCTTCTAACCCTTTATTCTCTTTTCTGCATTCTGTTACCTAGCCATACTGACTTCCTTGTTATACGTTTCCCACAATGCTCTATCTTTTGACTCCATGCCTGTGTGCGTCATGTTTCCCATGCCTAGAATCTGTTTCCTCCTTACTTCCACCCACGGAGTGCTGTAGCCATCTTGAATCTGATCCCTACAGCCATTGTTAAATTTTAAGAATGAGCATTTACCACTCCAAAATGGACAAATGCTACAAATCAGGTCTTTATTTATTATTTTGCTGGTTGTTTATACTTACAAAAATGATGAAGAAATAAAGTATAAACCAAAAAATATACCATGGTCTTTGGAAAGCTGGTTGTTAAATAGTTACTGGCATGCTACCGCCTCCATCTCTTATAATCCCTGGCTTCCTTCAAGATTAAATTCAAATGCCCTTTGTTGCAGGAGGTCTTTTTTCTCTTGGTCTATGCCACCGCTAGTGCCTTGTTGACAGATTATTTTCTATCTAACATGTATTTATCTTGCATATACCTAATTGTTTATATGTTGTCTCCCACACCCTTTTTCTTGAGGGCAGGGATCAGTTTTCCTTTTTTTTGTGTGCCTCCAGCCCTGAAGCATGTGACTGACATAGGTAAGTACTGAATAAATGTTTCTTGATTGTATGGTTGATTGATGGTGTTTGAAAGTTGCTGAGCCTCAGAAATGTATTACATCATGAACAACTTATATATATGATCCTTCCTGAACTTGGCTAAGGTTGCTCTTGAATGATGGATGTTTCAACAAGTTCAAAATCAAAACTTCTCTAGCTTGGTACTACTTGCCAACAGCAGATGAAACCTTCAGAAACCCCTATGTCAGCCCTATGCCACAGGAGACACTGGTGAAAGATTACAGTAGAGTCACCTTTCCATTACTACATCAAGAATCTGAAAGGTTTTGAGAGAAAAGAGGAGGTAGAAGGTTAGAGGGAGAAATTAGGAACCCCACAGAACTGGGGGAAAATTGGGACCTCCAAAAGCAAACATCAAAAACTTGGTGTTCTATCTTATGCACTTTAGACTGACAAAATGAACAAGACAGAAATGATCATTGTTGGAAGATCTATGGAAAAACAATCCAACTAAGGCATTGTTTAATGGAAATGTGAATTGCTACAGCACTCTAGAATACAATTTGAACTATGCTCCAAAAATTATTCAATTGCATGGACCTAAAATTACTATTGCAAGGGGGCATCACCAGTCATTTTGACTTATGTCTTGCCACGGGACTCTGACAACTCTAGAGGACATAGTGAGGCAGATGACTTTACACAGCTCTGCCTCACTTAAATCCAATCTACTTGCAAGTCAAGATATCACCCTCCTGATGTCAATGGTCCTTTTCAAGAATGAAAGATGAACAACTGCAAAGCAATCACAAGGCATATATAACCTAAAGAGATAAAAGAAAGGGGAAAGAACATACATATATGAAAATATTCAAAGCAACACATTTTTGTCAAATTAAAGAATGGAAACCAAGGAAGCACCCAACAAAAGGAGACAGTTGGAACAATTTATTGTTGTAACAAATTATGATATATGGATATAATGTGATACATTCAATTATTGAAGAAGGAAAGAAGCTTCAAGGAATATGACCCCCTAGGAGAAGAGGAAAGTAGAACGATGAAGATAAGTAGAGTCTGGGAAGCCCAGCTATTACCTTGCCCAATTGTCCAATTAGGATATACATAATAATTATATATGTATATGTATAATATGTGTGTGTGGACACATATTATACATATATAGTGATGATATTATAATATATGAATATAATTATGCTATAAAAATTTGAAAGGATGGCTTCTGAGAAATATAGGAAAAGTTGTGTAAAGGGATACAAAACAAAGGATTATAATCATGTAAACAATTTAGATAATAACAGCACTGTGAATTAAGACAAATGGAAAATTTAAGACGTCTGATCAATATAGTGAACAAACACTACCCTAGAGAGCTAAGTGTGAAGCGTTGTTTCCACTTCTTGAGAGAAGATTTACTGTAGATGCAGAAAGTGCCATATATATTCAGACAGAACCAATGTGTGGATCTGTTTTTTTTGTTTCTATGACTATGCTAACATGTCAAAGGGAAGAATATTTTGTTGTTGCAGGGTAAGAGGGAAAAATAGAAGGTGAAAAGGTATTAGAGTTAGCAATACAAAAAAGAAAAGAAAGACGGAAAGAAAGAAAAATGCGTCATTGCTGAAGCATTTTTACTACTGCTCAGAAGACATGGGGCAACTTTTGGAAGTAGGAACTAAATTTAGTATGTATTTTAAAAAAAGGATGTATGTATTGATGTTCAAAGTTCCAGATGAAATGCTTTTTTTTTATCTGTTTTTCTTTGTACATGAAAATGTTCAAGTTTGTTGTTGTTTCTCAAGTTCAGAAAGATAGAAGAGGAAAAAAAAAAGGCTGATCCTGTACTGTTTGTGATCTTTTTCCAGTCACTGGGAATAGTCTTGTTTATTTTAAATAGCTATTTTTTTTTTTAGAAAGGAGGTAGGTATAAGATAAAGTAATGATAGGAGAAAAATGCTCTTTATGAGTTAGGCTACAGTAGGACTAGATCCCCAAGGGTTATATGGAGTATCACAAATTAAGAAGTTGCTTGTGAGTTTCTGCTTTGTAGTGTGACTTCTGTCTGGACACGTTTAATGCCTCAGTTTCTTCGAGGGAGTCATTAACATTCCTGAAACTGAAATGTGGGTACCTAATGATGGCAAACTTCTTGAAAATATGAATGCTATTAATACAATCCATTTACATTCCACGCACTGATGAAAATAATAATCCCTTTCTCTTTCAAAGTTCTTTCCATGACTGACTCTCCAGGGGAGTTTAACCATTACATTGAGAAGACCCTGGGGACATTGGAGTGCTGAGAGAATGAACTGAGTCAGGAGATCTGACTCTTCCCCCTGGCTCATTTAATAACTTGCAGCAATTTTGTGGAGCAGTTTCACATCTTAAATTTATAACAACCTTTCAGTCCCTTTGTATTAGGAAGACTAGTGGAACGTATTTGTGAAAGAGGTTTGGACACTTGTGAAAGGTACTATAATAGCTAGTTTTATAACAATTGTCGTTTCACTTTTTTCTGTTGTTCATTTCACCAGTTTTTTTTTTTTTTTAATGTCGGTAGAACAGGATCAAAAGGTGAAAACAGCAGTAACAAAAAAAAAAATAAAACTACTTCACAACAAAGAATACTCTCTGTTGATCTCCACTTCTCTAACCCTCTCTTACTCACATTTTATGTAGAGAGCAGTATAGCACAAATTTGGAAAACTTCCACTAAATGTTATGCACATTTCTCTTTCAGTACCATTAACATTTTTTTTTTCTTAAATTGGCCCCTTAAAGGTCATTTTCTTCATCACTCATGTTTTTTTCTTTTAAAGTATTGTTTTGTTTTCTTATGATAAGTTGCCGTGTCCCTGACACATACTGGTTGAATAACCTTCAAAATGTCAGTTAAACTCTCTGTGCCCCAGCCAGGACTCTAAAACTTCAGATTGTAGAAAATTTGTCCCACGTGCATTGATAGAAAGAGTATTCTATTGGAAGTTTCCTAAATCCATTAAATTATAGGTCTAGTATTTCTTCCTATCCTTATTAGAAATTTCTCAGCATCCTCAAGAAATACAAATTAGCAATGAATCAAACAAAATATGGAGTAAAGGTTTCATAGGAGAATGATTTCATTGATAGAATTCATATCAGCACCTTCTCTACAAATTGCAGTCTTGAAAAGTTGTCTGGAGAAAGAGAGTTGGTATGACGTCCACAATTACATAACTAGTATGTGTTGGAAGCAAGATTTGAACCCAAATCTTCTTGACTGTGAACCCAAGTTTCTATTCACTCTGTTGTACTATTTGCCTTTTGAATGAGAGACAGCCTGGTATAATTGACAGAAAGATGACGTAAGACTTAGAAAAACTTTGTTTTGTGTCCCATCTCTACCATATACTGACAGCATGACCTTGAGCAAGTCACTTAAATCTCAGAACATCAGGAAATTCCCAGTAACTATGAGTTTCATAGAAGAGACTATCTGCATTGATAAAAAAGGTACTTAATCAGAAGCTCCCTAATTTGATGAAATTACAGGTTGCTTCTACAGAAGAAAAAAGGGAGAAAGGGATATGAATGTAAGTTTTTTCCAAGGTCCTTCCTATTTCCTTATCTGTCATATTAAAAAAAACCAAAACATCATGACTTTACCCTCCGTATGTTTATTTCTGCCCAGGATAATTTTAATAAATCACAAATGCAATATCATTTTGCTTCACATGATGAAATATTTCATTTTCTAATTGTAGCTCTATCATTTTTTTTCTTTCAGGTCCTTTTTCCAACTAGGTTCAAGGATACAATTATACTAATACTCCTTTACTTTTGTAGTACCTCCTTCTAGGATACCCTCAGAGTATTCTTTTCATCGATTGATTTCTGTGAGGGTGGCTACTTTCTTATGGTCTATGGGTAACTCTCTGTGTCTCTGCATTCCTAACATTTTAGCTTGCAAGCCCCTAGCAATGTATTTCCCATTAATAGTTATGCCAGTAGACAAAATAAGCTCACAGAAAAAAGCATTTACCTATAGATAGAAAATATTCTACTACCTCTACCACCATTCCCCACCCTACCCCCCTATCATTAAGCTGGGATGTATTCTCCAACAAAAATATATAGAAAACATGGGGAGAACAGATTCAAACTTAGAGTACAATGGTAGTGAGGCACCCATGTAAGACATAGATATAGGAAAAGTAGCCCATAATTCCTGATACTTCAGCACCCAGAAATCTTTTGTCTCTTCAGAGAGTCCTGATGTAGCTCCATACACAATTTCTTTTCATAGTTCTACACATTTCTGCTGCTAGGGGTCATACTCCTTGAAACTTGTTCCACTCCTCAGATGACTTATTCATATCTGTTTGTGGAGATCATGGACATTTTAACCATTTATTTTTTCTTTTAAGGACCCCTCCAGCAGAATAGCACATTAAAATAATTGACAGCAATTATAAATTATAGAGAATGGTTGAAATAAAAATGTGTTCTTTTTTCTCCATCCAAGATCACAGACTCCTCAAATTCTCTTTCTGGACATCTTGAGGGTTTACAGACTTCAGCTTATGAATTCCCTGTCTAGAGTATGTGGCTTGGCTTCCCCTCTGGATGCATTTTCCTCTGCTGGTCCAGTAGTTTTGATGGCATGGCTGATAGAAGTAAGGGGAGGAGAAAAAAAAATCTCCTCCCCACAACTTTTTGACTGCTAGTATAGATGTAGGAGTCTCATCTACAACCAACCAACCCTTAACTCTGAAATTTGTCCAGGAGTAAGCTATTTAAAGCCTCAAGAGGTGTGACTAGCCTACTTTACCCAGCCAGTGAATTGCTCTGCTGCCTTCTTGAGCCAATCAGAAAAGCTGTCAGGCGTCAGATCATTAAAGCATCTCTAGACTTAAGTTTTATTAACATCTTGTGATTATATTCATAGTCTTCTGTGACAACCATCTGAGGTGAGGAAGTCAATCTCCCCTTTTATTCTTTCATATATTTTATAAATCTCCAATTTGAAAGGGGTTCAGAGAATCCTGAACATGGGTACTGTCTCTAATATTCCAATGTTCATTCAGTCTCTCAGTTAAAGCACATTAGTAATGAAAAATAGGCTAACTCAATTGGCAAAAGAGGTTCAAAAAGCCGATGAGGAGAAGAATGCTTTCAAAAGCAGAATTAGCCAAATGGAAAAAGAGGTTCAAAAGCTCACTGAAGAAAAGAGTTCTCTCAAAATTAGAATGGAACAGATGGAGGCTAATGACTTTCTGAGAAACCAAGAAATCACCAAACAAAACCAAAAGAATGAAAAAATGGAAGAGAATGTGAAATATCTCATGGGAAAAAGAACTGACCTGGAAAATAGATCCAGGAGAGACAATTTAAAAATTATGGGACTACCTGAAAGCCATGATCAAAAAAAGATCCTAGACATAATCTTTCATGAAATTATCAAGGAAAACTGCCCTGATATTCTACAACCAGAGGGCAAAATAAGTATTGAAGGAATCCATCAATCACCGCCTAAAAGCGATCCAAAAAGAGAAACTCCTAGGAACATTGTGTCCAAATTCCAGAGTTCCCAGGTCAAGGAGAAAATATTGCAAGCAGCTAGAAAGGAACAATTCTAGTATTGTGGAAATACAATCAGGATAACACAAGATCTAGCAGCTTCTACATTAAGGGATCGAAGGGCGTGGAATAGGATATTCCAGAAGTCAAAGGAAGTAGGACTAAAACCAAGAATCACCTACCCAGCAAAACTGAGTATAATATTTCAGGGCAAAATATGGTCTTTCAATGAAACTGAGGACTTTCAAGCATTCTTGATGAAAAGACCAGAGCTGAAAAGAAAATTTGACTTTCAAACACAAGAATGAGAAGAAGCATGAAAAAGTAAACAGCAAAGAGAAGTCAGAAGGGACTTACCAAAGGTGAACTGTTTACATTCCTACATGGAAAGGCAATATTTGTAACTCTTAAAAAGTTTCAGTATCTGGGTAGTTGGTGGGACCACACACAGATGTACACACACACACACGCACACACACACATGTACATGCGTGCACGCACACACATACACACATGCATGCACACACAGAGACAGAGAGCACAGAGTGAATTGAATAGGATGGGACCATATCTTAAAAGAAATTAAGGTAAATGGTGAGAGAGAAATGTAGTGGGAGGAGAGAGGATGAAATGGAATGGGGTAAATTATATCTCATTCAAGAGGCAAGCAGGAGACTTTTTAGTGGAGAGAAAAAGAGGAGAGCTGAGAAAAAAACATAAGTTTATCCTCATCACATTCGATTAAAGGAAGGAATAAAATGCACACTCATTTTGGTATGAAAACCTATCTTACAGTACAAGAAAGTGGGGGAGAAGGAGATAGGCAGGGAGGGAGGAATGATGGAAGGGAGGGCAATGGGAGAAGGGAGCAATTTGAAATCAACACTCTTGGGGAGGGACAGGATCAAAAGACAGAATAGAAACAATGGGGGACAGGATAGGATGGAGGGAAATACAGTTAGTCTTACACAACACGACTGTTATTGAAGTCATTTGCAAAACTACACAGATATGGCCTATATTGAATTGCCTTGCCTTCCCAAAGGGAATGGGTGGGGAGAGAGGGATGGGGAGAATTTGGAACTCAAAGTTCTAGGAACAACTGTTGAGTATTGTTGTTGCTACTAGGAAATAAGAAATACAGTTAATGGGGAATACAAAGTCATCTGGCCCTACAGGACAAAAGAGAAGATGGGGACAAGAGAAGGGAGGGATGACAGAAGAGAGGGCAGATTGGAGATAGGGAAAATTAGATTGCTTGGTGTATTGGGGTGGGGGAAGGGGATAAATGGGGAGAAAATTTGGAACCCAAAATTTGGAAAATCAATGTAAAAAGTTAAATAAATAAATATATATTTAAAGAAAAAACAAAAGGCAATAAAATGAAATTTGAAAGGAGAAAAAAAAGAAATAATTCATTCCTTGTGTACTAAAGAAATTTTTAGGGAATCTCTTGTTATAGAGCATTTGCCTGATGCAGCAAAATAGCTAAGATTAATTTATTCATTCTATTCAGCATACATTATGTGTCAAGCACTGTGTTGTATTATGACCTGGAGATACAAAGATAAGTTTAAAAAGAATAGAAAAGAAATGCCCCTTCCTCTCAAGGAATTTATATTCTAATGGGGGAAACAATACATGTGGGCAAGAGATCACAGGTAACCTGTGAAGAGAACTTTATTTTGGGGGGTCACAAGGACAGAAATTTGCTTGACAGAGCAGTTGATCGAAATGCCTTTTGCTAAAATGATAGCATGGATTTGTGGCTAAAGCAAGAGGGGGAAAATTGTTGCAGAAACCAGATAGCCAGTGTATAGCTGGATGGGATATGAAGCATGATATTGTCTGAACTAGGTAGATACAGTGATTTAGGTAAGGGGGTACTCCACTCATTCAATTAATCACTTACTCCCTGAAAGCAGCTCTACCCTTGAGGTTGAGTTGCAAAACTGAATAGACTGTGGCTTATACAGAAAATAGAGTTCCAAGTGGAGAAGATTAAGGAAGTGGATGGACAGAAAACAAGATGGCTGGAGTGGATAACTGGATGGGATGTGGGAAGCCTCTGTGTAGGATATGACAGCTGAACTAAGCCTCGAAGAAAACCAGGGATTCTTAAAAGACTGAGGTGAGGATTGAATACATTTTACACAAGGAAGACAGACTATGCCAAGACTTAAAGTTAGAAGATGGAAAGCCATGTATGAGATGCAGAAAGAATCCAGCCTTTCCAATAGAGTGTATTAAGTAGAATCATGTGCAATAAGCCTGGGAGGGTAGGACTGTGTAAGATTAAGAAGGGTTTGGATAGAAGAGTGGACAGAACTGAGGCAGGGAGACCAATTTAAAGACTGTTGTAATGGTCCAGGTAAAGGATAATAATGGTGGAAAACCATAGAGAAATGCTTCTTTTCTCTATACCTAGATGAAGATATAGCAAGTTCTGTACTAGATGCCAACAGGAAATTTCTCCAAATAACTCATAGATGTACAAAGAACACACCCTAAGTCCTGGCTCTCAATGCTGTCTCTCCTATCAAGTGCACCATAATGGATAGTTTTACTTGTAGGGCCAATTGTTAGCGATTTCTCAATCTTGACAGCTAGGAATAAGCACAAACAGTTATGCACTCAGCATTTTCCAAAGGAGACTGTCTCATCCCTTTGCCTAGGGGAGAAGAGGCCTTCCCTCCCACTACTTCAAAGCTCTGTCTAAAGTCTTGACTCTTCGCAGAGAAGTACACATTCTTAACAGAAACCAAATGGCATCTACTTATT
The DNA here is from genome assembly GCA_023548195.1 of Bettongia penicillata ogilbyi. Classification (NCBI taxonomy): domain Eukaryota; kingdom Metazoa; phylum Chordata; class Mammalia; order Diprotodontia; family Potoroidae; genus Bettongia; species Bettongia penicillata. The sequence continues at coordinate 830,799 of JAJHZJ010000484.1, read as the reverse complement.
AACCTACTAGTAGTGTCTGATGGCTGAGCGGGAGCATTTAGAAGAAACTAATCAGATGATAGAGTAATGATTTTAACTAATGGGATTTAACAAAACATTACATAAAATAATCGATGGAGCATTGCCCTGAGTCCTTCACGGACTTTAAAAATGCTTTACAATTAATTAACACTTTCTATCGGAGAAACTCAAAACCTCCTTCAAACACTGAGGAAAGTCCCACTGTGAGCAAACGAGAAGTGAGGTGGAAATAAACTGTACTATCTTCAGTTTCTAATGCCATTTTTATTTCATTTTCTCAAAGAAAAGTCAAGCAAGAGTTTGATGTAAAGCCAGTCTTTGAATTATTTTAAGCAGACTTTCTTCTCTGTAGGGTAGTGATGGCCTTTGTGCTCCACTGACCCACCTCTCAGAGCTTTTGATACCAATAATGAAGATTCTGACAGCATATGGCTAGGGATGGAGATCATAGCTAGAGTGCTATAGATAAGGAAAAATAATTCAGTTTATATCATCCAGGAGCACAATACCAGGGTGGAGGGAAGGGGAAATTGGAAATCTCATTAAAGTCTATTGCAAATGAGGTATCATAAGCAATTTTTTTTGGAGGCAATACAGGTTAAGTGATTTGCCCAAGATCATGCAGCTAGTTAGTATCTGAATCTGGATTTGAACTCAGATCCTCCTGACTCCAGGGCCCATGCTCTATCCACTATGCCACATAGCTGCCCTGAATTATGAGCAATAAGGAATGAAAAGAGAACTACACATGCAAAAAGCCACCAACAATACATAATTGAGAAAGTGAATAGATTGATTGGTAATATATAGTGGACAGGTCACTGCTCTAAGTTAGAGGACCTGGGTTCATATCCTGCCTCTGATGCATTCTTAATGTGTTAACTTGAGTATGTCCTCTGATGTCTCTGAATTTCCTCATAGGTAAAATAAGGGAAGCGGGTTGCATGCAAGTTCTGGGTGTAAGTACCTACGATTCTAGGAACAGTGTTCTGGAAAAGATAGAAAGGGAATTCCACTAAAGTACCTTTATCAGGCAGCAGCTCCTGGGATCTTTAATACTTGGATGTTGAGTGATATGGTATGATAAATTTCACTCAATAATACATGCACTTGCCTTGAGGGAAAAAAAATAGGATTTAATGCAGAGTAGCAAACATAGATTTAAGGAACTTTTCTAGTTCAATATTAGTGTGAATGTAGCCTTATATAAACTCCATCAATTATAATTATAGCTTTAACATGAATTCTCAAGATTTGGATACATTCACATACCAAAGGGTTATACTGGATTCCTCTGGTGAATCTGAATGTCAAAAGTAAATCTAGAAATTATGAGTATGGATGGGAGAAGTAAAGGAAAAGATATTAAATTCAAAAGAGAATGAGGTATCCTCATGTCTGTCATGGGGGGGGGAGGATCAGTCAGGGGAAGAGAGAAGAGAAAGAGAAGGAGGTTGAAAGAGAGAGGGAGGTTAGGAAGAAAGGATGGGATGGAAGGAGGGAGCATAAAGAGAGAGAGAAAGTGAGAGAGAGAGAGAGAGAGAGAGAGAGAGAGAATGATAATGCTTAAAGAAGAAAAGGAAGATGCTGAATGAAGGGAACAAGTAAAGGGCCACATTGAAAAAATACATATGAAATGACTCAGAATGAAATAAGTAGAACCCAAAAGTAACATGTATGATGAAAACAATTATGTAAATGAAAAAATATGAAAAGGAAGCCAAACACTGAGGAAAAAAAAACAAATTGTTAGTGTATATATATATATATATATATATATATATATATATATATATGTATATATGTTGTGCTTTGAAGTTTGCATAGGGCTTTACCTTTACAATTTTATTTTGCTATTTGCTATTATTATCCCCATGAGGAAACTGAGACAGATTAAGGTTAAATTACTTGACTAGAGTCACACAGCTAGTAAGGTTGCGAGATCTGAAATCAGGTCTTTCTGACTCTAAGTGCAAGGATCTAATCAATCAAGGATCTAATCTACAATTTCAGCTGCAGGTGAAATTCATAATTGTCATAAGTAATTTACTCTATTACTCATTTTTGATCCAGTACTTTTCTTTTTTTCAATGGATGGTTCAGACCCTGGACAATGGTATGAATGATTGGGGAGGAGGTCAGGGAGTGTAGGAGGTTTATTCAGAAATGCCATTGCTATAAAAACAAAAGGATAGTGTGCCATAGATCTACAATCAGATAGAACCTTAGAGGTTATTTAGTCTTGATAATTCTAGAGGTTATTTAATCATTGATAACTTTCTGGATTTTCTACTGACATCTCTAATGGACCATGTTCAAAAATAAGCCTCAAACGTTTCCTTCAACAGTTAATAAAATCATGGCTGTCATACTGAAAATAGCTTGTTTTAAAACCAAGAAGAACTAAAATCTTTGAGTGGTTTTACCCAAAAAGGAGGAAAGAGTCAAAATGAAAATGAAGTGAACATAATCTTGGGGTGAATTTTACATGCCAACGTAGCACTCAAAATAAATAATAAGAACACTGGTCATATTCTATCAAATGTTAGTTTCAGCTAGTTGATACACTAAAGTGATATGTCTGAAGTCAGGAAGACCTAAGTTCAATCCTGGCCTGGATAGTTATGAGCTGTGTGATATTGGACAAATCACTTAATCATTTTCTGCCTCAGTTTTCTCATCTGTCAAATAATAATGGTACCTACCCGTCAGAGTTGTTGTGAGGATAAAATGAAAACTTTTATGAAGTGCTTAGCATATAATATGAACTATATAAATGTTTATTGTTATTATTCCTATCATTATTGTTATTATTTTAAGAAGCAATTTTCAAAGATTTCTGAGATATGTTAGATAAAATCCTATGGTTCAAGATACCTAAAGAGAAAATGAATCAAAGAAGTTTATTCAGATCCCACTGACTTCTAGGCATTTTCCTGACAACTATTACTATATTTATTACCTATTCCTAACTGTGAATAGGCTGTCATGATTATGTCCTTGGTGTCATATTAGTTGATCTCTGCACCCATTCATTTGGTGTCTAATTGCTGTCATGGGTTCATCTATCATTTTTTCCTCTGAATGACTCCCTTGGGTCCTCTAAATCAGAGATATTAACACATGGCCAGAAAATTACAGTGGATCAGTCCAAATCAGATAAAAATATAATTGGGAAATACTTAACAAAATAAATAAAAACACAATAGAATATGGAACATTTTAATATGTGTTTTTCTAAGTTAATATGAAGCCACAGGGATCTTTATGTATGCTTTAGTGGCCTCATTTCTATTAGTTTGAAACTACTGATTGTAATGTATCTTAAGGTTAATGGTGGGTGTGGGGAAGAGTTAAAGATCTTCTCAGTCCATTAATAAGCCTCAATACATTTTGTCAATTTCTACTGAAGCCCTGGATCAGAGGGTCCTGCCCTCCAGCTCTGAAAAATGTCTAAATACTCTGAGATGAGGCAGTTTTGTTTGGGGGCTTAGCTTTTGGAAGAAGATTTGTGTGAGATATGAGACTCTGGGAAGCCACTAAGGAGTCCCCTGGCTTTGAAAATCCAGGTGTTAGTACTTCCTGTCTGGTAACTATGTATGTATGCAATGGTCACACAGTTGGCTCTCTGCTGATCTGTGATGTATGTATTGTTTATCATCAGACAGTTGGAAACCCTGTCTGTTGGTTTTTATTTCTTTGTATTTTCTCTGAAGTTCGAAGTGCTGATTTTTTTCCCTTGAACTAAATGAATAATATATGTGCTTGATTAAAGTAGATTGTTGACCCCTTGAAAGTTGCTTTCCTTTCAGAAAAGCAGATCTAAGAACTTGTGATAGCAAACTCTCCTTTGTAGGTCAGGGTCTTTGCTATTACACTGATCTAAATGATAACTCTGACTTACTTTTTGCGGGGAGAGAGGGGTAAGGGAAGAGATCAAGTACTGGGAATAAACTCAATTAATATAATCCAGATTGGCAAGGCTACACTTGGTGTCAAAGTTTGATTAACACTCACTTTCCAAATTGGATGTGTGCTACATGCATGAGATCAGTTGGAACATAATGTACAGCTTGGATTGAAATTAAACCCCATAAATAGCCCTTATATGTCTCAATTTTTGGCACAAAGAGAGTGCCGTACTCATCTCATGCTTTTAAGTCTCAGTTCTTTCTCTAATGCTCACTCATCTGACTAACTAAACAACCTTTCCTTCCTAAATAAGCTGTTTCCTTTCTCTGCCATTGACTTGTGCCTCCACCACCCACTTATATTCCAAGAGTCTTCCTATTTCCAGAATTACTAAAAAACACCCCCCAAAGAGGTCATTTTTAATCATTGTCTCAGTATCATCCCATGTATCATCTATTCCCACAACATCCAAGATCTGTGGAGGAAAATTTTCTTTCACATGCTAATGATGAAAATGAGGTCTCCTTAACTCCCCATCTGGCAGGACTCCAATGTCCTAATATCTTGGCTTCTCACCTGTGCCTTAGTACTATTTCCAAATACCTACCATATAGCTATACTTATCTATATTTACCTATATGTCTATATTCATATGTATCTATACACATTATATATGTGAATATATATATACATACATAAGTATGTTTAATGATTATAAGTACATATGCATATACTAATGTTCTTTCCTCAAGATAAACATATATAAAATGATCTGTCACCAAACAAATTTATTTCTTTTTTTCCCCTTATTTCTCTGTTTCTTCCAATAGTGATCCATTTTTTTAATCTTTTGAGTTAGAAAATTTGGAGTTATCATTTCCTCTTTCCTCTCTGCACAGCCAAAGACAATGGACAAACATGTGGTAGAATGAAAAAAATGTTAGATATCCTGAGTTCAAATGATGTGTCTGCTATTTACTACTTGCAGGGTCTTGACCATTTTTTAAACTTATCTGGGTCTCAGTTCTTTATCTGTACAATATCAGAGTTGAACTAAGTAGCCTCTAAAGCCTCTTCCAGTTCTAGATTTATGTTATCATTACCCTATGAAAGCAAAGTGAACAATCTTTTCTAAATTCCATTGTTTATTCACTCCAGATATCTTTGGTGTTCTTCCCCAGTCCTTCTTCTTATTCCCCATGGCACCAGCTTAATCTGATGCCCTCATCATCACTTAAGTGTGTATCTGTAATTTCCCGAATCCTATCTCCCCCACCTTTGCCCTATGACTTCCATTCCATACTGCCTACTACTACCAGATTAAACTTGCAAAACAACTAAACAACCCTAAGGAAAATCACAGCACTTCCCACTCAAGACTCTCTAATGGATAAATATGTGCTTAGTGCACCAAATATAGATAGCTCTGCTGGATTTTTAAGATGCACCATGACCTGAACCTTCCTTATTTATTCAACTTTTCCTTTTTTTGGACTGGATCATGCTAATAAGTTACTTCTGAGGAGGAAATTCCTTCTATGAATGCAGATTGCAGCTTGCTCTGGGACTTATAACCCAGAAACACTGGAGGTTGAATGATCTTCCCAGAGTCACACTTGCCAGTATGTGTCAGAAAGGAGAGTTGAACTCAACTGTTCATGGATTTGGGGCAAGCTCCCTCTCTATAAATGATCCTACCTCCCAAATGTGTTTTATCCTTTCTCTTCTCTCCTTAACACTCCACCCTCTACTTATACTATTTTTGTTTCCCCTCTTTGCCCTCAATTCATGATATAACCTATTCCTCTTTCTTTGCATTTTTAAAGGCATAACTTTTAATTAAAAGCTTTAAGTCTTCCCACTCATGTGGACCTTTTCCATTTCTCCACTTCAGTGGGACATATAATCAATCTCACAGAGTTCTATGATTGCATTGTTTTCAAATTATTTATTTATATTAGTTTGTCTCTCCAACCAGACCATAAACATCACAAAGATGAGGAACAAAATATGTCATATGTCTTTGGATGCGTCATCCCCTTCAGGAAAATTTTGAGAATGTAATTAACTAAGTTACTGCTAGTTTAATGCATACACATCTGACATATGGAGGATGCCATGATGGATAGAGTGTTGGCCTTGGTGGCATCAAAACTGGGGTTAAAATTTTAACTTTCTTACACCCAGGCTGTGTGATCCTGGACAAATCACAGTGCCCCAGGCAACCCCTTAAGGCTTTTATGTTGCAAAGTAGATTTTCATCTGTAGGGATAGAGAAAATTTCCCACTGTGAGTTCTCTGACAATAATGAAACTCCAAGCCAATCAAAAACAAAATCAATGACCCATAGGACTCATTTTCATAGATCTTTCATTTGTCAGTGATTTCAATGGTATTTCTCAATTTCTTCAACTTTCTCTTCCTGAAGTTTCATGGTTCGTACTCTGTAAATAACTTCTCAGTTCTATAACAAAAAATTTTTTCCCTGTCTGGCATTTTGCTCACATTTTTTTCTGCTCCTAACTCCAATAATGCTGCAAAAATCTCACAAAGGAGGCAGACAATTAGCATGATAATATTATCTGTAATCCTCAATTTCTTAAAGCAATTGACATTTAAGGACCAGTAGAACATTTTTGTCATTAAACTGTAATTGCCTATGGACTTTTCAGGCATTTACTAATTTTAAAATATCCCTTGCAGAGCTTCACCTTTGATAATGTCAGTAGTAGAAGAAGAATCTAGTTTTCTCTCTCCCTGTGACACAGATAGCAGACTGAATGTATTATCTTTGAAAAATATCTTTCTAAATAAGGTTATATTTATCAAACCTCATTCTTGGACCACCTCTCAAGACATAGACATAGTCAATAGAGGAATACAGTGAAATGAATTGAGATGTTCTACCAATGGACCACTTCAACTTTTATTACCATAGGTCATGTATGATCCCCTAATTATCATTTCTTTTCTCATATGTGAAATCAAGTGGTTAGAGAGAATGTTTAAAATCCCTTTCAGTTCTAAACATGAGGCTGGTCATATTTTCCTACCACCTAAGCAACTTGCTCTGATACTTTGCCGCAAATCTAAGTGGCCATCACTGAGAGGACGGTGGGAATCTATAATGCTGATGGACCAGTATCTTTTAGGGCAATAACTCCATTCAGAATTGAATTGTGTATTGATATCAGTGACTCACCGTGGAGATCTTATTCATCAAGTAATCCAATGAGTTGTTTATCATTCTCATGTTGGAGGCAGCAATGACTTTTTAGGGGGGAGGGCGCATATTTCTAGAATCAAAAAGACCAAACTGTTGCAGTAATAAAAGAACCAGAATATGAAACACTTTGATTCCATTTTTTGCTCTCCAAGGTTTTTAAGAGAGAAGAGGAATAGACAGCTTGGGGTAGTGGGTTCAAAGTAATTCTTTGAGTCAGAGACCTGGCTCCAACTTGTGCCTCTGACACATACTGGTTGGGAAAACCTGGGAAAATTACCTGACTTCTCAGTAACCCAGGAAAAGTTGAAAACAACACATTGCAGGGTTTTGCTGATCTACATTGCTAGAGGGAATTTCTTAACTAGGGAATTCCTTGCACTGATAGAACCATGTCTATCTCTCTCTACCAAGAAATGTATTAAGTAATTGCAAGCTAGTTCCTGGAATCCCATTACTGCTTTATTTCTTTAACTTTGGCATTTTCAACATCTGTCCTTGGTTGTATAACTGTGGCAGTTTTTTGGACAACTGCTTGTAATTGTTCCCTTTTTTCTGGCATTATTGACCTCTTCCATTTTCTGGATTACCTGATGACTGGAAAAGAGGGTGGGTGATGTATTCCTAATGTATTCCTAAGTCTGTTCATTATAACTAGCCATTAAACTTCAACCACCTTGAAGCACCCTTTATACCACCTACATGTGACACAAAATCTCTTCTGGAAACCAAGATGGAGTGTTTTTAGAGCTGAACAATACCAAGCAATTTAATCAGATAACACTGATACAGACTTCAATCAGATCCCTACCCTGAAAATTTAGCTTAGCAATCCTGTTTCTTAAAATGACTGCTATAGGATATGGTGAGGAATTTGATATCAGGCCACCAGATTCCTGGGCTTAAGTTGTTATAGAAACTCTGTTTCTACCTTAAAGAAAACAGAACAGAGGGCCCTAATCAGAAGCTTGTTATACCACTGAAAAACCAAATGCTTGCCATATTTGGCAAATGCTCAAAAAAATTGCCTGACACCCCTCCTCACAGTTCCTGCCAAAATATTCGTCAATTTGTAGCATTATCGAAGATAGCGTCTTTAGTCTTGGAGGATTTAAACTTCACAAATATAATTAACAGTCTGATAAAATTATTATTACTTATATTGCTGAACTACACTACCAACTGAAAAGAATGGGATTTGGAGGCTTTCATATTTACATATACTTATCTTGTACATAGAATCCATGAGGAAATCTTCCATTGGAACTGCTTAACTGTACCAAATGTAACACTGATAAAGAAAAGGGAAAAGGCAGTGAGGTTATAACACTTCATATTATCTAAGTTCAAGGAGCATCGACTAAGCTAACAGCTGCCCTTAGTACCCAGTGTTGTATACCCCAGTATAAATCAGAGGTGGGGCATGAATCCCAATTCCAAGTGAATCTTGATTGCAAATGCTTCTCTGTTTTTATACCACATGGTGCGTTCCCAAGCTCCGGGCATACGTAGACAAAAAATTAATTCTCTCTTTCTCCCCGCTCCACCCCCACTCCCCCACACACACACCTTGCTTTCTAATGGAGTCAATGTGATGGAGCCAAATGAAAGCTGGGCCTCCAGTCAACTGAGACCTGGTTTTGTCTCTGACTTCTGCCTATATGACTTAAGGCAAGATATTTAACATAGTGCCTGACTCATAATAAGCAACGAATTAACACTTGTTGATTGATTTAACTCTTTTGAGCTTTATTTTTACTATTTATAAAGTGAGGATAATAGGACTTATAGCAATTACCTCAGAGGATTAAGATCACATGAGATAATACATGTACCTGATGGTCTGGATCTTTGATGCCATTGGTGTCAGGAATTTCCACTGAGGAAATTCTTTTAACCCATGTAGATCTGCAACTGTTCTGCTAATTACAGCTTTAAAGAATTGTCTGGGGGCACTGATAGTTTAAGTGCCTCGCTCATAATCATACAAATGATTTGTAAGTAGGATGTCAAGCCAAGACTTCGTGATTCCAAGCAAGGTTTTTATCCGTTACTCCATCTTCCCTCTAAAGTCCATTTCAGTTCTAAATCTAGAATCTTATTATCCTAAAATGGAATATAAACCTGCAAAAAACATTTTGAGGCTTCCTGCCAATCTTTCTTGATATTTATTCTCTCTAGATATATCAGTGTATTCAGACCCTTGTTCAATTAATCTGCTGCTTGGGTTAGTCTCCTTCTTGTTTTTATTTAAGGAGTTCAGGATCTGGTTCAGTGTAACCCAACCCTTATTCTCATACATGGGGACTTTTATGTCTATTTTGATGGGTCCTCCCAGTTCATCAGTCACTCTCTGTGGTCCTTATTACCTATGTTTTTCTTTAACTAGTATTGATTTGATCATTGTTCTAAGAGAAAGAACTAGAAAGGAGTGTGGGATTTTAGCGGGATAGATGCAAGATGTCCAGGGTGGAGACTGGATAGAATGACATACCTCTATGATCTCCCTAAATTCCCTTCTCTGAATATTACCTCCCCTCCTTCCATCTCTCAGCCTTCTTTGCTCACCTTGTGCCAGGACTTCATAAACTTCTACTCATAACCCCATTCAGTTCTTCTTGAACGGTGAATCATGACACAAGTTGTTTATCCTCACTCTGTAGTTTGCATCCCCTTTACCTTTCCTTGATTTTCAAGTCATTTATCTTGTTATGGCTTCACTTTCTTCTATTTAGTTTTATTCTCCTTTGGTTAACCAGTTCAATGCTGCCTTGTCTTTTGACCTTGAATCCCTTCCTCCCCTTTTCTAAAGCTGGTCAAGATTTGCCAAACAGTAATACTAAATTTTTCTTTCATCCACTTTCTCTGATCTTGCTCTTTTGTTGCTAAAAGTGACAAATATTATGTTAACTGAATGCCATGTATATTTCTTAAACTAATTTCTAAATAACAAGCCTTTTATCCTGACCTTATTAAATCTATAAGAGCTTTCATAATGGCAATTCCAAACCTTTTCTTAATCTTGGGACTTCTACCCCCTCCCCTCTTTCTGTCTCTCTGTCTCTGTCTCTCTCTCTTTTTCTCTCTCTTCCTCTCTCTCCCCAGTGGAATCTTATGAAACCAATTTGAAGAAACTCTATTTTTTCCAATAAGAAAGTCATTGTTTTCTATAGGTTCAATTATTGACTCCACTTAGATGATACCCAAATATATAGATATATATCTTAATCTTTTCCTGAACACCTGCATTACTAATTGCCTGCTCAACATCTCTTTCTGAATATCCCATTGGCATTTCAAACTGAAAATGTTCACAATATCACCAAATATCTTACTCCCTAAAATTTCTGTGCCTCCAAACTTCTCAATTTCTTTGAAAGGGCACCATCATATTTTTCAGTCAACCAGATATTTATCTTCAGAATTTTACTTGAATTTTTCATTCTCCTTCACCTCTCATTTCCTTTTGGTTACCTAAGAATATTGATTCTACATCCATTACACCATTCCTATCCATTGACAGGACCATATTACCAGGCCCTCATTAACTCTTGCCAAGACAACTTAAATTGCCTCCTAATTTTTCTCCCTGCCTTCTGTTTCCCTTCCTGTTTATATAACTTCAAAACTAATATCCTGAAAGAATGCATGAGAATTAAAATACAATATTCCTTCTCCTTTAAGCATCTTATTTCTATTAAGGATATACAGATATAAATGCATATTTACATGGGAGAAAAAGACAGAACAACTTATACAAAAAAATGTGAAATATTGAATGTATCCTGAACATATCTATTCTCTATTTATCTGTCCATCTATCATCACATGCTTGCCTGTCTTTCTATATATCTATTACACACACACACACACACACACACACACACACACACACACGGTCCTATACATGTTGCCTCTGCTAACAGGGTATAAATTCCTTAGGACAATGTTATTTAAATGCTTGGTTCATTCCATAGATTGAAAATAAAATTTTTAAAAAAAGATTAAAAGAATTCCTTGGGGCAAGTAGTTTTTTTATTTTGTTTTTCGCTTTCATTTTTAATTCCTTGCACAGAGATGGGCATGTATTAGGTGCTTAATAAATGATTTCCCTTGTTTATTTGATTATCTATAAGGGTAACCCAGCTTCCTCCTAAGCATGAGGCAGTATTGTGAAAAAACAACCCTGAGCTTTATGCTACGTATATACAGTGCAGAGTATGATTCTATCTTTCTAAGAAAAAGCACTTCAGTAAATTTCAGATATTCTTCATTTACACACATGGACAGAATTTCTGTTAGGAGTAATGGAGGAAGAAAACATTGAGTGGCAGAATTGAGCCACAGACAAATATAGTAATCTTCCCATCATGTTTCTTGACATTCAAGAATTATGACTCTAGAGACTGCTGACATATGACCTCACTCCAGTGAGATTATTCTCTCTTTCTTGGTTTAATCTGAGATTTTATCTCATTCCAATCTGAAGAGCTCATTCCCTACTCTAATTTTTGGTTACTCTGTTTCTTTTTTTTTACTGTCTTGCTTGGATAAGGGATTTTGTTTGCTAGTTTTTATTTGGGATGGTCTTTTGTGAAACAGGCATTTGATGCAGCATTGGCAAATGTAACTTAAAGACTACCTTCTTGATAAAAAAACAGAGAGCAAGATTTTGATCTGAGACTCACATACTCAAAGAACAGAGATATTTGAAGATGAATGTAGGTAAATAATTTTCATCCAATACCCCTTTTGGAACCTGGAGAAGGGACTGTCCAGCTATGATGGTCATAAATCTTGACAGCACCCCCCCGCACATCTCTTAATAGTATGTAGAAAATTCAAATATAACTTTTCCCTTATTCTCTCAAAGTTGGTCCAGACCACAAATCACATCCATTCATGCCACACAGGAGCCATGTTGATATACTTGGTCCCCTTTACACAGATCTTACAAAATTTGAGTTAATATGATTATAGTCACTAATGTTATTTTATTATTATTATTATTTGGCACTTAATAAGGAGTCTAAATGAAACTCTTTTGATGTATTTTAAGTTTGTTCATGGAGGTGATTGATGCGGATTGGCAGGGAGGAGCACAGAGTAATACTTTAGATGGTTGTAATAAAATCTGCATAGATATGGAAACAGCCATTATTAAACCACTTAAGAGCTGATTAGCTTGATTGGAGAGGAGATGACATGGTGGAAAGTAATGGGTTATAAAGTTAGAGAGGTACAAGGGTAGGGGGCTTAGCTATTAGATGATGGAAAGGGAGTCTTGAATATTGCCTCAGAAATTAAAATTGCTATAATGGGAAACCAGGAGTCATTTTGGGTTTTTAATGAAATATAAGGTGATGAAAAAAAGTTTGAAGATGAGTATTAGTCTAAGAGCTGTTGTTGGGGTGGCATGGAATAAGGAAGATACTGAAAGTAGAAAAATTAGCTAGGATACTGTTTCAGTAATCTCATACTGTGGGCAGCTAGGTGGTGCAGCGGATAGAGCACCCGCACAGGAGTCAGGAGGACCTGAGTTCAAATCTCACCTCAGACACTTGATACTCACTAGCTGAGTGATCTTGGGCAAGTCACTTAACCCCAATTGCCTCATCCTGGGTCATCTCCAGTCATCCTGATGAATACCTGGCTACTGGATTCAGATGGCTCTGGAGGAGAAGTGAGGCTGGTGACCTGCACAGCCCTCCCTTACTCAAAACAAAGTCAAGGGCAAGTCATGTCATTATTTTTCTGATGGCATGGTTTTCTTTGGCAACAAAGGATGAACACACACACACACTGAATCCCACACTGTAGAAATGACAAACATAGAATGTGGTTGTGTCTATTGGAATGGAGAAGGGACTATTTATATTCTTTGTAATAACTGCAATTCCAAATGCTTTTTGGTAACTATAATTAATAGGTACAATTATTATTTTCTGAGCAATTTTTGCTCAATTTTTAGAGATACAAACTGAAGGTGTATATAGCAATAACATTAATGACAATACTATAGGAAAGTAAAATCTTTGTCATTGGAAATAGTACTTGATTTTGAAATAATATCACAAATTTGGGAATAGATATACACATTTATAACCTCTGCTATTTTATCTGAAGCAAGGTGGAACTTGAATTCAGGAATGATATACTTGTATTCTAATATCCCCTATAGTTCTAAATAAATTATTGTGTGAGCCTTTATACAGTTATAATATCCAATATTCTTGCTAGATGTTCAGTGGAGTTAGGAAGACATTCCGAATCCTAAGCCTGATGAATATTACCTGTGTTATCAAAAACAATTCACTTCTTAGTGTCCCAGGCAGTTCACTAAAATTACCAATTGCTAATTTTCATTGAAATAGTTTTGACACAAGGAGTTTACCATATCAATGAAATCATATTCGTGACTTTAAAAACAAATTTAAAAACTATGTCTGTAATGGAATCCTGCTACGCAGGCTATAAAACTCTTTATATCTCTATCATGGAAATGATCAGGGGAATTTTCTGATCAAATAGTTTGATGAGATTATAGGCCATGGACTGTTGAGAGATGGATGCCTTCTCTCGATATAGTTCAATCTTTCAGTCTTTTTGACTTTTCCTGATTCCCCATGAAGTTTTCTTTGCAAAGATACTGGAGTGGTTTGTCATTTCCTTCATCAGCATATTAAAGCAAACTGAGATTGAGTGACTTGCCCAGAATCACGTAGCTAGTAAGTGAGACCGGATTTGAACTCAGGTCTCCCTAACTCTAGGCCCATTGATCTCTCCTGAGTTACCTGTCTTCCTTCAAGGTAAATAGAGGTTAGGTGACTTACCCAGATTCACACATGTAGTAAAAGTCTGAGCCTAGATTTAAACTGAAGTCTTCCTGACTTCAGGCCCAACACTCTGTCCAATGAGCCAACCGGCTGCCTTTAATCCATTAATATAGATATGAGTCTAACACCTTACTATTAGGACTCCAGAGATTGAACCAGCCTATTGATGAAAGGTTGAGTCTCAGGAAGAAGGACTAATGCTGGATCATCCTCCATCTCTATGGTCAGTAAGAAGGCTCCGCTCTTTTGCCATTAGGGGCCAGGATATGTGGACGTTTCCATCCGTTCATGCTGTTACTGTTCTGGGAGAGTGGAAATCAAAGAGAAACTGGAAATATTTATACACTAGTTCAACAAATTATCTTTATACTCTAATGGTAGGTTCATGTGGCATTTTAGTGTTTTATGTTTTCCTAGATGATGCAGTGGATAAAGCACCAGATCTGAAGTCAGGCAGACCTGAGTTCAAATCCAGTCTCAGACACTTACTACCTTTGTGACCCTGGACAAGTCACTTATCCCAGTTTGCTTCAATTTCCTATAAAATGATCTAGAGAAGGAAAACCACTCTGGTATCTTTGCCAAAAAAACAAAACAACACAAACACAAAACACAAATGAGGTCATGAAGAGTTAGACACAACTGTAACTACTAAACAACATTAATGAAATATTTTCGTGGGGTCCTACAAGAGTTTTTTTTCAATTATTTAAAAATGCCATATGCAAAATGCTTATATTATATACTGAATATCTATGTAGGAATTGAAGACTCAGTTACTCACATTTGGGGTTACATAGGCAAGAAACAGATTTAAGTTTTATTTGCATATTCTAGGAGTTTGACTCCAGAAAGGGGGACAAGTCCAAAAAAGAATTAAGCCACTTGGGTTAGCCCAAGGATCAAACTTAGTTCATGTTAGCCCACGGAATGCTGGGTCTTGGCCATGGAACAATCTCTATCTCCAGAAGTTAATGAAGTAGTAACATTAATAAAGGTGTGTTAGTGATGACCACCTAAACAGAGGTTTATTAGGCACTTGTTTTCAGAGTACTATGCTAGGCACTGTCCATAACAACAAGCATAGAGAAGGAGAAATTTGATCAGTTTTTTTAATCAAATGACAGGTTAGGCAGTATTAGAGAAGAAAACAAAAAATAAATGTTTCATTGTTTGATGGGATTGGCATGAGGGAAGGAAAGGGTAGAATCAAGAGTCCAGGTGAACATTTTAGGTTTACCAAAGAGGAAGGTCATTACTTCTTCTGAGACTGAAATTTTAAAAAAAGGAGGGAGAGAGATAAAGTCATCCTTAAGATTAGGGCAGTTGAGGAGGCTTGATAACTTCAATTGTTTTAATAAAATTAAGTAAAGTGAGATTGAGAGGAAAGGGGACAGAATTTGCAATTTTAAGAGAGAAGAGGGCATTTGGAAGAGTTCCTTAGAAGAGTGTAAAAGAGAGTAAAGGGCTTGCCATAAACCCAGTAAGGATCCAACTTAATTAGATTGCAATTTTTTTGTAATAGTCATTAACCAAAATTGATGTTTAGTGAAGTAGAATCCACAAAAAATAAAAAGGATCAAGGATTCAAAGTTAGAAGGTAGAGAGTAACTGACATGGCTGACCCATACGATCAAATATTAACAGAGACAAAAGTGAGGCCAGAACAGACTGATACTTTGAAAGAATTTGGAATAATCAAAGGATTAAAGGTCATGATGAAACTGGAGGAGTAAAGGAGGGGATGATGTGGAAATGCATGAGCTTGTAGTCAAGAGGGGAATTTCAGAGTTTAGTTTCTTGGAGGTGGAGTAGTTTCAAGAATGATAAAGTATAAAGTATGTATATGCCCTGGTGGGTAGATAAGTTTTGTCCTCAAAAACATTGAGGAAAAAGTATTAGGTCATCCATATGAATATTAAAATCTCTCAGAATTAAGGCAGAGAAGATGGCAAGAAAGACTTATACAAGTACCAAGCCGCCAAAAATAACAGCAAACAGAAAGTCAGGAGAATGGTTAATGACAGCAGTAAAGATTAGGAGAGGGTAGATTGGCCTCCAAAAGAGAGCTATTGAGTGATTGTGGCATTGATGGTATCTGGAAATGTCAGTAGTGAGCGAAAATTGCACCAAATCTGTCTCCAAGCCCTACAAAAACTAAGAGAAATAGGAGGAAATAAAAAAGTCCAAAATTAGAGAGAACTAAAGATATACTGACTTCAGGGAAAACCCATATTGTAATTTTAAGATTTAAAATAAGTGTAAAAGGAAGCCTTCTAAGAGGAAGGAATATTTTTAGGTGGGAAGTATACTCCAGAAGGTCCAGAAGAAGGAAAGACTGGGAAAGATAGAGACTTAAGCATGGATACTGAGAATAAGTTTGCCGAAAGACCTGGTTTGTGAGACCATCCACCTGAATGAGTAGAAGCTAGGGGGTGGTTTTCTGGTGTGAGAAGTCACAGCAATGGTGAGTGGAGTTACAGGGCAATCAATTGTCCAATAAAATATAATAAGTAAATGTTTTTGAGACATTAATGAATTGTATCAATGGCAGTTATCATGGTCATTTATTGCTTTTATTATTAACTAGCCTTTTCTAGAAGCAATGCTAATGATAATTTGATTACTGTCTCTATCAAGTGAAAAGAGAGGTGGAGAGGGGAGACATGATACATAGTGATTGGTGGTGAATTGCTAAATTACTAAATGCAAGAGGCATACCCAGTTTTTTGGGTCATTGCTGGTAATGACCATGATGACAGCAAGGAATACTGCTTCAATCACACTTTAGGAAGGCACACAAGGTATGGGGAAAACAGCATAGAAAGTACAGAGACAAATGGTATAAAGGGGAAAGGGTACAGGGGCAGAGGAGTAGGAACTTGGATGGGCTTGTAAAGGAAGGCAAGTAGGATGGAGAAGGAAATGGGGAGGCAGAGACATATGTAACCATGGATAAGAGTTGGGAGCATCAACAGGATGGACCCAAATGGAAAAGAGTTCAGGGGCTAGGAGTTTGGAGTCTCATATTTACAGGGTTTTGGTGGAAGGCAGACTAGCTCATAACTATGCCTTCTTGGTTTCAGTTCATTAATAAATCTCATCATTTCAAAGTTACCAGAATATTTTAATGTTAGTTTATTAACAAAACAGTAATATCTCAAAGTTATCAGCACTACTTGATGTTCTACTGATTTACTATGAATGTCTGGAGCTTATCTAAGGTTTACATATCATAGGTCCAAAAGTCCCAGATAGCATGGTATGGATAACTTCTTCTGATTTAGTACATAATCTCAGGATTTTAATTTTAGTTAATAAAGAATATAATTTGCAAATTGTGCTCCTTCAATCTTTGGGACAGTCTGTGCCTGACTTCTGGGTTCCTCTTTGTAATTTTACTCCCTGCTATTGTTATTTTATACTGATTATTTAAAAACTTAATATATTAATTAGAAGTAAGGGAGCTGTGGTCAGGGGGACCAGGGCAAGATACAATTTTAACACAGGTTGGAAACAGGGTCAAGTGTCTGGGTCCAACTGGACACCGGGGCAAATCACTAAGCAAATGACCCCAAAGTGGAAGTTCCAGCAGGAAAAATAGCAGGGCACCAGTAGCAATGGCAGAGAGGGATGGCTGGAAGATGGTGGAAGTAAATCAAGATGTGTGATAGTAGGGAAATTGGAGGCATGTGTTAAGTATAAAGTCAACGGGGATGGACAGAGGAACTCATAGGGAAACAAGTCTCCATGATTCCACTTAGAACATGATAAGTATTTGTTAAGTAAAAAAGTTAAGCTTGTTGATAGTTTCCAATACAGTTTCCCCTAGATGAATTTTGATGCTTGTACTATATGGATTCCAATAAAAAGTATAAGAAAATGAAACTGCTGCATGAGTATGATAAGGCTATTTTACTGCTACCTTATTTAAAAAAATAATTCAGACTATTCACTGGAAGGTTAAATGATGAAGCTGAAGTTTAAATACTTTGATCACATAATGAGAAGATAGGATTCACTGGAAAAGAACCTGATGTTGGGAAAGACTGGAAGGAAAAGGAAAAGGAGACAATAGAGGATAAAGTGGATAGACACTGTCATGGAATCATGGACATGAGGCTGGACAGACTTTGGGAGACAGTTGAGAACAGAAGAGCCTGGCGTACTATATATAGTTCTTGGGGTCATGAAAAGTCAGACATGACAACATCAGTCTCTAATTTCAAATTTTTTCAACCATACCATGCTTCCTTCCTATCAATAAGAATGGTGTGTAATTAACCCATCACAGTATCAATGTAAGCTAATCATTTTCCAACCCTTCCTTTGGATTTCAGCACTTGCTCAAAGTGTTCCTTGTCTCATTTTCTCTGGATAGCATTCTCAAGGACTTAGATAACTACAATGATGGCCTATGTAACAATCTACTCACAAATATATTTTGCATGTGAGTAAGTAATTACAGTGATTGACAAAGATTTTTTTTCTTTTGTAAGTTAACAATCCCTTTAAAGGCATCCGTCTGCCACCATTAATTTGCTTTTATTTTCATAAAGTGTGTCAAGCTAAATTTTAGAATATTCTTTGCCAATATCATCATAAATTACACTCAAAAGCCATTAATAATAATCACTTACTATAAGCATGCATTTTATTTTTAAACCAAAGCTGATTTCATTGGAAGGAACTCCTAAGGAAGAACTACTGCAACCAAAAACAGATTAGTTCCTGCTTTCCAATTTGTAGTCTTATAGAGTTACTAGGCAACACTGCGACATTAAGTGACTTTCTTAAGATCCCACAATAGGACTTTAACCCAGATCACTTTTACACCAAGGCTACCTCTATAAGAGTGAAATTATTTCTTCCTCACATGGGCACTGAATGTGGCATGATACTATTGACAGATTGACGATTATCTCACCTTCCTCCGGTGCCAACGTTATTTAGTAGCATTATTCTTAGAGTTGGTTTTTCATATTGGAAATATTGCAGACACTCTATAACTCATGGGAATGAGCAAGTAGGAGTTTCTTTGGATAGATATTTTAGTGATACAGGTGAAAGCTACCTTATCTTTCCAAATTCTTTTGACACAAAGTTCATTAACTCTCATATGCATTCTTTCTGTTGTTTGAAACCTATGAGTCAGATGTTTGTTGGAGCCTATCATCTATTAGATCTGTCCTCAACTGTTCTCAATCATGATTACTGTGTTTATTGCTCATGATTCATCTGCATTTGTAAGACTACATTAACATGATATTTTGAAGCATATCAATTGATGGTTTTCTGGAATTACATTAAACATATTTTGACTTGAACAAATATTTGGAAAATGAGGCACAGAGATGTGAAATGCCCCATCCAAGTGGAAATTAGTGATTTCAGGAGCTGAACCCACATCCTCTGATTTCGAAACCAGTGTTTTTTTTTTTTTTCCTGCTCTTCCCTCATTCCTCACTGTACCAAATTCTTCTCATGGAGTTTGCATTTTGTAAGAATAAAAATATATTTTATGTAAATAAATATTTACAAAATAGGTGCAAAAGAAATACAAAATAATTTCGGGAGACAATTGAGGAAATCATGAAATTCCCCTAGTTGGAGGGGGAAATTTGAACTGAACTTTGAAGAAAGGTAAGGATTCTCAGCAGGAAGGTGAGAATGGAATGCATTTCAGGCATGGGGGCGGGTGATTGCGTTGCTCTCTGTAATGGAATGTTGTATAAATTATAATGTAAGCCAGATTGTATTCAGATTAAAGGAGGAGGGGTAATGTGGGAACAATCTGGGGAGACAGTTTTGAATCAGCTTGTAAAAGGATTTAAATGCTTTTAAAACATTCAAAACAGAGGAGTTTATATTTTTATTCATATTCCTAACATATATAATTAGAAGGTACCTCCCCATGATATAGAAGGTAGTTCAGTTTTTTTTTTCAGTAAAACTATCCCAGTCATGTATTGATAATTAAGCAGTATGGAAAGGGCCACCCATTGGAAAAGAGTCCAGAAATACCTATGGAATTAAGGTAATTTGTGTTTGTGATTAAATACAGGTGCAATCAGCCCATAACTGAACAGAAGAATGGGAAAGAATTCATGCCATAGGAAGCAATTAGCATATTTAGAATATCTTTTAAAAGGCATGTGCAACAAGATAAAAATAGTTTTGCATTTTTTAATTCCAGCCAGTAAGTATGAAATATGCCTTATTTTAGAAGGTAGGAGTCCTGCCTAGTGTCAGAATGTCAAACTTTGAGCTTTTTATTTTTAGTTCACTTGCTCAGCAACCTCAGGAAACCTCTCTGATTTCTCTGAACTTTGTATTGCTAAATGTAAAGGATTCCTAAGGATATAGGTTCTGGCCTGCAGTAATAAACTAAAAGATGTTTTGTGTCATCTCAGCTCAAAGTATTATGTTGCAATGCACAACCAGCTTGATCAAAACCTATTATTTCCATTCCTTTTCTTCTCTATTTATTAAACTTCTATCCATCATTCAAGGTCTAGATCAAGGATTACCTCCTGCATGAGGTCTTCCAGATTCATTTTCCTCTGATATCCTATCACTTGGTCTATGCCACATAACTTAGCATTTAATTGCACGATGTCTCATTCATTTTCTGTTGTCACCAAACTCTTAACTCTCTCCTTCAGAGAAAGGGTTGTTTATTTTTGTTTTTTGTGTTCCCTTTGTATCACCTGCGCTTAGCAAGCTGCTGGACACTGCGGTAGGCACTTAAATGCATTGTTGACTGCCTGTGATTGTTCTATATGTGTGATTCTCATATTGACAAAAGGCAGTGTTGCTCAAAAGATAGAGTGCAGGATTTATAGGCATTGTGGAATAGTAGATTCAGCACTGGATTTGTTCCAATCCTCCTTCAGGAATTTACTAGCTTTATGACCTAGGCAGCACTTAACCTTTTGGAGCCTCAGTTTCTGCATCTGTTAAATAAAAGAGTCTAAACTGACACTTTCAGTTCCCAATCTATAATCTAATGATCCCATGCCTTGATCCAAGTCCCAAGTGTGCTGCTTCCTGTTTGCATGACCATTGGCCACGTCACCTGGTTGGTTGGTTGTTGTCCTTCGTCTTCGAAGAGGACCAAAATGACATCACCATTGTAAAGTGAAATTTCAATGTGTCCGACTGTGGCTGATCAGACCAATACAATCTTGGAATGCTCTACCACAGGTTGGGCACAGATAGTCCATATGAATATTTGGGGCAAATATCCCAAATTCCTGCATCCTGCATTTACTTTGTGCTGTCTCAATTCTGCTTTGCTCAAAAAGCACAGCATATTTTCTTATGTGGGCACACCATGCTGAGCAGTCCTGTGCCGGTGTCTCCCATGTTGCACAATCAAATCCAAAGTTCTTGAGAGAGACTTAGAGAGTGTCTTTGTATTGTTTCTTCTGGCCACCATGTGATTGCCTGCCCCATGCAAATTCTCCGTAAAATAGTCTTTTTGGGAAGTCTATATTTGGCATTCCCACAACATGGTCAGCCCTTCAGAGTTTCACTCTCTGAAGCATAGCTTGAATACTTGGCAGTTCGGCTTGAGCAAGGACTTCAATGTCTGGTACCTTATCTGCCAGGTGATCCTCAGAAGCTTCCTAAGACAGTTCAAATGGAAACGATTCCGTTTCCTGGCATGGAGCTGGTAGACTGCCCATGTTTCATAGGTGTACAACAATGAGATCAGTATAACAGCTCTGTAGACCTTCAATTTGGTAGTCAATCTAATACCTCTTCTCTCCTAAACTTTTCTTCGGAGCCTCCTAAACACTGAGCTAGCTCTGGCAATGCGTGCATCAACCTTATTGTCAATGTGTACATCCCTGGAAAGTACACTACCAAGGTAAATGAACTTACCCACAGCATTCAAAACTTCTCCATTCAAAGAAAAATTTTATGAAGACGTAGAGATCATCAGTATGCCAAAAGAGGACAAGTTTATAATTCTGGGTGACTTTAATGCTGGAGTAGGTTCAGATTACTAGACTTGTCAGGGAGTCCTAGGAAGGAATGGAGTTTTAAAGAGCAACAGTAATGGTCACTTACTGCTGAAGACTTTTACATCACATGACCTTCTCAACACCAACACTGGCATCTAATAGATTATGTGATTGTAAGGAGAAGAGACAAAAAAGATGTGAGAGTGACTAAGGCAATATGTGGTGCAGAGTGCTGGAGTGATCATAGACTTATCCTTTCCAAGCTAAATATTCACATTCATCAAAAGTGCTGATCGCAAGGCAAAATGACTACCAGAAGAATTAATGTCAACAAATTAGAGCTTTTCTTTAAATGTGAACAGTTTGCTGCTGACTTGGAGGGAAAGTTGAGCCAACACACAGTTGGCAACAGTGGAGCAGAAAAGGAGTGGGCAACTCTCACAGATTTGGTGTACAGCACTGCATTTGCTCATCTGGGTCAGAACACTCGCAAACATCAAGACTGGTTTGATGAAAATGATGGGGAAATTCAGAAGATGCTAAATGAAAAAACGAGAACTCCACATGACTAACCAAGTCACTTAACCCTATCTGAATCTCACTTTTTCCATTGATAAAATGAGGTCAGACTACATCAACTTTGAGACCTCTTAAGTTTCAAGAGTATGATTCTATGAGGTTACCCTTTTATTGTATCCCTAAAATGATCACATATCTGCCTCTTCTAGTATCTAAGATCAAAGATCTTGTATCTAAGAATCAAAGAAACTAAATCCATCAGTCTATTTTAAATGAGAGCTAACAGTACAAACATTATAACTGACAGTAATTGCATAACAATAAATGCCATATTAAAAATACTTAAATATCCTATTAATAAATTAAATAGCATTTATATCAATGACATTTATACTATATTAATATTAATAATAAATTAATCATATTAATAAGCATGGAAAAATTGTCTATGGTCCATTGAATTTCTCCTCTTTTATTTCATGCTTAATAGTGCTAGCTTATCAAAATAGGATTATCTCATTTTAAAGATGAGGAAACTGAGGCCAAGGGAGGAAAGATATGACAAAGATAAAAGGTAAAGCAACATTTTCTTGTTCCAAGTCCATTCCTCTTGCTACAATAAAGTTCTCTCATAAAAAAGATACTTTTGAATAGAGATGAATCTAAGGCAAAACAAAAAGAGTATATTAGTGGAGGGAAGGGGGAAGAGTCACAAAAATTTAACACAAGCAATTATGACAGATTTTCATTCACCCAAGTGAATTATTTTTTCTGTTGTTTTCACGTGGTGATTTGCAAATTTTATTTTGTGGGACGTTTGCACTGATTGCCCTCGGTGCCAAAATTGAACATTATTGTTCTGCCCATGGAAACTAAATGAAATGTAATGAGAAAGACAAAACATGTTCAATATTTTTCCCAACACCATCTTACTATAAGTGCTTGTTGTTGTATTGGGTTCAATTTTAGACTCAAAAAGTCTGTTCCCCCAAAACACAGACCATAAAAGTTCCTAGAATCCTAGCCACAGCCTTGAGAAGTGTCATTTGAGGATAAGTCTAGGTAAATGTTGAGAGACATCATTAAAAGATTACGCACAAGGAGATTATTCTTATTTTATTTTTTTTTTGTCCATGGTAACTCATGAAAATCATCTACTAAGGGGTGGAGAGGTTATAATCTACATCAGATCTTTTAAAGCATTAGTCATAGTAATTGACTTGCCTTAGGTCTGTTTTTTAGTGGGATAACTCAGGTTTCCTAAAGGCATTTGGCAAATGGGCCGTAGTTTATATGCCTGCCTGTATTATCTATGATTACACAGCTATAGCTTCCTAAGAGTCCAAGTACCTATGATTTCACCAGAGTCATTTTCCCAAATATGTCATTCTGTAACTTTCCTACTCAGTGAACTCTGGTGGCTTCCTATTACCTTGACTGATAAATAGAATTTCCTGTTTGGCCTTGAAAGGCCTTCACAACCTGGCCCTAAGTTGCCTTTCCAATCTCATTATTCCTCTTTGTAGACTTTATATTTCAGTCGAAGTGACCCACTAGCTATTTATCACACATGATACTCTATTTCCTTTCTCCTTACCTTTGTCCTAGTTACCCCGGTGTGTAGAATACCCTCCCTACTGACTTCTTCTTAAAAATACACACTTCCCTTCAAAACTCAGTTTAAGCACCCAAATTTCCCCAAACTACCCCCAAAGTACCATATATTATTTCTAATTCTTTTGTATATACTATGAAATGTATATGTTGTCCCTTAGACAGAATGTAAACTTTGTGAAGGCAAGAATTGTTTCATTTTTGTCTTTGTTGCTCCAGCTTTTCATGCACATAAAATGTATTTAATGAATGTTGGTGGGCTGATTAATTGATTGATCCCTCTATCAAAGTGGATGTCATTTCTTTGCTTCATTTTAAAAGTTTTCAAAAAGTGATTTGGTTAAAAAAACTCCATCCTTGTTCATAGATTTAAAGCTAAAAGTCACCTTAGTATGAATCTCATACCTTCATTTTTACAGATGAGAAAATTGAGGTGCCAAAAATTGATGTGTTTCACTTAAGATCACACAAGTATTACAGCTGGAATGTGAAGCGAAGCCCCACTGATTCGATTCCAGACTCTTTGTACTGAACCTAATATCAGTCAGTTTCATGAGTAGTCTCCCTGATCCTCAGCAGGCTGTCCTGTTGTATGTGACAGACATATAGACAATTTGGCATGAGGCCTAAGTTTTCCAGTTTAATAGAGCTTTCCAAAACTGTCTTCCCAACATGGCATTGAAGAAATGTATATGCCATGTGTATGTATTCATATACATGCCACAATGAGGCATCAGAGTAGAATACCAGTTGTGGATAGCCAAAGTGGAATAGAGAAAATTTGGATGAATTTTTATCTGCAACGTACTTTAAAAGTCTAAACAAGTATATTCTTTAAAATGTATTTCTTTAAAAAGGAACAAAAATGATGCCTATTAATTTACAGAATTTTGTAAAACCTTAGCTGGGAAGCATCATTATAATGATGGTTCATATTGATTAATTAAAACACAAGGCAAAAGCAAATTGAGAAGTCCCTACTAAAATTAAATTATTTGGAGATAAATACCATAAACTTATTTTCATGAGAAGGAAGACTACTGCATAAGTATAAAGAACACTAAAGTAAAGTATGAATTTTGTTCAAGGATAATACCTATAGCTACTAATGAGTCAAATCTGGAATGCAGAAAACACACCAGAAAATAAAATAAGGAGCTAATGAAGCCATTTGATTTAATGCAGCGACCAGATTTCTAATACTTTTATATTTCTCCTAGTTCTAATTCTTGGCTCTTCATTTCGAGAGAGTAGGGGTGTATGCCTTTCTTTAGATGCATTTCAGAATACCTCTATTAAAAGGAATGAATAGAAGAAATTCACTGTCCCAAATTCCAGTTGATATCTATACTTGCTACATCATTATCTTTTCATCCAAAGTAATAAATATTCTTTGCTATCAGAAAGATTTCAAACCATTTGGAATGGATCCTATGTACATAGTACCTGTTGCCTCAAAGTAATGTGCTAGTCTCCCTTCAAAGAAAATGAAGTGGAAGGAAAATAGAGCAAGTTGATTGGACTTTATCATGGTTTTCCCATTCAATTTATGTGGATTCTCTTTTCTTTCCTGTCTTCCTCTCCTCTCCCTTCCCCTATCTCTCTTTTTTCTTTTCTTTTGATATCAAATAGGAGGAGGAGGAGGAGGGGAGAGTATCTTGAACTCTCTCAAGGCTCTTCTTTGAATGTTGTGTGAGCATGAATCATGGAATATCCAAATCCACACTGAATCAAAATTAAGGGTGAATCAAGAGCAAATTGAGAGACAGGTTGTGGGCCAAAACTATTTTCAATATATTGCTAATATTAACTTATAAAGAAGAAATTATATGAAAGGAAATGATATGAAGAAAATGTGATGATGGGCCTGTCATGGCTGTAATGAGTGATGAATGGATTTCCTGCTACCAGTCTGAACTCAGCTGGAGGATTCCATCTCACCTCTTTAGTACAGATTTCTCTTGTGCATACTTTGATTTCTTGACTTCTCTCCATTACTCGTCAAACCTGGGCCTCATAAAACTTTCCATTTTTTGTATTATATAATGATGTTCAAAAGTATAAGCTGACTTGCCAGCCCCCTCTTATGGAGGCATAGGGAATAGGGGAGCCAGGTTATTGCCTGTGAATCAAGTGAATTTTTTTTTTTACTTAACCTTTAGAAATTATTGTTGGACCCACAAGGGCTGCCTTATTAAACCCACTCCCTGTACTTTATCTAGGCATATAATTTGAGCTAGCTTCAGGCCTAAAGAACCTGGCTGCCAAAGAAAGGGAAATGCTGCTTCCTCTTCTTACTTTCTTTAGCTCATTATATCCCTACCAAAAAACCTTGGGGATATTTTTTTAATAGCTTAGGTTGTGGTTCAAAACTTAGAGCTTCTCCCAAAAAGGGAGAGATAAAAATGTACTCAATAATACTGTATGAATATGGAATGGAACAAGTAATATATTCCTACACACAAAAGAACAGCTAAATACAAAAGACAAGGAGTACATTATGAGAACAAGTTAAAAATAGGATTCAGTGATTTAACTAATACTTGCTGTTATAATCTGCTCAAAGTTTGTTTTCTCAGCCTCATCTGAATATAAAGCAATTTGCAGGTGTGATAATTAAGCTTTCTGCATTTTGCCTCAGCTCTGCACTGTCCCAACAGCTGTCAATTCAGGTTTAGGCTAATCCCCTTTTTTTTCTTTTTCTTTTTGGCTGTTCTCACCAGAAGCAGCAGGATAATTACCAGAGACTCCTGCCTTCTCATCATTCAGTTTCAACTTAATAGGCCTTGGGACTACCAGACTCCTCTTACTCACAAGGTGATTTCCAATCCTGAATATGTTGATCTTGGATAGATACCCATTTACCCAAGATCAAGAAAAGAAAAACAAATATAAAATATTGAGGGGTTGAAGGAACAACCCATTGAGTTCTCTAGAACTAGATGCCATAGAGGTGAAGTTGAATGATAATGGAGTGAAGAAATTCAACATCTCCCCACCCCATACTGGAAGTCTTGGCATTACATAATTTTCCCTGAAATACTGAAACAAGAGATCAAGAGCCCAAAGTCATTTCTTCTATCAACTGATGCAGTACCATGCCCTACCTTCAAGAGTAAGGGGACAAGAAAGGGCCAAGGGAATCACTCAAGACTTTCCACATCATTCATAAACTCCTTTCAGTTGTGTGTTATGTCTTGAGCAGAGGCAAGACTTAAAGGTTCCATGTGGTTAATTGAAACTACAAAGGACAAATTTGAACTTGCTTCATTAGAGGGACCTTGTTATACCAGGATGCTATAACCTTCAGCATCTTCTCCTTGATATGTCTGGCTCCTTCTTTCCTTGGATTTATAATCTGGAATATTCTCTGTCATCAGTGCCAGGTCAAATCCTAAGCAAAGACAGATTGGGGGGTGCTGAGGAAAAAAAAATATTTCCCCACCCTTGGATCCTCACAAAGGATGTTAAACATTTACATTTTCAGTATTATAAGACAGATTGGTCTTATATATTAGAATAAATGACATGATATTTCCCACATTATGCAGGATTGACACTTGACTGAATTTGTATTCATCTCTTTTCCCACTCTTATATATACAAATACACAGACACACATACACACATACAGAGAAACACATACAATCACTCATAAAATCCCATCAAGTAATAAATGGAAAAAATATTCCATTCCTTTATTTCTCTCTCTAGTTCAGGCTTTTATTCATTTTCTCCCAAACCATTACAATGATCTATATATTCTTCCTGCCCTTCTACTTTGGCCCCTACTCTCTCCCTTCCAATTCAATACTACACACTGCAACTAGGAGGTTATTTTCCTAATATAGAGATTTGATCATACTATTATTTACTCAATAACATTCACTGATCCCCTCAGAGTGAGCCTAGAATGAAATCTAGTCCGTCCCAAATTAATGACTCTCCATGATCTGTGTTCAAGCTTCTGTCATGTCACTCCATTTCACTTGTACTTGGCTCTGATCAGCCTGAAGCAATTATAATTCTCTGAACACACCCTGTGATGTCTAGCCTCTATGCCTGAAGGGAGGCAGCGTAGAGAACTGGTAAGAGCATCAAACTTGTACTTAGGAACTTGGAATCCTGTGACTACAGGTAGAATCTGATGTTGCCCCCAACCACCTGAGTGGTTGGGCAAGTACCTTGACCTCTCTGGACTTCAGTTAGTAACTGAAAGAATTAATGTAGATAACCTCCAAGATTCCCTCTGTCATACATGTAAAAAATTTTGACAAGATAAAAGAATGGGTGCTGCATCTCTTTTTTCCTGGTATAGAGAACTCCCAGCTGAGAATATTCCATCTATCACTGCAAGTTAGCATCTTCTTTGCAATTTATCCATTTAGAGAATTATCTAGGGCACTGAAATTTAAAGTGATTTTGCCTAGGTTTTTCTGCCAAATATGTGCTAGAGGTGGTGCTCAAATGTAGGTCTTCCTGGCTCTGAGGCCAGTTATCTATCCACTATACCAAAATGTCTTTCAACATCTTTAAAGTTGTTAGCTAAATTGAGCCATTGTATATGCTATTATTACCTAATTTGTGAGATTTGTAACATTCAATATCATTATTAAAAATCTTCATCTTTAAGACTTTGGTCTAATTTTCCTTTGTCATTAATACCACACATCACACACACACACACACACACACACACACACACACACACACACCACCACCACCACCACCACCACCACCACCACACCACCACCACCACACCACACCACACCATACCACACACCACACTCTATATGAGGAGAGAAAAGAGGGAGGGAAGAAGGGAAAAAAGAAGGAAGGAGGGAAAGAAGGAAGCATAGGAAGGAAGCAAGGAAGAAAGGAAGGAAGGAAAGAAGTGAAAGGAAGGGAAGAAGAAGAGAGGTCAGAAAGGAAGGAAGAAAAAAGCAGAAGGAAAGAAAAAGAAAAAAGGAAGGAAGGAGAAAATGAAAGGAAGGAGGGAGGGAAGAAAGCAAAGAAGGGAGAAAAGAAGGGAAGGAGGAAAGGAAAGAATAAAGAGAAAGAGAGAGAAAGAAAAATGAAAAAGGAAGAAAGAGAAAAAGGGAGGAAGGGAAGGGAGGAAGGAGAGAAGGAAGGGAGAAGGAAGGAAAGACAAAAGGAAGGAGGGAAGGGGAAGGAACATTGGAAGGTAAAGGATGGAAGCAGGGAAGGAAAGGGGCAAACAAAGGATAGAAAAAAAGAAGGAAAGAGAAAAGAAAGAGAAAAGAAGGAAGGAAGGAAAGGAAAGAAGGAAAGAAGGAAGGAAGGAAGAAAGGAACATTACACTCTATATTCCCCTCCTCAACTTGTCTTAGGGCAGATTTCATGATGCAGATCTTTTAAGGAGTGGCCTTTAGGGCTGTTATTTTTAGGTAAGTCCCAGTAAGTGGATTTCAGGGCTGTTAAGATTTTGTGTCTCAATTGCATGACCCTTTCTAGCAATTGTATTTTTTCACTCAAGTCAGGCTCAGCCTGAATCATGGGAAGCCACAGGAACAGAAACTTGAACCCACACATATCTTTGGCTCAGATATTTAGCCCTTAAATGTGATATTTGGAAACTTTCACAAAGCGGAACACTGTTTTGAAGCAAACATGTGTATGAAGCATTTCATAACATTATCTGGTTGCACTGTTATGAAACTGCTGCCCACACCCGGATACGCCAGCTGATTTTTTTCTCTTGCATAGAGGTTGTAGAGGTTTAGACCACTCTGTAATGACTATTCAGAATGCTGATCAGCAACTCATCTCCATCTCCTTCCAGAGGACCTGGGGTTCCATTTCCCCAGAGCCACTGTTTAGGAGAAAAGCAAAAATAAACACAACTACAGACATAGTGAATGCGGAAACAGGCCTAGACATGGTGATTCTTTTCTTAGGCTCTCTTCCAAATGTTTTGTATTCGTCCTTTTTTTTTCTTTTTGGACATAGTAAAATGTAGACTGTCTTCTACTGTCTCAGCTTTTTAAAACTCCAAATAACATTACTAAGAAAGTCTTCCAGGAAAGAAAGAGAATACCTCTACCTTCTTTCAAGAAAGAGATAACCATGTATGAAAAGTTGCCATCCACCTGAACCCCTCCAGATTAATGGTTATAAATATGACAGCATTCTCTTGGGAGTGAATTTTCTCCCTGGTAATTAAGGGTCATAAATTAAAACAAGAAAACCAACACACTGCCCAAATAATTGCTCATGCTTCAATCCAGCCCTGTTAAATCTTGTTCAAGATTTCTTTGGTCTCAGTCCATCATCCCTTTTATTGCTTTACCCATGTTGGAACTTTCCTTTTCCTATTGCTATGTCACTGAATCCAGTTCCTTTATTACCCTAAAGGGTCAGGGGACCAGATGATGAATACTTCTAAGTTACCCTATTTGAAATCCAGCTACTCAGTACTCAAAAATAGGGGCCTGATTTTATGGTCACATACACAAATCACCTGAAAGAATTATGTTTCAATGCTAGTGACTCTATGACAATATCCATCTGAACTTCTATAGGAAAAGCTTTTTAGCACAGAACTATCCATTTATGGGATCTGCTGATGTTATGGAAGTCTCTTTTATATAAGTTTCAGGCACTGGACTGGTTTACAGCTCCTAATTACCTGAGAATTGAAGCTACTCAAAGGGTTTTTTTTTCCTGTTTTTTTTTTCTTCCAAATTATAGGTTAACCAAAGAGGTGTTCCTATGATGTTTTCAAATGCTGACTGAAAAAATTGAACCACAACAAAGATTTCCTTTGGAAATAGCTTAGACAACATGGCTTTGAGTTCCTTAAAATTCTGAAATTTTGGGTTATCAATAAACATGAAAGCAAACAGTCTAGTTCATTTTTACCAACGAAATTGCCTGAGAACTAGATTGTTTGCTTTCATGTTTCTTGATAACCCAAAATTTCAAAATTTTAAGGAACTCAAAGCCATGTAGTCTAAGCTATTTCCAAAGGAAATTTTTGTTGCTGTTCAGTTGTTTCAGTGATGTGCAACTCTTCATGACTCCATTTAGGATTTTTTTGGCAAAGATACTAGAGTATTCAGGGAGGATTCATACCTCTGGTGTGAGTGTTCACCTAAGCCTTGTTAGGGATGCTCATCTACCATTGATTTCTATCTTTCATCCAACTCTCACCTGTGACTCTAAGAAGCTGTAGTAAATGCAGCATCCATGCCCTAGAAAAAACACCTCAACAGATGAGTGAGATCTGATTGAGGGTAACTGACAGCCCTCAAACCCTTCAGTGAGTCAGGGCCATATCTACCCAAAGTATGTGAAAATTTTCCTGGCAGGACTGACTGATGAGAACAATTTATTCCAACAGTCATTAAGGAGATTGACACAGGTTCTGGGGAGTGCGAGAGCTTGGCCAGACCTTGATGATACAAAGGTCATCCACTGCGTTCTGGACCATGGTCACTTGTTTTAATTTTCGTCTTGTCACCGGTCTACTATGACTCAAAAGAGTGAGGCTGATGATTTTCACTTCAATCCAGTTCAAGCATGAGTCAAGTTATCACCTCACGATGTCATTGTTCCTCTTAAAAAACAAAGTGTAATAAACAACAAATGGAATGATTTGCCATTTCCTTCTCCAGCTCATTTTACAGATGAGGAACTAAGGGGAACAAAGTTAAATGGCTTTTCCAGGGTCACACAGTTAGAAAGTTTCTGAGACCAGATTTGAACTTAGGAAGATAAGTCTTCCTGACTTGAGGCTTGGTACTCTGTCCATTGCACCACCTATCTACATTACAGCATTCTGGACAAATGGTCATGTGTTCTTTGGTTGGTTTCTCTGCCTCTGATCTTTCCTGATTAGTTATCTAATGGATCTTCCTAAAGTTCAGATCTAATGATGTCATTTCATCCCCCACTTTTTCCCCATTCAATAAATCCAGTGACTTCCTATCATATCCAGAATCAAATGTAAAATCCTCTGGTTGTCAATCAAAGCCTTTCATAATCTGGTTCCTTCTTACCTTTCCTGTCTTTGCATACACGTTGATAATGAAGTTGATACATGAATTGCCAGAACTAGCTCAGTGTTTGGAAGGCTCTAAAGGAAAGTATGAGAGAGAAGAGGTATTAGACTGACTCCTAAACTGAAAGTCTACAGAGTTGTTGTGTTGCCCTCATGGTTGTATGCCTGTGGAACACGGACAGTGTACTAGTACCATGCCAGGAAACTGAATCACTTTTATTTGAGTTGTCTTAGGAAGATTCTGAAGATCACCTGGCCGGAGAAGGTACCAGACACCGAGGTCCTTATACAAACTAAACTGCCGAGCATTCAAACTATGCTTTAGAGAGCACAACTCCGATGGGCTGGCCATGTTGTTTGAATGCAAAAATGTATGCTTGCCAAAAAGACTATTTTAGGGAAAACTCACACAGGGCAGGCAATCACATGGTGGTCAGAAGAAGTGACACAAGAATACTCTCAAGATTTCTCTCAAAAACTTTGGAATTTGATTGTGCGACATGGGAGACACTGGCATAGGACTGTGCAACATGGCACAACTGCATCAGAGAGGTTGCTGTGCTCCACAGAGCAAAATTGAACCATCTCAAAGGAAACACAGGATGCACAATTTAGAGAATCCACCCCAAATGTGCACACAGACTATTTGTGCCTGACCTGTGGTAGAGCATTCTGAGTTTGTATTGGTCTAATCAGCCACAGTCACACATGTTGAAACTTGATTTTTGCACAGTGATGTCTAATGTCCTCTTTGAGAATGAAGGACAGCAGTCAATCAACCCCTGCCAACAACCCTTTGATCCAAAGACATTGGCTTCCTGACTATTCCTCACTAAGATATTCTACGTCCCAACTCTATGTCTTCATTGACTGTTTCTTATGCCTAGAATGGTCTCCCTTCTCATTTCCATTTCTCTTCTTTCTTTGAGTATCAGCTAAAATTCAATATTCTCTGAAAAGTCTTTTCCAATTCACTTTAATGCTAATGCCTTCCCTCTGTTAATTTCCTCCAGTTTATCCAGTATATGTTATTTGTATGTCGTTACATGCTGTCTCCCTAGTTGCTCCCTGTTTTTGTATCCCTTGTGCATAACCGTAGTGACTTGCATGTAGTAGGTGTCTTGTTGATTGTCTTTGTTTAAATAACTCCCATGGGGGTAAACAAAGGTAGAATATTTCACTTTCAGACAGGCCTGATTTTTGGAAAGATTTGTTTCTCTGACACAAAACCTATATTTTATCACTTTTCAGCTTCCTTCCTTACTGCTCCTCCACCCAACTTCCTACAGGAACATAACCTGCATTATCCTGATTGATTTATAGTAGAGCTTGCGTGCAGAGTGCCCTGACACATAAGACATAGCTCTAATGCTAGAAGGGATCTCAGATGCCATCTCGTCCACAACCCTCATTTTACGGATCAGGAAACTGTGCCCCAGGTAGACTAACCAGCATTACCCATAGAGTTATATAGGTCTAGAATCAGAAGGGTCTTCTGAGTCTACCTAATTCACTTTCTCCCTCATTTTATAGATGAGGGAACATCCATGTAGCACAAGAACCCCATAGGGACGCCTTAGTCATATGGGAAGGGCTTTCCCAGCACCATCAGTCCTGTCTCCTCCCATGCCTAACTTGCAACTTTGGACCACTCCTTTCCATATGGAAGCTCCGGAAATCCCAGTTTTTCTTTTGACCTCCTCAATTCTAAACTCCGTTTACAGCTTACCCTGGGTGTGGGCCTTCTATACTATCTAATTGGAGATCCACAGAAGGAGATGAGATACTTATTTTTTTTTTCTTTTTCATTCTCCCCCCCCACACACACACCCATTTTCACAGAGGGTGTGGAGAACTGCCCCTGCCCCTCTAGGCTCACTGCAGGGAACTAAGCAGTTTACAGAGGCTGTGCAAAATGCATGAAGTTGAGCTTACTCATGAATCAGCCTTTCCCATTTTACTCCAAAATTCCAAACATGGACAAGGCCATTCCAGCCTCCAAATAATAGTTCGAGTTTCTAATGAGATGATAATATTAGCTGTCACAAAGAAAACAGGCTAGGGCTTGTACATGTTGGGAATGACAGACTTCCAAAAAGACCTATGCCATTCCACAGCTACCCACAATGCTCTGCTGATCATTTTGGAGAAATATTTATGAGAGATTGCAAAAATCAAGAAATTTAATTAATATTCTATTTGCTCCTTGGCTAAGATGAACATGACCAAGTTAGACAACTAGTAACTTGGAAAAAAATTAAAAACGATCCTAGATTTAGACCTGATGTGTTTTCCCTACCTCATGTATTGAATTAAAATGAAGTCACATCTAATAACAATTTGGTATTATTATAATAATTTTCAAAGCCACCTAAATAAACTTTATATATACATATATATATATAATGTATATAGAGAGACTAACCTTAAGATCAATTTAATAAAAATCATGAGATTGATAATAGAGTTAGAAAGAATATTGGCTCTGCACTCAGATCCAAATTCCACAAACTTGAGTAAGTCACAACCTCACTGTGCCTCAGTTACTTCATGTGCAAAATTGGCAATTGACCTAAATGGCCTCTGTGGTGCCTTCAAATTTTAGACGTAGGATCTTTTGGTGCTATGAATTAACAATTTTTTTGAGTTCTTATTGAGCTTCATATTGAACATTTGTAATGTGAAGAGGAACATCGGAAGAAGGGGAGGAACAAGAAAGGGAAAGAAAGAAGGAAAGAAAGAAGAAAGGAAGGAGTGGAGAAAAGAAGGTATTGGTGGAATAAGTTGCCAAAATAGGAATTCCCCATTGTGAGGAAATTTGTATCCTTCAAGACTATCACTCTGTTGGAAATAGCAATAGAAATATTTGATGAACAGGTATTGTAAGGCAAGTATAAATACGTATATTCAGTTTTGCATAGATAACCTATCTCTCCTGAGGTGCTAAATCTGGATGTTATACAAAGATCTTACATCTATCAGTTAATCTATAAAAAGACTTTTTAATCTTGGGGGAGTATTATATATTGGTCTCTGTGTATTTATTAGTACAATTTTTGTTCTGAGAACTATTTTAAGCACAAAGAATACAAGGACAACAGTGAACCAATTCTTGCTGTCAGGGTACTTATATATCTAGAGCTCTTTTCACTATCTTTCACTACCTGATGAAAGTAACAGATTAATTGTGAAATCTGCCTTTCAGACAGTCAAGTCAATGATCAAGGCTGTTATTTGTTGTCTAGTAACCTTCTTAAAATGTTAGTGGTTGCAAAGCATCAAAGTAGGTTTTAGTGGCCTGATGTAATTTCTTCTACTTGCCTTGTTTGATTTTATTTTATTGCATTTGGTCCCATAACCAATTTCTCCCCCTTGTTTTCTCAGCTTTCTTTTCTGTGTTATTTCCCCCATTAAACTGCGAATTTTTTGAGGACATCTCAATCTGCTTTTTCAATTTCCTTAGTGTAAATATCATAAGAATAAATATTTTCAAGTGTGCATAGCTGGTGTTAATGGGCTCACTGTTCTAAACTTAGGATCTTGGACTTGAGAAAGGGAATTGATCTCTTTATTCTATAGAAGATGAAGTACATACATGTTTATTGACTGACTTTATGTATTTATATATGCATGTGTATGTGTCTATCATCTGTCATACATGTGTTGTGAATGTGTCTATCCATCTTTTTACCAAAGGTGCACCTATCTATCATCAGTGACTGCCTATTACATTTAGGATAAGTTATGAACTCATCTAAAACCTTTCCTAATTGGGCTTCAATATTTCTTTCTAGGTTTATTATACATTATTTCCTCTCATACACCCTATACTTCAGTTCTAAATAACCAAACTAGCCTACTTAATATTCCCTTTCCATAACTTTCCATCTCTGACCTCCATGCCTTTAATTAGCCTGTCCCTTATTCCCAAATGCTCTTTCTCTTTGCTGATGCCTTGTAGAACTCTGATCTCTTTTCAGCATTCTGCTTAGGTGTCATTTCCTTCACTAAGACTTCTCTGAGTCACTTAGTTATTAATATCATTCACTTTTCATGAAATCACTGTACATTCATTATATTTATATATACATATATATGTATATATACATATATATATCCTACATTTACTTATTTGTGCACCTGTATTCCATTAATAGAATGTAATCACACTGAAAGCAAGAGCTATCTTAGGTATATACATATATGATCAATACCTAGTGATGTTTCCTTCAGGTTAGCTGATACTTTGTTTCTGTGTGTTTTTAATCAGTGCTGGTAAGAATATAGACCTGAGTAGGCCCCACCATGAAGAATCTGTCAGTCTAGCAAGTGTAAAATGAAAGCATTTATACCCTCGTATTTATAACCTAGTCCTTTACCCAGGTCCTAAGATGTGGAGATACCAACATATTCATGTGCATGAATACTTCTTGACAGTGTCTTTTGTTGAAACCATTATATAATAAGTACTTAATATGTAGTTCTTTTTTAAAGGACATTTTTTAAAAATTTAAATAGATTTCATTTATTTCATTAAATATTTCAAATTACATATAAAAATAATTGTCTTTTTTTTTAAATTTGAGTTTCAAACTCTCTCCTTATTTTCCCTTCCTTCTCTTTGAGAAAGCAACCAGTTTTATATTAATTATATATGTCAGTATGTAAAACATGAGATAGTCCCTGGAAACCATGGTGATTGCTGGCAACGTTTTCCCCCTACCTATTTGCTTGGAGGCAAATGAAAATCTAGAATCCTGGAATATGCTATTGTACATCCTATAGGCTAAATGCCTGTTTTTGTATCACACTTTTCTTGAGCAGAAAAAAGAATCCAGCCATAGATCAGCAGATATTTTTTTTATCTTGAATTTTCAAAAGGTATTAACCACATTGTTTTTTTTTTTTTTTTAGAAAATATCAATATTTCAAAACCATAACTATATTGTTAAGTGTATTCCAAGGCTATAATTATAATGATATGCTATATAATATTTGAGTTATTATATTAGGAAAAATAATCATTCTAGAGTCAATGTGGTAAGCAACTTCTTTAAAATTAGTTGGGAAATTAGCTAAAATTAAGGGAACAACAGACATACATATTGCCACCAGGACTAAACACAAAGCCTTTCCAGGCTCATTCAACAATGGAACTAGAACTGAGAATCAATCCACTGCACGATAACATGTTTCAAGGAGGTCCATCAACAGTTTTATTTTGTGAATTTCTGTGAAGAACACAAAGTAATCATTATTCAAACATATTTCACATATTTGTTGCTTTAAAAAGTCTTAAAGTATCATTGTTTCACATTTAGGCTACAAGGGAGGAAAGCTTAGGGATGCTGAGTTAAATGAGATCTGGGGGACAGAAATGAAAATTAGGTAACAGACCTAAAAAATTGATATTCTGCCTTTTTTTTCCTATTCCTGCTTTTGTTTGGGTTTTGTGATAGTTCATTGTGCTATGTGGAGAGCAATGGATTCAAAGATGCTTTGAGACATACTAAGTTCCACATTAGCTTCAGGAATGTGACTCTGTCTTAGATACCTCAGATAAACCTAGAGTCCTTGGTCTAATCCCATTTTTTATCAGTAATTTATTGTTGACTATTGATGGATGCTATTGTGCCTATTATCAAAGATAATTATCCTAATGCCTTGTACAGATTGAAATTTAAAAGAAATGATTCTAAATAAACATGCTACTATGCATTAATAGTCTCTTGGTCACAATTAACTTTCTATCTATCAAGCTGTATATGAACAACAGTATGTCTTGGTTTGGGTACCCCTCTTCTTGGTCTACAGCTATGTTCTCTGGGGTGAAAGAACCAAAGTAGATTCTTGGATGAGAGAAAATGTTATCCTTTCTTTCTCACATAACTTTGTGTCAACTCATTAGGTTTTAGAAGAGGCTGTATTTCCTTGGGAAAAATTTAAGATTGAGAATATCCAGTTTAACACATTCTGAAGAGAGTGAGCAGTGGGATTGAACTATAAAGGAAGAAGAGAGATCAAAAGTGGAAAGAGAAAATTGAGTTGTATGAGCCCCAAGTACTATTAACAGATGGACTGCAGATTAGGTCAATTAAATGCTACACTCAATATTGTAGTCCCATACCCAATATTCTTATTGATCACTCATTGCTAACTATTTATAGGGGTCGTAGAGGCAGTTAGCAAAACCAATTGTCCTGATACCTTGAGAAAATTTAAAAGTTTATTCTTTGTAATACAAAAGAATTAATAGCCATTGATTAAAGTTTCAATAATGGAATCTCCAATTATAATTATTTCATCATATATCTGCTAATTCCATCAAACTATAGTTCACTTAGATCAGAATAAATTAACTACGGGATGAAAAGAACAAGCTATGAATACAATTTCATAAAATGTCATTAATAATTTACTAGAACCCCCTTTGATCCAGCTATATCACTACTAGGACTCTATCCCCAAGAGATCATAAAAATGGGAAAGGGTCCCACATGTACAAAAATATTTATAGCAGCACTCTTTGTGGTAGCCAAAAACTGGAAGTCAAGGGGATGCCCATCAATTGGGGAATGGCTGAATAAATTATGGTATATGAATGTAATGGAGTACTATTGCGCCATAAGAAATGATGAACAAGAAGACTTCAGGGAGGCCTGAAAGGACTTATATGACCTGATGCTGAGTGAAAGGAGCAGAACCAGGAGAACCTTGTGCACAGCAACGATCACAATGTGTGAGAGTTTTTTTCTGGTAGACCAGGAACTTCGTAATAGCACAAGAACTTACTAAAAAAAAAAAATCTCAAGTGGTTTTCTAAGGCAAAATGCCTTCCACACACAGAGAAAGAAATACAAAATTCAATCGCAGAATGTAGCAGATCATGTTTGTGTGTGTGTGTGTGTGCTTTTGTGTATTATGTTATGATTTGTTATATGATTTCTTCCATTTATTTTAGTGCAACTACATAGCATGACTATAGTGAAAACATACTCAATAGGAAAGTATATGTAGAACCTATACAGAATTGTATGCTGTCATGGGGAGGGAAGGGGGTAGTGGGGGGTAAGTGTGGAGGGGGTTAAAATCTTAATCTTATGGTAGTGATTGTAGAACATTAAAAATAATAATAAAATTAAATTAAATTTAAAAAATAATTTGCTAGAACCAAGAACACTTATTGGCATTTTGGTTAGTTTTTATAAAGTTGCAAGTTTTAAAAATATCCAATTTTCAAAATATTTTCCAAGACTCAAGTACTACCTTTTTATATAATTCTCTTTCTGATCCTCTCAGATGTCAGTGCCTTCTCAATCCTATTGCTGTATTTTTATTTATACATATTTTATAGATCTATGCATGTATTTTTTTATCTGTTGATAGAATGTAATGTCTTTAAGGGCAAGAATTATTTCACTTTTTTTCTTTATATTTCCACTATTTAGTTAAGGAACCGATCGTCTACAGAGGTGGTGGGATAACTGGTGTCTGACTGATTGTTCCACAATTGGCTTAATTGCTGCACGATAGAGAATTTTCAATTTCAAATTGGCAGGAAGACCAAGAGATCACCCTCGGTATCTCTGTTTTGCTCTGAACTATTTATCATTCTTATCAATGACTTGAATAATGCCTTTGATGGCATATTTATTGACTTTATTTTTTAAAAATTAAATAATTTTATGTCTATTTATAATTATTCCTCCTGTTTGCACTCCACCAATCACAACAAAAACAAAACAAAAAATAAAATAAAATGAGTTCACCATAAATATTCACAGTGTCTAAAAACAAATTCCAACACTTGTCATGTACTAAAAAAGTCTCTCTCTCTCTCTCTCTCTCTCTCTCTCTCTCTCTCTCTCCATCTCTCTCTCTCCCTGTCTCCCTCTTTTCCTCCCTCCCTCTCCTTCCCTCTCTCACCCTTTCTTTCCCTTTCTCTCTCTTAAGTTCATGACATCACTCACATGAATTGAATGGTGTGTATCATCTTCAGTCTTCTAAACTCTTTCTTTTCATTATATTGATTAACATATTATATTCTTTAATATTCTATTATTAACATTAATAAATCAATATTAATAAAATATAATATGTATAGTATTTTTTAAAATTCATTGTCATTATTCTCTATACTATTATTATTGTATAAATTTTTTGCCAAGTACTGCTCATTTCAATCTATTTCATTTCATTGAGACCTTCCCAGTTTCCTCAGAAACTGGAATTTTTACCATGTCTTATGCACAATAATATTCCATCACCTTCATATACTATAACTTGTTTATAAATTTTCCAATAGGAGGACAACTCCTTAATTTCCAATTTTCACTAATAAAAAAGAACAGCTATAAATAGTTTTGTCCATATTGGTCCTTTTCCTCTTTCATTGATTTCTTGGGGGTATAGGCCTAGAATGATAAGTTGAGTTAAAGGACTGGCACAGTTCATCAGTTTTCTAGGTATAGTGCCAAAATGTTTCCAGACTAGCTGGAGAATTTCATAGCAAAATCTACACAGGAGTGTACCTCTTTTTCTACGGCCCCTCCAACATTTGCCGTT
The DNA here is from genome assembly GCA_023548195.1 of Bettongia penicillata ogilbyi. NCBI lineage: Eukaryota > Metazoa > Chordata > Mammalia > Diprotodontia > Potoroidae > Bettongia > Bettongia penicillata. The sequence continues at coordinate 790,113 of JAJHZJ010000484.1, read as the reverse complement.
TTACTTTCTTATAATCATAGCTGTTCTGACTGGGGTAAAGTAAAATCTCAAGGTTGCTTTAATTTCCCTTCCTCTAAATATTAGTGATTTTATATGGCTGTTGATATTATGAGTTTCTTCCTTGGAAAACTAGCTATTAATATCCTATTTAAATATCTATTTTCTCTTGGGAAAAGGTGTATGTGTATGTATCTATGTATGTATGTACACACTCATATATACATACACACAGTGGATAGAGCACTGGGCTGGGAATCAGGAAAACTCATCTTCCTGAATTCAAATCTGACCTCAGTTACTTACTGGCTGTGTGACCCTGGACAAGTCATTTAACCTTGTTTGCCTTAGTTCCTCATCTATAAAATGAGCTGGAGAAGAAAATAGCAAACTTTTCCGGTATCTTTGCCAAGGGAACCTTAACTGGAGTCACAGAAAGTTAGACACAACCAATCAACGACAACATGTAAAATATATATATATATATTATACATATAATATTGTCTATGTAGATATATACAGGTATAACTATATTTTTGTATCTATAGACAGATATATTTGATTCATTTCCTTATATATCTTAGAAATGAGATCTTTATCCTACATGGAATAATTTCCTCCAAATCGGCATTTAAACCAATAGTAGTAAAATGAATCCAAAGGAGAATGTATATGGGGGGGATCTTTATCCAAGTCTCAGGAAAAAAAAGAAAAACATTAGTAAAGCTTGAATCAGGTAGAATTCTGCTGTTATTCTTGCTTTGTGTTAGCCTTTTGGGTAAAGAATTCAAAATTCAAGCTGAAAGTCTCTGATCCTTAAGGAAAAGGATCCTGATTTCTCGTGTGAAACTGAGTTGTTCATTTTTTCCAAAGAAAATGAACTCATCCAAAACAAGGAACTTGCTGTTTTGGCAAGAAATTTTCCCCATAGGCAACTAAAATAATGATCTTCCTTAATTTATTCCTGTATTTATTTCTGCAGAGTAGAGCGTTATAACATAGTTAAGTAAGATTTACTAAAATAAATTATCAGTTTGTTTTATTACACATGTGGTTCCCATGAGGTATAATACAGGCATCCTACCAAACACTATCTGTGGTAAGGAAATGTCAAAATAAATTCAGTGAAAAGTTGTAGGCATGTATTACCAGTAAACAACTGAAATTTTGCTGCCAAAGAGCAAATGGCACATTCTTTGTATTATGTTTTGCAGTTATATAATTCTAAAGTCTCTTGGCATATGCCAGCCATTGTGCTAAGAGCTGCAGTTAAAAATACAAGTAAAAAAGTTGTCCCTGACGTCAGGGAACTTATATTCTACTGGGTTAGATGACACATAAAAGGGAAATGATAAGCGGAAGAGGGCAGGTAGGAGATAACCACACATGGGGTATGGTGGTGAAGTCCAGAGAGACAGGAGCAGGGGTAGTCAAAGAATGCTTAGAGCACCCTTCCTCAAAATGGAGGTACTTGGAGGAGCTTAACCATGGGAGAAGGAGCCTGTCAGGGGTATGGTATATTCCAGAGAAGGCTACAGGGAAAGAGGAAACTTCCAGGGCAAGGAGAAATCTGAGACATGGCAGGCAAGTCTGGGGAATGTAAAGTAAAGCTAGGAAAAGTCTGTCAAGAAGAATTCTACAATGATGATGATGAAGAAGATGATGATGAAGGTGAAGATGATGATAAAGATGATGAGGATGATGATAAAATAATAAATATTATCTTTCTTCTTAAGGTAAGAAAATGAATCATGATGTATAGAGAACCCGTCTTGGAGTCTGAGAGACCTGGTTCAAATCTAGCTTCTAACAATTGCTAATTGTGCAACTCCAGTTAAGTGAATTAATTTGAGTGCTCCACATAATTCTCTCAGATTATAAATTTACGAAAAGTAGCAAGTCAGCACTACTGAAGAGGATTTCTTCACTTAGAATTCATCATTTCAGTGTATCACAGGTGTACAGCAAAAGGAAATAAAAGGAGGTATGGGGAAAGGGAGTTGGAGCTATGCCATCTCATCATTATCATCAACAACGAACATTTATTAAGTGCTACAATGCACCGGTAGTTGTACTAAATAAACATTGGGGATATAAAGAAAGGCAGGAACAATGCCTTCCCTCAAGGAGCTAAGGGTACAATGGGGGAGACAATATGGAATTATTCAGATATATACACAATAAAACAGAGTAAAAGGAAGGTAACGAATGAGGGAGGCGACCAAAATGATGTGATGGGGAAAGGAGGATAGGAAGGCCTTGAAGTTCAGATTTGAGGTTAATCCTAAAGACCACCAGGGAGGGTGGGAGATGACAGTGAGAAGGGAGAGAATTCTCAACATGAGTGACAGCCAAATGCATGCTGGTGTCAGTTCAGATTGGCTTGGACAAGTCTGTTATTAATTTATTTTAACATGAACAAATCAAAATGTGACTTGATTTTGTGGGTTTTTTTAATGTCCAAACTTAATAAAGTGTTAATAATGCAGATTAAGTTAAAAGTATGCCTTGAGTATATTTTGGAGGGGTAGGGGTGAAAAATAGCTGTCAAATGTTAGAGTTGAAGTGACTCATCCAAGGTTTCACATCTTCCAATTGCTGTAAGCAAGACTTGAACCCATATTTTCCTACCTCCAGGGTTGTCTCTTTATCCATTTTGCCAAGTTTCCCATTTTAACACATCCTACAGATTACCTCACATGTCTCTCTCTGTGTCTCTGTCTCTGTCTCTCTCTCTGTAGCTCTCTGTTTCTCTCTCTCTGTCTCTGTCTCTCTGTCTCTGTGTCTCTGTGTGTCTCTCTGTCTCTGTCTCTCTCTCTGTTTCTCTCTCTCTCTCTCTGTCTCTGTCTCTCTCTCTGTGTCTCTGTGTGTCTCTCTGTCTCTCTGTCTCTCTCTCTGTCTCTCTGTCTCTGTCTCTCTCTCTCTCTCTTTCTCTCGCTCTCGCTCTCCTCCTTCATAGGGATATTGTGATTATCTGTGGTCAAGTGTAACATGCAAAGTTGTTTGTATTTTTTTTTTATTTGTGTCTATGACTTCATTGTTATAGGAAATTCCCTATGAGGAAATCCCCTCTGCCAAAGCAGATCAAAATCTACTTTGTGACTTAACAGATTTAGATGGTTGTCTTGAGGTAAAGCAATTTCTCCAGGATCACATAGTCAAAGTATCAAAGACAGAACTAGACTAAAGGCTTTCCTGAGTGTGGAACTAGCCTTCTATGGACTCTGCTATGCTATTTCTCAGTATGGAAAGTTATTCACTTATAATTTTTATGTATTTATAGACTATCTTGCCGAAGTATTTTTAATAATAACAGCTTTTACATGGTTTCTGGTTCATACAGGTCACTGTGCTAAGACTTTTATATTTATTACCTCATTTGTTCCTCTTGGGAGGTAGGTGCTATTATCACCATTTTACAGATGAAGAAACTGAGGCAAACAGAGGTAAAGTGATGTGTTCAAGGTCACAGAGCTAGTAAATTTCTGAAATGGGATTTGAACTCAGGTCCTCCTCATTCTAGAGCTAGTACTCTGTTGTGCCACCTATCTGATTTATAAATAAAAATCATTGCAGACACAAGTGGATACTGTTGTGAAATATTGCATATACTGTCAAATATGGTCCACTTTATGTTTTCTGAACTGTTTTTCCCCCTCATTCTTTTAAATTCCACCTGATAAGTGTAATCACTGGACAGGTAAGGGGGGGAAATTTATGGGAAAAAATAACTAAAATAAGATAAAATAAAATTATTGAACTACAAATCTTGACCTGAAAGAGACTTTGGATATTATATAATGTATCCCTCCCTCTTCATTTTATAGGTAAGAAAAATGAAGCCTGGACTAAAGTCTTTAGAAAGGAAATGTCTGGATCAGTCAGGTTGAGAGAGAGAGAGAGAGAGAGAGAGAGAGAGAGAGAGAGAGAGAGAGAGAGAGAGAGAGAGAGAGAGAGAGAGAGAGAGAGAGAGACCTGCGGGGCTCTCTAATTCACTGTCACAGAATTTTCCTTTCCAATGAGCACTGAGCTATATTTTTGGCTAAATGAAGGTGACATTTTCAGCAGCCTGTTGTGAAGAAGGACAGATGCCCCTACCTAATGACTCTGCCCTATATTAGCTCTGCCACCATTTGAGTTCAGTAACAGATAGGGTCATAATTATCAATTTTGGTGCCCAGGGAAAATAAAACAGTCCTGTGGGTAATCAGCATGGAGTTCACTATCAAATTAAATTCAGCTGAGAAGGAGGAATACATTAAAGTCACTTCTGGGGAGACCACTAAAGGGACAGGAAAGAAATAATGTCATCTGATAGTTTCCTATTTTTTAATATATATTCTTACTTATCAATTCCTAATCTCAGCTGTTTCTATGTTGCTGCAAAAAATACGATTACTAGAAATACTCAAAAATTCAGTGCTTTACAACAAAAGCCTGGTTACTTTCTCCTAGTTATAATTCATAACAAAGAAGTCATATTGATAGGGTTTGGGCCACCAAAGTGGTGAGAATAGGAACCCTATTCTTTAATGCCAGCTCATTCTCAGTAGGGAAAAATATATGGCCTTTTCTGCTTGAGTGAAACTTTGGTATATGAAGTTGTTTCATGTACGGCTCCATCTTTCATATATTTCCAAATGCTAATCATCTCTTTTTACCTCATTATATTTGACTGATTGGGGTTCTCAGCTATTAGCAAAGCAATAAATATAATTTTCTTAAGTTCAGAACAGGTGGAAACATAAATGGGAAACTTATTATTGGCATTTTCTTTTAGAAACAGAATCTCATGAATTAAAGTATTTCAACATGTTGTAATATGCTTAAAATGACAAAAATTCAAAAACCTTTAGAAGTATGTGGAAGTAATTATATGCAATTTCCCTAAATTTATAATATATAGAATTACTGGAAATTATACCACTTGAGTAGCTATTAAATCATTTATGGAAAAAGATACACAGGGTGGGGGGATTGTTCCAATTCTTCCTCATTTCAGTATAAGAATTTTGAAGGTTAGCTACTCTAAGCTCAGAGATAGAACAGGGAGTAACAGCCTTCTCTCCTTAAAGAATAACAGCTCATGTTTCCACAGGGCTTTGTGTGCTTAATACATGTATTTGACTGATTGAATGACTTTGTGGTTGCAAAATGTTTCCTTCCAAAGAACCCTGTTTAGAAAATAGTACAGATACAATTTCCCCTATTTTACAGATAAGGAAACTGAGTCTCAGAGAAGAAAACTGGCTTACCCAGAGTCATACAACTGAGATCAAAGCCAGGATTCAAACCCACTGTTGTTGTCTTTTTCCTTGAGTAAACCAAACTGCTTTGAATTCTTCCCTGAAAACAGGAATTTACACTATTTTCTTCCATCTCAGAATGTCTGGTTGACTTTTTTGCTCTGCATTCATACTGTCACTAGTGACATATTCTGTCACTTTGAACAAGTTACTTAACCTCTCAGTCTCTGTTCTCTTATCTGTAAAATGGGTATAATATTATACTACTTCCTAAATCCATTATGTAGAAAGGACCTTTTAAAACTTAAAGTGATACATAAAGCTCATCTTTCTTAAAAAAAAGAAAAGAAAAGAAAAAAAGAGTGAATCATTCTCACGTAACTTTCTAGCTCTAAGATATATCTTGGCACCATTGCATGAAGGTAGTATAATGCAGTAAAACAAGACTCTGGAGTCAGTGGAGGCAGGTTCAAAGCCCACCTCTCATACTTACTACTTGTTTGATCTTGGCCAAGACAATTTTAGTGGGCCCCAGTTTCCTTATATATAAAATGGAGTTTTACTAGATAATCTTTAAGATTCCCTTTAGCCCTAGATCTATCATCTTAAATGAATTAGATGGTAAAAATATTAAAAATCATCTTTAGGGCTGTATTTATTGATGCCTTAAGTCATTAGGCAGATGACTACTAACTCAGGACTTAGTTGGAGAAATTTCAATGACAGGTCACACAGAGAAAATCTTTCAGAATCATTTTCTCCTTACTATCTCTGCTCTGTGTCACCTTACTGGCTATGATTCTGGTTAACTTATTCTGGGTCACCATTTATAAATGCCTCATTAGGTAATCATCACCTGCTTTTCCTAATTGAGCTGAATTCACTCAATTAACCTGCAATCTGGAGATTACTTCATCTCAGTACCTGGGATTTCACCTGAACTGAGATGAAAACTTTTTGAATGCCTGACTGCTACTTCAGTTTCTCCTCATTAGCTGACATTGATTGAATGGGATAGTACTTTCATCACTGGGTGCCTCATTATCTACTCATGAATTAAAGAACCAGAGTGCCACCTCTGTTAGAGGGGATGAGTGTAACAAGCATTTCAGTATTGCTGTTGGAAAAAATGTAACAACTGAGGCAGCTAGGTGGTTTATTGGATAGAGCACCGGGCCTTGAGTCAGGAAAACCTGAGTTCAAATCCAGCCTCAGACACTTACTATTATGGTAACAGCAATAACCAGTTATTACTTTTCTCTGATTTCTTAATCATCAAAAACATATAACACTTTTGCCTAGAAAAATAAGTATGAATTCTATAATGTTGAGCTTTAACATTGAAATCAAACCTTTTTAATGACCACAAAAAATATTGAAAATGTTTCCTAAACTCTAGCTATTTTAATTAAAGAAAAAGAAAACGTACTACTGTGATTCACTGAAACCATATAAAAGATTTGAGAAATTCTACATCCTTTGGGTGCTGGACAAGAATCAGTGGATGGGTTCTTGGAATCAGTGTACATCTTCCACAGAAATGCTTTCTGTCCCCCATGCTCAGATTTCAAATAATTGTCCAAGATCATAATTATTTCATCATTTAAGATTGAGAACTTCTGGATTCTCTCAAACCTCTCCTTCTAAAGCACATTCTTTATCAATTCACCTTTACCATCATATTTGTAAACTATAGAGTGTTCTATAAATATGAACTATTACTATTTCTGAAAATCCTAATACTTAAAACATGGTAATGTAAAATAATTGGAGATGTTCTCAGAAAAAATGCCACAAAAGTCTACAAGCAATATTGTTCACTTTCTGAATTATAATGGAGTGCATGGGAGTTCAAGGAGGATCAGTGTCTCTGTTGTGAGGGCTAATTGAATCTTTTTCAGGATTCTTCATTTTTGGTGTCTACCTTTCAATCAACTCTCATCCATGACTCCGAGAAGCTTTATCATGAGCACTGGCCAGATTTCAATAAAACCATCTTGAAAGATGGGCTAAACCTCCTCAGGATTAGCCTCAAATCTTTGATTTCGGGGGAAGTCAAACACATGAAGACTCCCCCTGGCAGAATGGGCCAATGAGAACAATTTGTTTGATAGCCATGAAGGCAGCTGGAACAGCTGCTGTGAAGCACTTAGAGCTTGGTCAGACCTTGAAGACACCATGGTTAGTCATTAAAGCAAGTGCCATCTCCAGTTGTCTCAACTTTTGTCTTCCCACTAAACTTTGATGACTCTGGAAGAGAAAATGAGGCTGAAGATTTGGTGCAACTCTGTCTCACTTAAATCTAATTCATGTACAAGTCAAAACATCAGTCCACGATGTCATTGGTCCTCTTTAAAATGATGGGTGAAAACAAGATATGGGAACCACATATACATCTCAAATGCCGTTAGGAATTGTGTTGTGGTGAAAAGAACGTAGGATTTGGGAAAGAACCAGAGTTCAAATCTTCGCTTTTCTAGTTACTCATCCTGAGATCTTAAATAAAAGTCATATATGATGCCCTGGGTCTCAGTTTTCTCCCCTATAAAATTAATATTTTGGGCTAAATAACATCTGTTGTCCTTTCCAGCTCCTGATCTGTCATCCTATAATCATTCATTTGGGAAAGCAAAAGTTAAACAAAAATGAGATTGTGAGTGAATTGAGTATTATATTTATTAGCCTGAAAAGGAACATCAAAAGACTATTTAAATTGTGTCTATGAAACACAGAAAGTAGCAATTTGGCAATTATGCTATTACCTTGATCAATGTAAACAATTAACCTGGATAAATAAAACACAAAAACACACAAATTATGAAGGTAGATTGGCCAACTGAGAAACATCCAACTGGTTATAAAATTCATAGGAAAGGAAGAGATATTTTTTAGCCTTTGGGACCTGTTATATTTTGAAGATACTCAGAAGGTGATGTTCAATCTAGACATTTGCCAAATCACAAAGAAATTATGTTTCTAATAATAGGTTGGCAGCATGTACTTGGCCATTTGAGTCTGTCTCTTCTATGTAATTTAAGAGTGTCTAATTTAGAGGCTTCATTTTCAATTACAGCTACTTTGCAAATCCTTTTCAAGTTTTTTTTTAATTTGATGAAACTCAAACTGCAGAAAATAAACCATCCAATGTGGAATCATTGCTTCCATTCATCCTTCTGCTGTTGAAAGGTTTAATTGAGCTGCACTAACCTTGTGGGTTATTTTATTTTCTTGCATAAATGTGCCCTCTTGCAGCTCTCCAAGACTACAAGCTACAGGTGAACTGTTCATCTGCATTAGATGATGGGAGTCTACAACTTACCCATCTTGATGAAAATAACATCTGAACTAAATGAACAATTTTCATAGGAGATATTCTTTGCCCTTGGTTTACAAGTTCTGTCAATATCTTATCTCTCACTAACGTGGGCATGCATGAACACACACACACACATACACACACACATACAGAAACCTTAACAAGTTTATATCTAAAATTTTGTAGCTTTTAGCAGGTAGAGTTGGTTCCTATTAGAGTTATTTTGTACAATTACTGAAATTTATAGTAATCTTTCAAAATGATTCTTCCAACTGGAGTTCTTACAGTGTGATACTTTCTTCAATTGGGAACTACTTAAAAATTCACTATTCTGAGAAGGAATCCATAGGATAAATATCTGGTGACTGGATCCAGATGGCTCAGGAATGGAAAGTGAGGCAGGTGACCTTGCACAGTTCTCCCTCACTCTAAACAAAGTGAAGTGCAAGTCATGTCATCATTTCTCTGATGTCATTGTCTTCTTTGAAAACGGAGGATGAACACAGACAGACCTGTGTATGTATATGTATTATATGTGTGCACATATGTACATGTGTATATAAGAAGCATGTATATTATATGTGCATATATAACTATTAAATATAAAATATATAAATATTATTAATTTAACATAGATAACTATTAAAATATATTAACATTTAAAAACTCAACTAGCTTCCAAGACAAGATCATCTTCATTGAGTGGATGTTTCTACTTGTTTGAATCAATTGTTTCATGGAAAGAAAACGTATTCCGAGTCAATCATCAAAGTGACTTGGCTTTCTTGAGCCAATGTGCCATAGGAAAAATGATACTGAAGAACTTGGAAGAAATCATTGACCAAGTTTCTTTTGGGGAAGCCAGCACAGATGTGCTCTCTGAAGGTGAGTGTACCAGATTTGTATAAAAATCCTGAGATAATTTTTACTGATTTCAGACAGCTGCTCTGAATCTCTCTGAGTGCCAAATTGCTGTGTTTAAATAACCCAGAAAATATTATAGAAATGTAAGTGGTAATGATAGAGTACATGAAGAATAACTTACACAGAAGGCCATCATCCATGGCTGAAAAGGACTCTCAAAGCCCTTCACCTCTTCAAAAATATATCCATCATTTATAGGCATGTGTTTGCACATATCAATACAACAATAAATCAAGCGTTTATTGGGTTTGAAAACAAGGCAGATGAAAACTAGTTTATAACTTAAAAGGTTAATCTTAACAGAGTTTTCAGAGGCTTGGAGATTAAGTGACTTGCTCATGGTCACTCATTTGGGAAGTGTCAGAGTGGAATTTGACCCCATATTTTACTAACTCCAGGACTCCACTTTCTAACTTCCGAATTCCACTTTATATTACATACACACACACATAGACCCCAGTAGGTTTATGTATAAACGCATAAACATGTCTATATATATATATATATATGTATATACAGAAACATATACATAATACATGTGTATATACACACATACAAGTAAATATACATGCATGTACATTTGCATATACCTATATCTTCCTTTATAAAAGGCTCTGAACTTTCAAAACTTTCCAGGTAACTCTACTTTCTATTTGCAGCTCTATTTGGTTTGGATTCCATAGGATATAATTTCCCCATCAGATCTTCCCTTGGCAATTTTTGTCCCCACCATTCCCTGCCCTAGGGTTTTTTGGGGTATTATCTTTCCCCATTAAATGTGAGTTCCTTGAGGTCAGGGACTTTATTTTTCTTCTTTGTATCCCCATTACTTGGCATAGTGTCTGGCACATAGTAAGCCCTTAAGATATCTTAATTTAATTGAATTACATACATACATGCATACAAACATACACACATATAAATATAAACATGTCTACTTGCATAATACACATCTGGAGTTAGGATGATTCATCTTCCTGAGCCTCAAGTCTAACCATATGACTTGGGCAAATCACTTAACCCTGTTTGCCTCAGTTTCCTCATTTATGAAATGAGCTGGAGAAGAAAATAGCAAACCACTCCAATCTCTCTGCCAAGAAAATCCCAGATGAATCATAGAGAATTGGATGTGACTGAAAATGACTAGACAGTAACAAGAGTATGTATATATGTATACTGATGCATGTTGATCTATATGCACATGTATATATGTGGACACATGGTACAGTGGAAAGGACACTGGTTTAGGAGTCAAAGGGTCTGGGTTCATGTTCAAACTCTGAAATGTATTCTCCTCTCTGGGTGTGACAATTGTCAAATCATCTAACCTGCTAGAACCTTAATTTAGTCATCTCTGAAATTAAGATATTGAACTAGGTGGCCTCTGAGATCCCTTCCATTTCTAGACCTATGAGTCCTATGATGCATATATCTTATATGTGTTTGTATAATGAGTGTATGTACTGATATGGATGCAAAATTTATACATGCCTGTATGTGCACATGTGTATATATTTATATGTGAATATGTATGCATACATAACCCATGTATACATACATAAATAATATATACCTTATACAAGATGACTGAAAAGTCTTGATGAAGTTCTGAGCTAGTAGAGTTTAAAACTGCAATATGAATTTTGGTCAACCCTCTATATGTAGTGATGCTCTCTATATATAGTAACCTTGGGATCACTAACCTGGGATGCTACATGCTCCCATCAGGATGCTAGAGGCAACCTGAGGAGTTTGGGGTTGTCTCTTCTCCAATGACATCTGCTGAAAGACACCAGTGTTTAGGTACCGGTGAGTACTACTACAATTTCATTTAACTAGTTAACATCAATTCCCTTTTACAAAGAACTATTTAATTCAAAGATGTGTCAGCAAGAACAAAAGTACAAATGTTTCACTCCCACACTTCAGATCACACTTTCTCCCATAGCATCTTTACCTCTGGGGAGCGTGGTGGGCTTTGACGACCCAGTTTCTACTTTCCAGGAAATTCACATCCAAAGGTAGCATCATTGTTGGATGAGTCCTTATCTCAGTCACAACTGGGCCTGATTGTCAAGTTCACCCCCAAGCAGCACCACCCTCTCCTCCTAATCCTTCCCATGTGAGGAGTTTGCATGAGCTAAGCGCTGATTTGGGGGACAACCAACCGGCACCATGGATAGAGCTCTGATCCTGAAATCAGGAAGACTTGACTTGAGTTCACATCTGACCTCAGACATTTGCTAGCTATGTAATACTAGTCAAGTAACTTAACCTTTCTTTGCCTCAGTTTCCTCATCTGTAAAATGGAGATAAAAATAGCATCTACCTCCTATGGCTGTTGTGAGAAACAAATGAGATAATTATAAACTGCTTAGAACAGTGCCTAAAACATTATAAGTGCTATGTAAATATTAGTTATTAATATTATTATCGTTGCAGTCCACAATGCACCAATCCCCTATTGAATATGCATATATATGTACATATATGTTATCCTTATTGTTGTATGTAAATGACATATATAATATATAATGCATGTTTTATATGTGTATGTGATGGGAACTTCCATATAGATACACACACTCATGTATATACACATATAATGTAAACATGCACACTTATGTATACATTTATATCTATGCACACATATATGTGTATGTTCATGTGTGTGCATATATATGTGTATATACATACATATATACACATATATGCATATACCTATATATACACACACATATATAAATATATATAAACACACAAACATACATTCCTTTAAAAAGACAGTAAACCTTGAAGTAGATTTTTTAAGCCAGATTAAATTCAGCTGATATTAATCATTCATCTCTCCCTCTCCTTTTTCCCTTTTATTTTGTTTTATTTCAAGATGGGAAATTCCTGTCCTAAACTATGAAAGAGCATAGTGATATATAGTATAATGTATAGAATCTTTATGAAGGAAAAACTAATTTCAATTTAATGTATAAGTACATGAAATATGTATATATATAATTTAAATTTTATATGCTTATATATCTACACAAATATAGATGTGCTTATATATGCACAAATATAGATGTGCACCTATATAAATTTACATATGTACACATATATAAATACCTACAAGCATATAAACATACATGCATGTATACCTGTATGAATATGTGTGCATGTGTAAATGTGCATTCATATGCACATGTATGTATGCCAAATATTTGATTGTATATGTGTTTGCATATACCAAATATTTGGTGTCCCTAAACTGCAGAGATCTGATTGATTGACAAAGAACAGAGCCAGCAGGAAAGAGTTTAATGATATTGCCAGAAGACTTTAGCAGTAAATGTCCAAGGCGCAGATTCCTTCATTGTGCCACTGTCCTGGTTGGATGTGTTACCTGTGCATGCACCATTCTGCATTAATATCCTCATCGCATATGTTCCCCATAAGTATTATGGATAGCTAATCTTTTCACTTAGAGTGTGTATATTTGTGGGAAATAAGCTGTAGGTTTATGGAGAGGACAAAAGGGTGGCATTTTTGCTGTTATTTTATTACTATGCAACCTCATTAAATTATTTTGCTTTTCATTATATTTCCTCTGGATGACTAATAAAAGTAAATGTATAGGTGGGGTCTCATGAGTAATAGTTTGGGGATTAAGATTCACAATGTGCTTAGAGCCTGAGGTGGCTTTCTGGAGACCTATAAGCTCCTTAAAAAATTAGGGAGATTTCATATGGTACAATATAAATACATCACATTATGAATTAAAGTACCACCTATGACATTTTGCTATTTTCACAGTGTGTAGCCTTAGTTATCACAGTTCTAAGCTGCTAAAAATAGGTGTTACCATAGCATTAAATATCAGTGACCTAAAAAGTGGGACCACAAAAAGAATGAGAAATTGAGGGGATGCCCATCCACACGGAAATGGCTGAATACTATTATGCTGTAAGAAATGATGAGCTCAGTGATTTTAGAAAAACATGGAAAGTTACATTAAATAATGAAGGGTCAAATAAGCAGAACCAAGAGAATATTGTATATAGTAACAACTAATGTTTGAAGAGGGAATGTGAATGACTGAGCTATTCTGAGTTGTATGAATATTCAAATCAACTACAAAGGAAATATGAAGGAAGATACTCTCTATCTCCAAAGGAAAAAACTGATATATGGAATATTGTATAGCTTCACACTTACTCATATACATATACTTATATTCACACATACATGTGCATACATATGTGTGCATGCATATATATGTATATGTGTATTTGTATGCATGTCATATATGTATGTGCTATTGGAATAGAATTTTGTGGAATGATTTCCTCATTGTTGACCAAACTTTACTGAGACAAAACCAGGAAGAACTAAGCATGACCCTTTTCTGCTTTTCTAAACAGACATCAAAAGATGTCCCCAAAGAGTCATATGTGTGGCCTCAACTAATCCATGTCTGCTTCCTTTTAATTTCTTTAATATTTAATATATTGTTACAATTGAATTTATGCTCCAGTTCCTGAAATTTCTAGTTCAGCCAGTCAACTAGCATTCATTAAACTCCTACTATGCGTTCAGTACTGGAGACACAAAGAACAGCCAAAGACAATCTCAGTTTTTCAAAGAACTTATATTTTAATGACAGAGATGACATGCAAACATCTATGTTCAAGCTCTACAGAGGATAAATGGGGAATGATCAGTGGAGGGAAAGCATTGAGATTAAGGAGACCTGGTAAAGGTGACTTACAGAAAGAGGGACTTGTAGTTTTCCAATTAAATAGGTACCTTACCCTTAGGAAATTACAATTTTAACAAATGTGATGAAATGGAAACATACGTGGACATAAAATGTGTGTGTGTGTGTATTTTTCAAGATAATACCACAACCTGTCCCTCCACTCATGTCCTTACTGTAAAACTGGAATTTCAATGGAAACAGAATGGAGATGGTTTAAAATTTAAACTAAAAATGGAAGATCTTTTCCTAGAACTTACCTGACTGGTGTGTTAACATATTCAAAGAGAATTAGAGAACTGAGTAATTTCCCCATGAATATCATCCACCTTGACAGTCATCTGGTTGTTTATACTTCTTTTCCTTAAGGTTTAAGCTTACATTATATGTTTTGAAAGTTTACTGTGTGATTAAGCACATTTTTAAAAAGTGGAAACATGGGATTAGTTATAGTAAAGCATGGAGGCAAGGGAAGGCAAGGAGAAATCTGGGCGATCAGTGGCCAAAAATGCTAAGAATTTATATTTCTGTGGCATTTTGAGGTTCAAAAATACTTTCTTCAAGGCAGTTATGAGAGGGAGGTTGCTTAAGTACAACACTCTCTCCGAGTTACTTACCTAACTTGGACTCGCCCTGATGGGTTGGATACTCAGAATGCAGCTGCAATATCATGTTCTAAGTGTCTGTGCTCATAATATTTAGCAATCAGCCAGTAAACATAATTTCTCATACCAAAGGCATTTACTAAGATACCACAGTAAGAAAAATTGCTATAAAATAATACTCACATAAATCTCAGATTCTCTCTTCCACAAATAAAAATGATGTAAATGAAAGGGTGGATTCAATTTAAATTACAATGCTAATGAAGTAAATGTCACATATGCATGTAATAAAGACAACTGACTTTTCCTTATACTACAAGTCATAAAAATCCTTTTTTTTTTCTTTTTAAAGAATTATCACATAGGTCCTCTTAGGTGCAATTGGATGGGTTGCTCAACAAGACTTCTAAGCTATTCTCCTTTCCATAACTGGATTTCTTCTCTACTACCTGGAGTTTCATTCCTTGAAATTCCTTTTTTGCTTTGAGCGGCTGCTCCCCACCTGTGTGTGTGTGTGTGTGTGTGTGTGTGTGTGTGTGTGTGTGTGTATACATACATACATATAGATAGATCTATCTCTATCTATATTTATAGATATAGATACAGTTTGTTACTTACAAATAATGGTTTAAATGTTGTTAAAAACAATTGCTGGATCCCTGAAGACTGAGGCAATGCATTCAGTCTCTTTATCACTGAGGGACACCTTTGCTGAGGGCACATATATGTAGTATAGAAATGATTTGATCCTGGGAGATCCTGGCTTTGCATGATAACAGACTAGGCTCCCTTTTCCAACATTCCTGCTCCTTAAACCTCTACCGCCCTGTGTGTGTGTTGGGGGTGGGAAAGTATTTAAGCCTTTGGATCTGACTCATGTTTAGCTCTCTTCTGAAGAGAATTAGAAAAGTATTCAATGTACAGTGCAAGTCAGATATAAGAAAGGTATTTCTACAAACAAATGAAATGTTAATGGACAAAACAAAATTCACAGTGCACATGAAGAAAACTTAAAACAATATCAATCACTATTATGCAGATGGGGAAACTGAGACTGAGTAAGGTTAAGTGACTTGCCCAAAGGTCACACAGGTAGTGCCAGGGGCAGGATTCAAACTCAGTTCTGACTCCAAAAGTTTTGACTATCCACTATGCCATAGAGAAGCTTCACTATTTTAGTAAGACTGCTAGTGTCCTCTCTCAGGAGGGTGACTCTTCCACTTCATCAGAATATAAAGTTGTTTACAAGTCTGCTGATTAGATCTTCTACATTCACCTCACACAACTGTATGTAGACGGATTTGTGTTAGTCAAAGAACTCTGTTTTCTGGGAAAATGAGCTAATCTTGGGGCAATCATCTTTTCGGTGGATATCTTCTTCAACAGCCTGGGGACAATGGACAGCGACTCTTACTTCAAGTCAACTTTGACCCTTTGGGACCTATGTTGTCTGGACCTCTAGTACTAATAATATACTTATCCTTGATGCTTCTTATACTAATAATGTACAGAGGTGACATTTGAACTCAAGTCCTTTAAATCCATTACTCTTTACTGCACCTTACTGTCTCTATAGTTCCAGCATTATAATGTCCAACATCAAAATATATTGATAAAATGAAATGATTTCTTGATTTCTTCATTGGATCAAATGAAATAACATTTGTAAAGCATTTAGCATGGTACCTGACACATAGCTGTCACCTAATGCGCATTCCTTTCTTTTCCTTTCCCTTTCCCATAGGATCATATAGATTTAAACATAGAGAAGACCCCAGAGTCCAGGCAGCTCAACCTCTTCCAAGAAAATGAAACCTGAAAGTTTAAGGAAATGACTTATTGTCAAACAACTAGTAGAGTTCCTAGGCAGGATTTTAAGTCAGCTTTTTCTGCTTCAAGTCCATGATATTAACTATTCAGTCATACTCATAATTTATTCCTTCATCATGATATTAAATATTGTGTAGCCTGTCAATAAAAAGTACATTTCAAGGCTACTTAGAAAATGAATGATTTATTTAGAAAAAAAGGGATGTGTATATGTATAATTCTCTTTTTGCATATTCCAGCATTTCATATATGTGTGTGTGCATGTGTGTATACATATCCACACATGTGTGTGCATTTATTGTGTGTGTGCATATATATATATATATATGGATATGGATACATGTGTTAGTTTTACATGTAGCCTCATATTAGCACATGTAGAAAATTCTGTGTTGGTCAAACAAACTCTGTGTTTTGGTGAAAATTAGCTAGTCTTCAATCTTGGAAGATGTTTGTGTGTATATACATGTATATGTTTGTATGTATAAATGTACACTTATATACACATATGAATGTAACATTGTAATGTAGTAAATGTAATAAATATAGATAGGCATAGGTATAGATATCAATAAAATGGTATAATGTAATGCATATAATGTTATAAATTTATCTCAGTGATGAAATATATGTATTTCATATACATCAATAATGAAATATATATGATTACATTTAAATTTGTTTCTGTGTATACATACACACACACACACACACACACACACACACTATTCTGATAGAATGCTTTCCCAATGAGAAATGGTGCAATATAATGAATGAGAGATTTGAGATAAGAGGATTTTTGTTTGAATTCTACTTACTTGCTAAGAGAATTTTGATCATTTACCAAACACATGCCACCTTCTGGACATTAATTTTCTCATGTCTAAAAAAGGACTTGGATTTTGGGTTCTCTGAGATCCTCTTTCAGCTCTAAATCTCTTATTTTTTAACATTTAGCAGGAAGTGAGCAAAGAATAAAAAGACTGGTTCACTAGAAAACAAGTTAGATCTTTGGAGGGACCCAGCAAAGAGAAAACTCAGTGATTTCAGATTTAATGTAACTAGTGTCAGATGCTAGACTCCCATCAGAGGGCCCAGTATCTCTGTGGTAAGACTGTCCCAGGCTTGGGTTGTTGATTTAGAGACTGTGTAAAGAGCCAAGGGCAACTGATGCCATCTGTACATGTCAAAGAAAAGAATTATTGTGAACCTCCTGATCTCAGAGCCAAGTCATTATCATATTAGTAATTAGCTGATGATGGGAATATGCTGAGAGAGAATTTAATTCCACCAGAATGTCTGCCTTGAGTTTCACAATGGAAACTCATACAGGCTTAGAGCTGGAAAAGGTCATAAAAGAGAGGCTGATCCAACTTTCCACCCAGTACAGCAGCCTCTTTACATTCCCTTCCATGACTAGACAGCCTCTGCCAGAACTCTTATAGTGAGGGAGAGTTCTTTGCCAACCAAAGCAGTCCATTCCCATCCTTAGACGTTGTATTATGGCTCAGAAATGGTGGTTTATGGCTGTGGTCCCTGCTTCTAGGGGTTACTGAAGCCATAGCGATAAGGCTAAAGCCAGTCAGGGGAACAAATTAACACTGATGTGTCCCTAGGAGTGAAGGATCAGCAAACTACCTAAGGAGGGGAGAGCCAGCCCACATTGAAAAAAAATTGGAGCTGATTAAAGCTTCCATATTAACTAGTATTAGAGGTATGCTACACTTTCAGTCTCGGTGATAGAGAAATCAGAGAGAGAGATGGAGGGAAGGAGGGAAGGAGTAAGGGAGGGAGAGACAGGGTGGGGGGAGGAAGAAAGAATGTTGGAGTTAGAGATCACCTGGTCTGACTACCTTCTTAAAATCTGAATAAATGATATCCTGTAGAGTTTAAATAACTGGCTCAAAGTTAGAGATTCCCTTAATTAATAGGCTCTCTATGCACTATGATACACTGGTCTACATACAAGATTAGAAAAGCAAGTGAAAATTAAATCCATTCCAATTGATTCATGCTGGGAAATGCACTTGTTCTAGAGTCAAAGATCTTAGTTCAAATCCTTCCTTTATATTACTTTGGATGAGACCCTAATTTCTCTGGATACTGGTTCCCTCATCTAGAAAATGAGGTGAGTGGTCCTGACGATCTCTGATGTACCTTCCAGTTCATGAGCAATGATTCTCTGATTTAGTCTTGATTTTTCTGCATGACAGCTCTTCTATACAAACAAAACTCACATGTTCCCTTTACAAATTCAGTCCCCTGGGTTAAACATTCCAAAGATAGGGAAATGGACCAAAGCTGAGAAGATAAAATTTATTAATGGAGTAGGAGAAGGGAATAACATATAATACCTACTATGTGCCAAGCTAAGGGTTATTACAGATATAATCACATTTAATCCACCCAACAACCCTTTAAGTTTGGTGATAATGTTATCCTCATTTTATAATTGAGAAAATTGAGGCAAAAAGAGGTTAAGTGACTTGCCCAGGATCACACCGTTAGTAAGTGTCTGAAACTATATTTGAACTCAAGGCTTACTCCAGGTCCAACATTTATCTACCACCCCACACCAAATGTCTCAGGGTTAATAAGGATCAATGAAAAGTCCTATATTTGGGGTAAGTAGAATTTGAACTCATTGAGGGGAAGAATGCATTTCATCTTTGTCTTTGTATCCTCATTTACTTGGAGAGTGCTTTATACAAGGTTTTCCAAAATTTTAGGGGGAGTTTTGAGCTACTGAAGCTATTTGATAAACTATTAAACCTTAAAGTCACACTAAGATTTTGAGACACCATACAGAACAGACACTTAATTAAGACTTATAGAATTTCATTGGATTAAAAGTCAGTTGTATAGAAAGCTCTGGGATTTGTTTAGTTTTTTCAGTTGTGACTGACTCTTTGTGACCTCTTTTGTCATTTTCTTGGCAGAGATACTGCAGTGGTTAGCCATTTACTTTTCTAGCTCATTTTACCAAGGAGGAATTGAGGCAAATAGGGTTGTGTCACACAGCTAATTAATGTTTGAAGTTAGATTTGAACTCAGGTCTTCTTGACTGCACTCTATAACCACTGGAAAACCTTGTTGCAATTCAATAATATTGGCTCTGTGGAATAATAGTAGTTAACATGAAATATGACAATCTATGGTACTCATGTAGAGTTGATTGAATAATTAGTATTTATATAGTTGCCCCCAAAATGTAATTTTGTAATGTAATGGGTCAAATTGTATTGGTCAATGGTCTCCATACTGATTAAACCATACTTTCAGTACTGTTTTCACTTCTGAACACTATATATTTTTATTTATTTATTTGAATTCAGTCAATTGTTTTAATACTAATTGCTTTTATATCACTTTGTAGCATGTCCAATTTTTCTCCCCATCTCTCCCCTCCTCCACTCCTAATATCTTGCATTCTGATTAACCCCCTCCTCAATGAGCCCTCCTTTCTATCATACCCCACCCTTCCCTTATCACCATCTTCTCTTTTCTTGTAGGGCAAGATAAATTTCTATAACCATAACCTGTGTTTCTTATTTCCTGGTTATATGCAATAATAATTCTCAACATTTGTTTTTAATACTTTGAATTCCAACTTCTCTCCCTCCCTCCCTCCCTACCCATCCCCACTGAGAAGATAAGCAATTCAATACAGATTAAATATGTGCTGTTTTGCAAAAGACTTCCATAATAATCAAGTTGTGTAATATTAACTATATGCCCTCTATCCTACTCTATCCCCCACTTATTTTTTTTAATTCCCTCATTTGACCTTGTCCTTTCCCAAGTGTTTATTTCTAGTTACTCACTTCTCCCATTTTCCATCCCTTCTACCATTCCCCTCACCCCACTTGTCACTTCCTCCCCTACTTTCCTGTAGTGAGAGATTTTCATACCAAATTTAGTGAGCATATTACTCCCTTCTTAAGCCATATGTGGAGAGAGTAGCTTCATTTTTCCCCTTTCTCCTTCTCCTTCTTCTTCCCCTTTCTCCCTTTTCTCCTCCATTGAACAAGATTTTTTTTATCTCTTTTATAAGTTATAGCCTGTCCCATTCCATTTCTTTCTTTCTCCTCCCAGTATTTTCCTCCTTCATCCCTTAATTTTTCTTTTATTTTTTGTGTATATCATCTCTTTTGATTCAACACAGCCTGTGCTCTCTATGTGTGTGTGTGTGTGTGTGTGTGTGTGTGTGTACAATCTCTCCACCTACCCAAATACTGAGAAAAGTCTCGAGTTATAAATATTTTTCTTTCCATGTAGGAATGTAAACAGTTCAGCTTTAGAAAGTCTTTTTTGATTTGTCTTACCTGTTTACCTTTTCATACTTCTCTTGATTCTTGTGTTTGAAAGTCAAATTTTCTCTTCAGTTCTGGTCTTTTCATCATGAATGCTTGAAAGTCCTCTATATCATTGAATGACCATTTATTCCCTTGGAGTGTTATACTCAGTTTTTCTGGGTAGGTGATTCTTTGTTTTTAATCCCAGTTCCTTTGACTTCTGGAATATCCTATTCCAAGCCCTTTAATCCCTTAATGTGAAACTGCCAGATCCTGTGTTATCCTGATTGATTTCCACAATACTGGAATTGTTTCTTTCTAGCTGCTTGCAGTATTTTCTCCTTGACCTGGGAACTCTGAAATTTGGCCACAATATTCCTAGGATTTTCTCTCTTTGGGTCTCTTTCAGGAGGTGATTGGTGGGTTCTTTCAATATTCATTTTGCCTTCTGGTTCTACAATATCAGGACAGTTTTCCTTGATAATTTCATGAAAGATGATGTCTAGGCTCTTTTTTTGATCATGACTTTCAGGTAGTCCCATAATTTTTAAATTGTCTCTCCTGGACCTATTTTCCAAGTCAATTATTTTTCCAGTGAGATGTTTTACATTATCTTCTATTTTTTCAAATGTTTGGTTTGTTTTTTAACTGCTTTGTTTAACTCATAGTCATTTGTTTCCCTGAACTCAATTCTCTCTTTCAAAGAACTATTTTGTTCAGTGAGCTTTTGAACCTTCTCCTCCATTTGGCTAATTCTGTTTTTTAAAGCCTCCTTCTCCTCATTGGCTTTTTGGACCTCTTTCTAAACCTGTTATTTTCCTCAACATTTTTTTGATTCTCCTTTAATAAGCTGCTAACTCACTTTTCAAGCTCTTTCATGACCTGAGCCCAATTTAAGTTCCCTTTGGAGGCCCTGGAGGCAGGGGCCTTGACTTCCTCTGACAATATGCCTTGTTCTTCCTCATCTGAAATGATAGGAGGAGACACCTGTTCACTAAGAAAGTAACCTTCTTTGGTCTTATTTTTTTCCCCCTTTATGGGCATTTTCCCAGTCAATTACTTGACTTCTAAATCCTTTGTCCAGAGGATGGTCCTATTGGTCCTCCTTTCCCCAGCATCATGTTCAAGACTGAGATTCGACTCAGCTTCTTGATTTCCCTGGTCCTTTGGGTGGGAGTGGGGCCATCACTCAGGGCTGAGATTTATAGATCAGCTGCTCCCTACCGTAGCCACCATAGCCACCTGTAGTCTGCTGCTGCAGCCTCTGCTGTCACCTGGGGCTATTGCTGGAGGAACCCCATTCCATTGTGCCCTGCTGAGAAAGCCCTCCCACACTGACCTTTGGAGCTTTCTTTGTCACTTATGAGTTGAGGTATCTGAGACCATCCCTGCTGGGAACTCTGCCCTGGAGGTCTGTTCAGGTCCTGTTCCTCCCAGTGCCTCATAGCCAGGGCTGGGCTCTGCTCTCTTCAGTGTCCTGTGAGACCTTTCCTGTTGGCCTCCCAGGTTACCTTTGGCTGAAAACCTCTTTCGTCCTGTTGTCCTGTGGCTTCTGCTGCTCTAGAATTTGTTGAGAGTCATTTTTTACAGGTATTTTTTGGGCTGTGGGGGAAGTGCTAGAATATACACATCTTTCTACTTCACCATCTTGGCTCTTCCGAGAACAATATATTTTAAGAAAGATACATTGAAAAAGTATTTGTGATCATGATTTTGAAGAGACTTGAAATATGAGATACATTTAATAGAAGTGCATAACCTCTGATTTCTCTTGAGTCCTCTTCACTTTTAAAGATAAAGTATGGAAAATGTTTTGCAATTTTTAAAGAATTCTATAAATATACTTTGTTAGAAGTGGTGATGGAGGCAGTTAGGTGGCACATTGAAAAGAATGCTAGACCTGGAGTCAGAAGACTCAACTGGACAAATAGAAAACAACTGAACAATACAAAACCTAGATGAATCCAAAGATGGTGGTTCTTTCAATAAAGAAAAACAATTTTGAAGGAGCTTTGGACTGGGGGAAAATATAACAAGTACTGTAGATTATTAACATTATTAATAATATTAAAATAACAATATGCTTATTAAATGCCATATTGATTTAACTTTGTATAACAAAATCCATAGGAATAGCTAATCAATTGAATATCAAAATTCTTCCACCCCAGGCAATTGGGATTAAGTGACTTACCCAGAGTCACACAGCTAGTAAGTGTCAAGTGTCTGACACTGGATTTGAACTCAGGTCTTCCAATGCCAGAGCTGGTATTCTGTGCACTGTGCCACCTAGCTGCCCCTAGATATCAAAATTCTTAAAGGAATTTGGAGAAGTTTAAACTAAAGAATGGAAAATAGGGGAGATCAAGGCATGATAGCTTTCTTCAAATATTTCTGGAACTGTCATGTGGGAAAGGAATCTTATTTGACCTCAAAGGACTAAAAATTGATGTTAAAGTTCATTTGGGACATACTTTTCAAATGGAGAAACTGAGGCCTAGAGAGATAATGTTACTTAAAGTCACTGAGCTAATAATTAACAGAGATAATAAAATTCAGGGGATTTGACTCTAAATACAGTGCCCTGCTTCTAAAATATGTACACACACACACATATATACATATATACACATACAAACATACACACATCTCTATATACATATATACATATGTATGTGTATATGTATATGTATATATGTGTGTGTGTATATATATATATATATATATATATATATACACATTTTTTTCCTTTAAACAAGGTCCACCCTTCCACTGACATTTCCTAAAAATAGGTTTTAAGCCTCAGTGATGCCTGTGAATTCATGTTTCCTTCTTTCTGTTAAAATTTTATTTTTTCATCTTTTCTGGATTAGTGTCTTTTAAAGTACTAAACAGCTGGGAAAAAGCCTCACTAAAATAACACTTGAAATTATGTCTATCATTATTTCTAAATTTTAATTATATGTAATAGGCACACAAGAAGCTACAGTAATAATGTACTTAGGTAAATAGTTTTCGTCACAACACGGATCTTCAAAAGCAAATTGAGATATTTTTAAAGATATGTCATTATCTTTGGTTTTCCTAAAATCATAGTCTTCCTTTTTGCTAAGAATGATTACAATAGGAAATTATATAACAATCTTTTTGTATAATTGTAAAGATGTTAATTACTTTATTCCTAAATAATTAATGGCAATGAAGTCTATTCCAAAATAATAAGGATTTTTAATTTTAATTTGTAATTTAAATTTTAATTTGTAATTTTAAATTAAATTATAATTGTTGATTTAATGACATGAAGAAATGTGAAGGATCTTATTTGACTATTGGCCAATTGACCACCAAGTATTTATTAAACATACTCTATGTTTCAGGCACTGTGTTAAGTAACACCAGTGATGTAGTCTCTATCATCAACAGGTTCAGATTAAGTTGGGACATGCAAGTTATATAGGCAGTAAACATGTATTAAGGATGCATTTTTATTTCTTTTGAAAAAAATGTAGTTACAGGATGTAACAGGGCAATGAATAGGGTGCTGAGCCTGGAGTCAGGAAGACTCTTCTTCCTGAGTTCAAATCTGGTCTCTGACACTTTCTAGCTGTGTGACCTGGCCAAATCACTGAACCCTGTTTGCCTCATGGTTCCTCATCTGTAATAATAAACTGGAGAAGGAAATGACAAACTGCTCCTGTACCTTTGCCAAGAAAACCCCAAATGGGAGTCACAAAGGGTTGGACATGACTAAAAAGAACACTGAATGACAACTGAAGAGGATGTTAAGTAATCATGATAGGGTGTTTAAACACTGGAGTTGCTATGAGGTATCTGAGGAAGCCATCAGAAAGAACCAGTGGGAGTGTATGGACCCATTCATTGAACTCAGAACCTTTTAACCATTGCTCCACAGAGCAACTGAAAGAATCAAAAGTCCACAATGAATTTGAGTTATAAGGCTCTCAGAGGCAATCTGGTCCAACATACAGCTGATCAAGCATCCTTTCTACAGCATTTATTTGAAATGACCTTTGCTCAAGGGCAACATGTGTCTCTGGTATATTTTTGAAAATCTACAGTGTCGGGAATTTTACCATCTCTTGAGCAGCCAGTTTCCTTTTGGACTTTTCTGTTAGGAAATTATTTTTCCCATCAAGCCTACATCTCTATCTCTCTGTAGATTCTAACCATTGCACCTACTTCTTCCTAGCAAAACAAATCTTTTACATGACAATTCTATCAATACCTGAAGGCTACTATCATGTCCCCTCACCTCCGTTTACCTAAGTGTTTTCTTTTTCAGGCTAAAGATTTCCATTTCTTTCAATTGGTCATCGTATGGCATAATTTCAAAGCCCTTCAACAGCCTAGATAATATCTTCTTATTCATTTCTTATGGAAGCCCTTCCAAAAAATGTGCTACCAAATGGAACAAAAGGGTGTCTCAAACATGAAACAGAAACTTAATGGGAGGTCCAGCATGGTAGTGAGAGCATTAAAATAGAAATAGCTATTATATTAACCAACTATTATAAAGAATGAATAGAAGATAAGCTCTAGGGATAATGGTATTCATCATCAAAGCTACATGACTGCTAGTAATATTAGGGATCAGAAGTTAGCTGAAGTATATAAGCATAGAAACCAAGCTTCTTCTCAAAGAAGAAGATGCTCAAATTGATGAATGAGCATTCTTCAGAGAGATCACATAGGTTAGGGTCAAGGATTCCTGACTCTCATACAGAAAGAGCAATTATAATAATAGATCTTGTTTTGAAGATTTGTGAAATACTTTTATAATCATCATCTTAGTGGAGCACTGCAGTATCCCTATGAGTTGCTATTATAATCATACCCATTTTACATTTATTAGGTAAATGAGTTTAATTGCTATTAAAGCATCTGAGGCAAGATTTAAACATAAATCTCCCTGAATTCAGAACCAGTGTTCTATACATCAAGCTATGATGCCTTATAAAGAAACAAGGTTCCATTATCTAGAGTTGTGGAAAAGTATAGAAAGACTGAAAGTAGTGACAGTTGTTATGGTTGTCAAGGGCTTAAGTTGACTAAATAGATGAAGTGGCAAAGATCTGCCTCCGTTCCAGGAATATACAAAGTATGATAGTACATTCCTGGCAGTTTAAGGGAAGATATGAGGACTGTATCCCTTGACCACCTCCACCCCAAATAGTGCTACATCTTTCTTGGTAAGGAACAATCTAATATTTCAGAGACTGACCACTGGTTATCTGGACCAGGTTTGAATGACTTGGCTGTGGGTAAGAGCATCTGTTATGCAAGTGTGGATGATGGGACCTTAGAATATGTAGCAGAAAAAATGTTTAAGAATAAAACATAAGTAATTGTTTGTCCCTGGAATTAATGAATTGCAGTTAGTGGAAGGTGCATGGATTTCAGTTAGAGGATCAGAATTCAAGCCCTAACTCCTCTATTTACTACCTATATGATCTTACAGATAAGAGTTGTTCCTCAGTTTCCTCATGTGCAAGATGAGAGATTTGAACTCCATGACTTGTTTTTCTTTTCAATTCTAAATCTCTGCTTCCATGAGGAGAGTGCAATGTGTTCTACCTTTCTTAACACATCATGTTTATCACCATTGCTTTTGTTGATCTTCATCTGTAATACATCAGAGACTATAGGATTCCATTTCTTTCTGTCACAAAGCATTACTGGCAGAATGCTGCTGTTAAAAGTATAGGCCTTTGTTTCAGGAAGCTGATTGGAGTCACTCAAAATTCTGTACTACTTTTCCAAAGCAATTATTCTTGCCTCTTTCTATCCAGTTCTGAATGCTGATAATTGTCCATTTGCAGAGAGTAGTGGAGTGACAGGAAATCTAAGACAACGCACGTGCTTAGTAAAAGGACCTTTGCTATATTATTATGGATATTTTCCAGAGTTTTTATTGCTGTTGTTGAGTTTTGTCTAGTAGAGGAACACACACACACATACACACACACACACAATTGTAGTCAAATGACAGCAGTGCATATGACTGTGACCGATCAGACCAATCCAAATTCTAAATGTTCTACCACAGGTCAGATACAAATAGGCCGTTTGTAGATTTGGGATGGAGTCTCTAAATTTGTGCATCTGGAATTGCTTTTGAGCTACTTCAATTCTGCTTTGCTCATAGGGCACAGCATCTTCTCTGATGAGGGCACATCATGCTGGTCGTTCCTATGCCAGTGTCTCCCATGTCAGACAATCAATTCCAAAGTATATAAGAAGGACTGATTGGGATAATGTCTGTAGGCATTATAGGAAATAAAAGCTTGAAAAAAAAAGATATAAAAGCATCACCTCTGGAACACCTCTACTTCTGAAGAACTAAAGATATATATCATACAAAGGACAATGGGACGGAAAATGATGGATGTAATCAGGCTGCATCATTCAATCAATGAGTAACTTGAAAGAAAAAATGGGGAAAAAAGAATGTTATCGGGGAACTGTGGGACAGGAAGAAAAGAAAAGAAATTGGTCAAATGGTAAGAGCAAGGGATGACAGAGATATCCAGAATAATTTGCTGAGATTATAATTATTCAGGGAAAAAGGAAAGAAGGCCTTTAGTGTACTAGATATACACCCTGTGGCGAACTCTCATCCTCCTCTAAACTATATACAATCTGACTTCTGAATTCCTCATTCAGTTGAAGCTGTTCTCTCCAGAGCACCAATGATCTCTTAATTATCAAATTTAAGGATATTTATGCAATACTCTGCCTTTGTGACCTCTCTGCATCATTTTACCTTCTTTTCTCCTTTGAGAAGTCCCAGTTTCTCCAGTGTTGATTTCTGGTCACCAAGAAGCATAAGAAGTTCCAGCCATGTGCATTCAGGGATTGTCAGACTTGATAGATTTCTGGATACCAGGGGAGTCACCATGTCCATGTCACTATATCCTATCCTGATGACCAGGATCATTAACTTCCAGAACTCTTCTCAGTCTTTATTAGTTCTTCATCAATATCACACTGATGAACCTTTGATGTTTCCCAAGATTCTCCTGGGAACTCTTCAGTTTTTCTTCCATGCTATCTCACTTGATGATTTCATCAGTTTCAATTATCATTTTTATGCAAATGATCACCAGATCTATGTATAATCCAGCCTTCAGATCTCTTCTAGGCTCCAATCCTTCATCACCAACTGACTTTTGTCAATCTTTAACTGTAAGTCCCATAAACAGTCTTTTAAACTTAAAAAAGTCCCTTAAACTTAGTATGTTCCAAACTGAATTCATTATATTTTTGCCCAAATCTTTCTCTCTTAAGAATTTCCTTATTACTGTTGTGGATACCTTCAGCCTCCAAGTCATCCAGGCTCATAATCACTGCGTCATCTTTTACTCCTCTCTCTCACTCAGCTCACATATCCAATCCATTGCCAAATCTGTGGAGATCCTGCCTGGTCTCTGCGTGAAAATGATTCTGGTCATCAGTATAGGATATATTGAAGGACATGATGAATCATAAATACACCAATTCTGCCAGTCCCTGATTGCACATGGCTAAGACTTTTAATGCCTTTTGGCAACCAGAAAGTGCCATTGGAGAAATTGGAACCAATCAAGTCCCAGGAATAGATAGCTTTGTCTCCTTTGAGGGAAAACTAATTTTTGTGGATTAGGGAAAGAGGACTGGCCTAGGCCTCCCCAAATTGAAGTTGGGGAAATGAAACTGTATTAGCGCAACTCTTCTGTTAGGACATCATGGTAGCAGAGAAAATAATATGGATATCAGGAATTCTGTGGAGGTAGAAACAATAGGACTTGGCAGGTGATTGTAAGCATGGATCAATAAAGGGAAGAGTGAGGAATGTCTGGGAAGCTTCAAAGCTAGATTATTGAAAAGATGGAAGTGCTCTTAATAGAAAAAAAAATGAAGACTGAATTGAGATCTGAAGATATATTCCACTTTGGACATGTTGACTGGGGAGCCAGATATAGCTGTACATTAGACAGTTGGTAATGCAGGACTTTAGTGTGTGTGTGTGTGTGTGTGTCTGTCTGTCTTTCTGTCAGTCTGTATATGTGCTGTGTGTGTGTTTGTGAAGTAGTGATATCACCAACTACTAGAAAGAAATTCAAAGCCAATCCTTTATGGAACAAGAGTGATTAGCTTTCTCTTTGTATAAAAAACCTGCCTGACATGTCACTGAAGCTAATTTCCATCGTTATTTTAGGAGGAGACTAAGAGTTTACTTTCCCAAGTTCAAATATGAAGGGGAGAGGAAAAGAATATACATGCATTAAATGTCTAGTATGTTCCAGGTACTATGTGAAGCATTTTACAAATATCTTGATTCTTAAAACAACAACTTTGGCATGTCTGTGCTATTATATAACCATTTTATAGGTGAAAATTCTGAAGCCAATAGACATTAAATGACTTGACCAGAGTCACACAGTTAGTATGAGGCTCAAGTGATATAATAAAACATTTTATAAATTATGAGTTTTTGGTTATTTAAGAGATTTTGATAATTATTACATCGATAATCTCATCTACTCCAATAATTAGGATAGAAAAAACTTTTGGACAAATATCCTATTGTGCAATTATTCTTTTGATATTAATACTATGTAGGTTATTGTATAGGGAGATAACAATACTACTTTTTGTAATTGAATCAAAGCATTGATACAAGTGAATTTTCTGTAGGCTTACTGAAAATATTCTCTTGCCACAATTGTTAAGTAGTCAAAGGACATGAACAGGGAGTTTTCAGAGGAAGAAATGGAAGCTATCTATAGTCATATGAAAAAATGTTCTAAATCATTATTGATAAGATAAATGCAAATCAAAACAACTCTGAGGTACTGCATCATATCTATCAGATTGGCAAACCTGACAAAACAGGAAAATGATAAATTTTGGAGATGTGGGAAAATTGGAACACTAATTCACTGTTAGTGGAGTTGTGAACTGATCTAACCATTGTGGAGAACAATTTGAAACTATGCACAAAGGACTATAAATATGTGCATGTACTTTGACCCAGCAATACCATCGGGCTGTATCCCAAAGAGACCATAAAAATGAGAAAAGGATCCACATGTCAAAATGTTTTTATAGCAGCTCTATTTGTGGTGGCCAAGAACTGGAAATTGAGGGAATGCCCATCAATTGGGGAATGGCTGAACAAGTTGTGATATATGAATATAATGGAATGCTATTGTGCTATAAGACATGATGAACAGGCAGACTTCAGAAAACCCTCAAAGTGCTTATACGAACTGATGCTGAGTGAAGTGAGCAGAACCAGGAGAACATTGTACATACTAACAGCCACTTTGATAGTCAACAGTGCAAGGACCTAAAACAATTTCAAAGGATTCATGATGGAAAATGCCATCTACATCCAGAGAAAGAACTATGGAGTCTGAATGCAGAGCGAAGCAGACTATTTTCTTCTTTTCTTGTTTTGTTTTGCTTTTTTCTTCCTCATGGTCCCTTCCCCTTGGTTTTAATTCTTTCATACAACATAATTAATGTGAAAATATGTTTAATAGAATACATATGCAAAGTCTATATCAGACTGTATGCCATCTTGGGAAGAGGGGAGGGGAGAGAGGAGGGGAAAATTTAAAACTTATGGAAGTGAATGTTAAAAACTAAAAATAAATAACTTTTTAAAAAGGAAAATAAGGAAAAAAAAGAAAGTAAAAAAAAAAATCTGGTAGTAAGTAAGATGACTGTCACATGAATCTGATTTCTTTTTCAAGGTCTCTATATTTGAAAGTATTTTCACCCAATTCTAGAAAAGTTTAGAGATTAGGAATATTCAGTTTAAAAATATCTATTAAAATGTCATTCTTAAATGTTTGTAGATCAATGTTACACCTAGGTTCAGTTTTGAAGCCTAAATACAATCTATGTGCTGCATTTTCAAAGGTATGTCTATATTTTAGTACAAGAATTTATTGTCCATTAATGTATACAGGACAGCAAGTTTCTCCTGCATAATCATCATATTGAGTCTTATTAGGTATCTAATATGAACTAAAATGTGCAACTTGCAGCAATATGTTGCCCCGTTTTTACCATTTCCTCAATAACCTGCATTGATTATTGATCCTGACTCCTTCCGGATAACCTTTGCATCTGTTCTAATCTTTGTTCGCATCTATTCTTTTGGCCTCAATGAAAGAATGTGATCTTTAGGCATAAAATAGTTAACAAGTGCTTAGTGTGTGACAGGTGTGATGCTGAGCCCTAAGGATACAAAGAAAGGTAAAGAAAGCACCATCACTATCCTCCAGAAACTCATCCTCTAATGAGAGAGTCAACAAGTATCTATATACAAGACATAGAGAGAGTGTAGGTGGGAAATAATCACAGAGGGCAGCAGGAGGGAGAATGGGAAAAACCTTGCATGAAATGTTGCATTTGTGCTAGGTGTTGACACAAGCCAGGGAAGTCAAGAAGAGGTGAGGAAAGTGT
Source organism: Bettongia penicillata ogilbyi (assembly GCA_023548195.1). Taxonomy (NCBI): domain Eukaryota; kingdom Metazoa; phylum Chordata; class Mammalia; order Diprotodontia; family Potoroidae; genus Bettongia; species Bettongia penicillata. The sequence goes on along the minus strand of JAJHZJ010000484.1, from coordinate 758,671 downwards.
GCATTCTAGTCACGGTAAACAGCTGGTGAAAAGACGAGAGTTCAAAGATGGCATGAGAGACATTCTCCTGCCTTCCAGTCTACAGAGACTTGAAAAAACTTTCTCCTTCTCCTCTTCCTCAGTTTGTATTCCTGGGATTCTGCCTTGGTTGTTGGCTCTGGGGAGAGTTTGCTCCACTTCCTGATCTCTGGCTACCTATGACATTTAAAGAATTTGTCTAGCTAAGTCAGTGAAAACAGCCAACTTGAGGTTTCTGAACACATTCCTAATCTCACCCCCAATTCCTAATTACACCACCTCCTGTTCTTTCTCAAGCATTTGGAAAACAATTTTTTAGAAAAGAAGAAAGTTCAATACTCAGGTTAAAAGAAAGCTATCAAATTCAGCGTTCCTATAGTTGCCTGAGAAAGTCACTATTATTAATGCCAGTTCTATTCCCAGTGAAAGTAACAGTAGCAAGGAAATTGATCTGTTTTATTATGTCACAGTTGAAAAAAAATAGGTAAAATTCAATTAGTAACATAAGTATCATATTTACCCCCAGATCTCATTACTTTTTCTTTGTCAACCATGTTCTTCCCAGACTGTAAGTAATACCTTCTAATGGGTGCAGTTTAAGCAATTTAAGAGAGCTTTCAAAGGGGAGAAAATAAGAAAAAGCTTTGTTTAATCCATGGAATATGAACCTAGTAAATTCTTTTCTTATTTATACCTTTCAAGTTTTACTCTATAAACATTTGATAATGTTTCATAAGTTTTTCCATTTGTTTCAGATCAAATTAATTGTTAGCCACCTACAAGAAAATGAAAAAGAAATACAAATGAAAAAAGTCAGAAGAAAACGAAAGAGTGATAAGCAAAACATCTTAACTTTTAGCGCATGAGATAAGTACACTTGGAAACAAAGTGTTTTATTTCCTTAGAGTGACCTGGTAAGGTACAGAGAAATAGTAATCAGAAAACATTTTTAATGGAGTCAAAATACTATATAGAATGAATGTTTCCCCTTTCACAATTTTGCGCAGTTAAATATCATAGGAGGATACAGTTAAAGATTTAGAGTGGACCTTACAAGTTATCTGGTCCATCATTGTCATTTTATGGATAAGAAAACTAGGATCTAAAGAGATCAAGTAATTTTTCTTAGATTACATAGGTAGTATCAGAAGCAGAATAAAAGCTAATAACCTTCACCTTGAGTTTTATCTTGTAAGAAGTCATACTGTTCATGTTAATATCAAACATTTTGACATTTCTATATGTGCAACTGGAATTGTCAGCATCCTCTAATTCCATTCATCTATTGATTGAAAGGATGGATACTTTAATAGAATATTAATCTGAAAAGCTGTAGACTCCTTGGAACCACAGACAAGAAAACAAAACTCTAAGAAGTTCATTCCCTTCTACTCTTTTCAGATGAAAGAGTAAATCTAAGGCAATATCTTTTCCTCTAGGTTGAAAGTTGGACTCATCCCAACAGAGTTGTAATTGTACTTGATTACCATCTCAAATTACATCAAGAATGTTTCCTTCTGAGAAGTATATGCCTATTTTCAGTCAGAATGGAGGAGAGCAGGGAGGGAGTCATTTGTTTTACTGTCCAAAATCAAACCAGAACATTCAACAGTTTAGAAATTATACACCAGAGGTGTCCCAAAGGTGACTTGGTCCATTGTAAGGAGATATATAACCCCTGGGCACACATAACTCTAGTCTTTACTCCTAGAGGGCATTTCTGGTGTGGCCAGGTTGGTGGGGAGATGACAAAGCTATGATCAATTTGACATTCAAGGAGAAAACTCCTCCTCCCCCCACATCCTGAACTGGGATTCAGTGTCAAAATTCCCATCCATCACAAAAATAAGATTTTAGGTGAAGAGGAGGAAAGCTCCCAACCTTGAAAAAGTTTGGAAACTGATATAGTCAATAATTCTGCTAGAAACACAATTCAACAATTCCACAAATATTTATTATGACACAGTTGATGAGTGAATGGTTAGTGGATCTTGAACTTTTAGAAATCATGTTAATTTCATCTCATTGAAATGAGTACATGGACTCTCTCCCTTTTAAAATAAAATGAAATCCCCACCCATGTCGTCAGGCAAACATTTCCACATCCTCCAAAACTATATGCTGTACTTGGCATATAGCATATTGATATGTATTGGAAAAGGAACAGACACATCAAATGACAAACTGCTAGCAGGAAGCTAAAGGGTTTCCTAGTTCCCCCTTGAGATACTGCACATGTGGCAAATAAGACAGGATGGAGTGTCTTCCCAAATTTTGTCAAATTCCCTTCTGCGTTTCCCAGCATTGACTTTTTTTGTTCTTCTTGCCTTTACATCTCCTCTCAGTGTTTGGTTTCCCAGTTTCCTCTTTAGTGCCAGGCAACCAGGTAGTACAGTGGATAAAGTTCCAGACTGGGAATCAGAAAGTCCTGAGTTCAAATGTGACCTCAGACACATTGTAAAGAGCAAAAATCATTCCTATTTCCCCTTTGAAATTTACATGACTGAGAATTGAAAAGGAACATTCTTATCATGATTGTTACTTTTTTTCATATCTTTGGACTTGAGGACCAAGGTGCAGTGTAAATGATTCTCAGAGTTAATGAAGGGAAGAGGTAGAATTTTCAGACAATTGGCTAAGAAGTTTGACTTCTATCCTTGGGAAGTAGAAGTTTGGAGTGGCAAGACATACAAGTTAAAATATCCATTGGGTAATTGGGAAATTTAGAAAGTGAAATAGAAAAAGTCATAACAAATATATCTGGTGGAAGAAGAGGTCAATAATGTGAAGATAATCAATAAAAATGAGAAGTTAAGAGAACTAACAGTATAAGATGAAAAACTGTACTACAAAATTATGATCATCAACACGGACTGGTACTAAGAAATGAAAAGACTGTTCAGTGAAACAAATTAGGTACTCAACACAGAAACAAATGAACATAATGACTTTTTGTTTGAGAAAATCAAAGATTTGGGCTATTGGGGAAAAAACTCAATGTTTGGTAAAAAAAAAACAAAACAATTAAGACAACTGAAAAAACTTCCTGTAAAAATCAAAGCATTGACTAATATTTTATAGCATATGACAAGATTGGTTCAAAAGGCATACACTATTTAGACATAAGGGGTGGTATGGTAAGTAGTGAAACATGGAAGAAATTGCCAGAGAGATCTATGAATAGACCAAGCAAAAGATAGAAAGATTCTCAGTAGATAAAATGGATAATTTTGATTACAAAATACTAAAAAGGTTTTTGCACAAGCAAAACCAATGCAGCTAAAATTTAAATTCAAAGAGGAAAGAGGAGGGGGAAGATGTTCATAGCATGTTTCTGTGATAAAGCTTTCATTTTCAATAAATATCAGGAATCATGTCAAATTTATAAGGATAGGAACCATTCACCAATTGATAAATGGTCAATGAATATTAACAGACTGTTTTCAGAGAAAGAAATACATGCTATCAATAGCCTTATTAAAAAAACTTATTAAAAAGACATATGAATAAAGTGAAGTGAGATGAATCAGTAAAACAATTTATATCATACGAAGAATTTTTGCAAAGATAATCAGTTTTGAAAGACTTATTCATGCTGATCAACAGTGAACAAATACCATTCCAAATGACTCATGAAAAAATTTGTATTCACCTCCAGAAAGAGAGCTGATAAATTCAGAGTAAAGATTGAATCAGAGTCTTTTCTATTTCTCTGGTTTTCTTCTCCCCTCCCTGGACCACAGCTAATGTGGAGATTGATATTGTATAAGCATATATATTTATAATCTTTTTAGTTTTTGTTACCTTCTCAATCACTGAGGTAGTTCACTTTCCCAAGATTTACAGTTTCAATTTTTTCTCCTTCCTTCCCTGCCCTCCACCTTCCCCAAGTCAGCAAGCAGTCTAATACTGACTTTACCTCTACAATCATATTAAACCTATTTCCAAATTAGTCATGTTGTGAAAGAAGAATCGGAACAAAACAGAACACCACAAGAAAGGGGGAAATCAGTGAAAATAGTATGTTTGAATCTGCATTCAGCCTACATAGTTCTTTCTCTGGGTGTGGATGACATTTTCCTTTATGAGTCTTTTGGAATTGTCTTAGTTCATTGTATTGCTGCAAAGAATCAAGTCTATCAAAGTTGATCATCACACAACATTGCTATTACTGAGTACAATGTTCTCCTGGCTCTGCTCACTTCACTCAACATCAATTCATCAGTTTCCAGGTCTTTCTGAAATCCACCTGCTCATCATTTCTTATAGTACAATAGAATGCCATTACATTAATATGCCACAACTTGTTCATCCATTCCCCAACTGATGGGCATCTCTTCAATTTCCAGTTCTTTGCCACCACAAAAAAGAGCTGCTGTATTTTTTTTTTGTATGTGTGGGTCCTTTTCCCTTTTTTATGATATTCTTGGGATATAGACCTGGTGGTATTGCTAAGTCAAAGCATAAGCATGTTTTTTATATTCCTTTGGGAATAATTCCAAGTTACTCTTCAGAATGGTTGGATTAGTTCACAACTCCACCAAAAATGCATTGTTTCAAACTCCTTTTAGTGATCATGAATATTCTTTAGGTGACTATGTAGTGTTCCATGGCTTGATAAAATCAGCAAAATAATTAAACTGTGTGATATAGAAGACAACTCCAACTATAGGAAATCCATCTTTGACTAAGGCTATATTTTACTCCACAGTGGCAATGGTAAAAGCCTTTTGTAAACACACACAATCATTGTATGCCACAGTTGCTTTTAATAATCAGATGTTCAAAAATGTGTGTGCCTGTGTATTGTGTGTATGTGTTTATATATATATGTATAATTTTGCACACATACATACATATATATATGTGTGTGTGTGTGTGTGTGTATAGCACCTTCATTTCCAAATATATATCTTTTACCCATACCCCAAATGATAGACATCTGTTTTGTTTCTAGCCCTTTGCTACTAGGACAAGTCCTACCATAAATACTTTAGCAAATAGTTAGCAACATCATAATCATGGTAGAGTATTGTATTCTTTGCAACTTCTATCCTTCCTTTCATCTCTCTCCCTCTTTCTTCTAATGCTACATTTTAATAATATACATGTATATATATTTTTAATTTTCATGTTTCATTTCTGTAACCTCTCTCCCTCCCCTTCTTATTTATCTTGTTTTGCTATTCAATTATTTGTTTTAAATAACATGTAAAATAAAACCCTAATATCTTTTGGTAAAAATAGAGACATTAACTGATTTTACCACGTAGGAGATGGGATGTGCTTTTCCAAGGAAAATCACCTGAGTTTTGGATCTAAATCAGCAGGTTGTCTTTCCTGTGCAGTCAAGGCAATATTTTCTTAAAAGTCATAAACAAGTAATTAGTTATTAATATTTCATTTAAAACCACAAAGTTGTTGTCAGCTTTATAGTTAATTAAATTCTATCATTTAAAGTTATGCCCATAGAAGCTAGAATTTATTGTTTTTAATCAGACTTTGAAAATGGTTTCAAGAATATAATATATTTTTGTGGTGTATTAAATAATTTGATGTAGTAGATTTCAAATAGTTAGACCTACAAAATCTTCAAAAGTTTAAAGAACACCATTGGGTTTGATTTAAATAGAATTCATGTTGTATAAACAGAGAGCTCCTAACAAAATAAAAAAAAAAAAAAGCAGTTGCATTTGTCTAAATTAACAAAATAACCTGATTTAATTTCCTGATTTAAATTTCCTGATTTAAAAAATTTCCTGATTTAAAAAAAAAAAGGTAAGACAATGTGTTGAGTGGAATCCTTTAGTAAATGGATCACTTGATAAATTGAATCTAACTTTCTGTTACAATTGTACTCTTTAATTCATGCTTCTGAGCTGTTCATTATGTTAGTATGTCTGCTTAATTGTTTTTAACAGTGCATTTTGAAGATATTGATAGTTTCAAGAAATATCTTTGTTTCCAACTCTACGTAACTAAAAATTAGTCAGTTTTGAGATTTCAAGATACAGTGACAAAACTGTACTCAAAGCTAGCCAACTGCAGGATTTATTGAGAAAATACAAGCCAGTTGAGGTAACAAATTAAATCAAAAGAAGAAGAGTTCTGGGTATATGGATCCCCATCTCTCTAACAACTTGAATCTCCAGTGTGACCTCTTATTTATGAAAGCGAAACCACATCCATGGGTATCTACATCTCAGGCAATTGATTTGACCCCAGGCGTAGTCTTATTGTAAATGATTGGCAGATTTTAAGGGCAATGTGGTTTTATATTGAAATAAATAAAGGGAGCTGTGTTCTCTCAGTCTAGAATGAGTTAACCCTAACTACCTTTGAGTACATCAATTGGAAATAGATAAGAAATGATGAAACACAAAGGCTGCTTTGGGGTCAGTAGCTACATCATGGATCTTCATTGGTCACTTTATATCTCCCTAACCTCCTTGTCTGGGCAGATGAGACCTGTACCAACTCACCTATATTTATGCTGCTTTATGTTATCATATAAAATAAGTCTAAAATTATTTAACCATAGCCCACAAATTGGATACGTGCAGCCTTTCTCTAAAATAGGAGAATCATGAGAAATGATTTCTCTTACCAACATAGGTTTAAGTTACAACACAGCTGTTTGTCAAACAAATATGAGAAAATTTCAGAAACCATTAAAAATGTTAACTATATTAAGAAAAACTCTGAAGTAGATTATTAAAATATAGCAATCTATGATTTATAATTGGTATCACAGATTCTTGGTTATTTGCTGCATTTAAACCTGTTATATGGAAAGATATTTAAATATATGTACATGTATGTATGTGTATATATATATATACATATTTATATATCTATATAGTTGTTACCAAATTTATTTGTGTTCACAAAAAGAATTTTTTTGAAAGATAATGTAAGCATCTATTTTTACACAATATTTGTAAGACAGTTCAATCTTGAATACAAATACCTTTATTTACCCCATAACCATTTAATGTTTCCAAATTTTGCTTATAAAACAGATGTTTTCATTGCCATGAATAAAGATTATACAACTTTATTATAGCCACCCATGGTAAAACATGTTGTCACACCAATTTAATTCTCAGTTTTCATTAAAAAATTGGTTAGCAGGCATAGTAATGACTAACTAGTGAATTTAATCTTAAAAACAAAATAAGATCTGATTAAAGACAAAAACTCTGACATGACTATATGCATAAATTCTTTAAATATCATCTGCATTTCCCATTCTTGCAAAAAAAAATTCAAGGCATGAGAAGTCTAAGGAAATTCATGTGGTCTAGTGAGGAAAATGGGAAGGTAGAATGAGATCAGTGAATGAACTATTAAGAAACCTTGGTTTTTTTACCTCCATCATTAACTAGGGTAAGTCATTTTTCTCTTTGTCTCAGTTTCTACATTTTGATGAGAACGGATGGTAAGTTGGAGTTCTTCTAGAGGAAGGTAATCATGATAGAAAGTGCAGTGGAGACCCTTCTGGTCAAGGATATATTTAAGGTACTGATGAGGTTTAATGAGGAAGGAATTAAAAATAAACCAAAAACAACTCATGACAGGGTATCATCAGTGCCTTCACATAGTAAGGACTTTCTTGGAGAAGAGAATTTATATTATTCTTCTTGTGCCTGGGGGACTGAATTATGAACCTTGATTGGAAGCTACAAAGTCAGATTCAGGTTACATTTCAAGAAAAGCTACCCAATGTTTGGAACTTCTCAGAAATGGCATTGGCTCCTTGAGTGATAGTGGGTCCTTATTCCCTCAAGATTTTCAGTCAAAGGCCAGAAGATGCAAACAATCTCAAGTAGAAAAAGATTTTGGGGTCTATCTGCTCCAACCCCCTTACTTTTCTTTTCTTTTCTTTTTTATTCATTTTGAACTTAAATATAAAAAGATATAAAAAAGAGAACACTTTTTATGTACAAAGCAAAACAGAAGAAGAGGATTCACAATAAATCTATGAATTTCCATTTCACATTGTTTTCTTTTTGAAAAGCATAATAAACATTACATATCATTTTCAAAGCTGTCCTGCTTTTCTGTGCCTACTTATGCTTTCTTTTGTTCTCTGCTGTGCATTTTTTCTCTTTCCCTTACCCCTCCACCCTAGAGGTCATCATCAGTCATACACACACACACACACACACACACCTTTAACAGTTCTTTCTCTGAATATGGATAGTATCACACACACACATATAGACATAAATAAGTGCATAGTTCTATACACAGACATATATACACACATATATGTGTGTATATATGTATAGTGTACATATTCATGTGTATACACACATATATACATGCAGATGTATAGATATGCGTACGTATATATGTGTGTGCGTGTGTGTGTGTGTGTGTGTATATATATATATATAAAATCAAAATCTTCTATACGGGACTGAGCCAAGATGATGGAGCAAAAGCAGGGACCTGCTCTGACTCTCCCCCCAAACCCCTCAAAAAACCTGTAAAAATGATTATAAACAAACTCTGGAGCAACAGAAGCCACAAAATGACAGACTGAGACAAATTTCCAGCCCAAGACAATCTGGAAGGTTGACAGGAAAGGTCTATCTCACCAGACTGAGAAGGGAGCACAATTTGTCATGGGTTGCACCAGCAGGGACAGAGCTGGAGCAAACCTTAGGAGACTGAATTGCTGGCAACTGCTGTAGCTTCCAGATATCTCAACCCACCAGTGCCAAACCCAGCTTCGAAGGTCAGTGGGAAAGCTGTTTCACCTGGCTGAGAGGAAATGTAATCCAGCCCCAGTCTCAGCCCCAGGTCAGAAGCAACCACTGCTGAAGTGCAGGCTGATTCTGGAGGCATTCATTTACCAAAGAGCTCAAAAGTCCAGTCACTGGCTGGGGAAAATGAGCACATGGGGGAAAAAGAGATTATATGGATTCTTACTTTCTTGTTGAAGAAGTATTTCCCTATGTCTTTGGTGACAAGGAAATTCAAAACATACATCCAGAAGAAGACAACAAAGTCAAAGCTCCTTCATCCAAATCCTCCAAGAAAAAATATGAATTTGTCTCAGGCTCTGGAAGAGCTCAAAAAGGATTTTGAAATTAAAGTAAGAGAAATAGAGGAAAAAATGGGAAGAGAAATGAGAGTGATCCAAAAAAATCATGAAAAAAAAATAAGTCAAGAGGTTGCACAAAATGCCCAAAATGCTGGAGAAAATAACATTTTAAAAATTAGACTAATTGAAAGGGCAAAAGAGGTCCAAAAAGCCAATGAGAAGAAAAATGCCTTAAAAAGCAGAATGGGCCAAAAGGAAAAGGAGGTTCAAAAGGTCACTGAAGAAACTAATTCCTTAAAAATTAGAATGGAGCAAATGGAAGTTAATGGCTTTATGAGAAATCAAGAAATTATCAAATAGAACCAAACTGATGAAAAAAATGGAAGGCAATGTGAAGTATCTAATTGGAAAAAACAATTGACCTGGAAATAGATCCAGGAGAGATAATTTAAAACTTATTGCACTACCTGAAAGCTATGAAAGAAAAAAAGAGTCTAGACATCATCTTTCAAGAAATTATCAAGAAAAACTACCCTGACATTCTAGAACCAGAGGGTAAAATACAAATGGAAAGAATTCATCATTCACCTCTTGAAAGAGATCCCAAAAGGAAAACTCCTAGGAATATTATAGTTAAATTCCAGAGTTACCAGGTAAAGGAGAAAATATTATAATCAGCCAGAAAGAAATAATTCAAGTATTGTGAAAACACAATCAGGATACCACAGGATTTAGCAGCTTCTACACTAAGGGATCAGAGGGCTTGGAATATGATATTCCAGAGCTCAAAGGAGATAGTATTAAAACTAAGAATCACCTACCCAGCAAAACTGAATATAAAACTTCACAGGAATAAATGGTACTTCGATAAAATAGGGACTTTCAATTATACCTATCTATCTATATCTACCTAGCTATGTATACGCACACACCTATATATAGGTGGGTATGTATATATGTGTGTATGCATGTGTGTGTATATATATATATATATATATATATATATATATATATATAATGTATGTCTAAGTAGATAGATGGATGGAGAGAGAGAGAGAGGCAAAGAGACAAAGAGACAGACAGGGGGCACAGGGTGAACTGAATATGAAGGGATGGAATCTAAAAAAGAAAATTAATATTGATAGGAATGTACTGGGAGAAAGAGAAAGGGAGAAGTAGAATATAGTAAATCATCTCACATAAAAGAGGCCAGAAAGGGCTTTAACAATGGAGGGGAGATGGGGAAGGTGAAAGGGAGTAAGCGAGCCTGCCTTTCATCAGATTTGGCTTCTGGAGGGAATGGTATACATACTCAATTGGGTATGGAAGTTTATTTTACCCTACAAGAAAGCAGGTAGGAAGGTGATAAGAGGAGGGGTTGGGATTGTAAGGTCAAACAAAGTAGAATCTTTTGCTACTTTGGTTGTACTAAAAGTGCCTCTGATTGCATAATGTAATTAAAGAAGATCTTCTCTACACACTGATGGGCCTGCCCATTGAAGGAAGCTTGATTAGGGGAGTTGTTTTGTAGGAGGGCCCCAAGTACCTTTTCTTTTTTCTATTGAGGTATTGACTCAGAGGGTCATGCCTTCTGACTCTGAAAAGTGTACAAATACTCTGAGGGTGAAGTTTAACTTTGGGGCTTACTGACTGGAACTGTTTGTTTGGTCAGAGGAGGACTCTGGGAAGCTAAGGAGTCTCAGATATTCCCTCTCTGGTAAAGATGTATGTATGTTAATGGTCAAGCATTTTGGGAGCAAGTCTCTTGATTTTTCTGCATTTTCTCTGAAGTCCAGGGTACTGACTTTTCCCCCTGAACTAACTGAATGATACATGTGCTTGATTAAAGTGATTGTTAACCCCTCAAAAGTTGCCTTTCCTTTTGGAGAAGCAGATAAAAGAACCTGTGAGAGCAAGCCCTGTCTGTGTATGTTGGGGTGCTTACTGAACAGCAATAATAGAAGGGACAACAGAGTGGGAAAGGGGTAATTAGAAGCAAACACTTTGGTAGAGGGACAGCTCAAAGATGAGAACAGAATAAATTGAGGGCAGGACAGGATAGAGGGAAATATAGTTAGTCTTTCACAACATGACTATTAGGGCAGTGTTTTGTATGACTACACATGAATAAACTATATTGAATTGCTTGTCTTCTCAATGAGTGTTGGGGGAAGGGACAGAATGTGGAACTCAAAGTTTTAAAATTGAATGTAAAAAATTGTTTTTATATGCAACTAGGAAATAAGTTATATAGGCAGTAGGCTGTAGAAATCTACTTTGCCCTACAGGAAACTAGAGAGGAAGAGAATAAGGGGTGTGGGGAGTCATAGAAGGGATGGCAGATTGGAAGAAAGGGTACTCAGAATATGCATTCTCCTGGGATGAGAGGGGAAAATTTTGTGGAAGTGAATGTTGAAAACAGAAAATAAATTAAAATTTTAAAAAGCTTCATTGAAAAATTATTTCCAAGTACCAAATCAAGACCAATTATCTCACAGAACTATCAAGAAACTAAATTTTGGAATGATGGAATGATTTTGATAGCTCTATTGAATGGATACCTGAATCCCATACACTTTAGGAGAATCCCTGAATACCATACACTTTAGGAGATCTCTAGAATAAAGTCACTGCATAAATTAAAGAATTAGTATATCCCTTTGGGACCTTATCATCTGTAACTGAAATGGGTGTTAGATAGATATCCCTCTATCACTGCTACAATGAAAACTTCAATTTCTTATCTATTATTATCTATGGAGAAAATCAAACAAAATGACAATGTCTTAACCATTTTATTTACCTCTAAACCATGGTGATTTTAACATATAGGTACTTAAAAACAGACTAATACTAACATTCAAATTGGGAATTCTCAATGAAGAAACTCCCTCTTTCAATGTAGATTGATAGTTGATCCATTTCTGGAACTTATAGACTAAGATATTGAGAGGTTAAGGGACTTATCCAAGACCACAGAGCACATGTTTTGTTTTGTTTTATTCTAATTTTTGCAAGGCAATCAGGGGTAAGTGACTTGTCCAGGGTCATTCATCTAGCAAGTTTCAAGTGTCAGGAGTTGGATTTGGACTCAGTTACTTCTGACTCCAGGACCAGTGCTCTATCCACAGTGCCACCTTGCTGCTCTGCACCTATATTTTTAAAGTAAACCTTGAACCCATCTCTTCCTGGTTCCAAGACCAGCTTTCTAGAGGAAAAAAGAAGGGAATGTTTGGCTGTTTTCAAGTCCTTCTTCTGATACATATAGGCTGTGTGACCCAGAGAAGTTCACTTGGACTTTCAGTGCCCCCAGGCATCTCTCTAAGACTGCAAATTACAAAGAAGCTATGAATGTGCATCTGTAGAGGTACTTCCTCACCTCTATTTTCCTGCACCAATTAAATCATAAGTCAAATAAAGAAATGAATAGATAAACACACATGTATATCCATATATGTACATGTATATTGTACATATTTACAAATATAGATGGCTCAGAGCTGCAAGATGGTGCAGTGGATGGAATGCCAAGCCTGGAATCATACTCATCTTCCTGAGTTCAAACCTGTCACTTACTAGTTGTGTAATCTTTGGCAGATCATTTAACCCTGTTTTCCTCAGTTTCCTCATCTGTAAAAAGAGTGGGAGAAGGAAATGGCAAACCACTCCAGCATCTTTGCCAAGAAAACCACAGATGGGGTCACAAAGAGTTGTATATGACTGAATAACAGCACTGAAACACAGATACATATATACACCCCTAAGGAGCACTATGGACAAGCACACTAGGGCTGCAGTCAGGAAACCTTGAGTTTAAATGAAGCTTCAGACAACTTTGAACCTGAATAGGTAACTTAACTTTGCTTCATTTCCTCGTCTCTAAAAGGGGGGCAATAATGATATGCCACTTACCTCCCGGGCTTGTTGTGAGGACCAGATGAGACGGTAGCAATTGGAAAGCCCTTAGCACAGTGTCCAGCTCATATTCGTTGCTAGATAAATGTGAACTATTATTATCAAGATTTGGAATGGAGGGCACCAGCAGTCAGAGCAGGCTCAACAAAGGCTTCACATAAAAGATGCCTCAAGTGGTTTTGAAGGAAGTCAGCGATCACAAGACATAAAGAAGAGGATGGAAAGCATTATAGACTTTGGTCTATAGGCATAGATAGGCATGGAATGTTGAGTGTGAGGAACAAGAAGTAAGCCTATATGGAAAGCAGTAAGGGAAGTAAACATGTCAGAAGACCAGAGCAGTGGGGAATGAACAGGTTGTCAGGATTTTTAAATGCTGATGGATTTTATATTTGATCACAGAGGGAGTAATCACTAAATTTTATGGAGAAAGAGGAGAATGGAAAATGTGCACAGAAAATCACTTTGGGAAATTTTCGAAAAGAATTGACTATTTCTGAGATCCTAGAAGGAAAGCTTTTTGTCGTTAAGTGTCTAAGGATTCGAGTATGAGTGGATTCTTGAGCTCCCAAATGCACTTTTATCTTTTTTTTCCCCAAAATTACAGAATTTTAAGAAAAGGATACCTCCCCTCATACTCCAAGCTCACTTTTTCCCAGGGGTCTCTACCTCCTCATAGGTGGCTCCCTTGATAATGACCCCTGCCATTTTGGGGGGAGTGATAGTGCTAGCAACCTGAGTAGAAGTTACTTCTCCTTTAACTCAGTAAATAAACATAGGTGTTATTTTTCAGAAAATGAAATGTATCTGATGTTCCTGGAAAAAGTTAAACTAGAAACTTCAGATTTCTATCTAAAGTTTTTCTTTTCAGGAACAAAACAATACTCCAAAGAACAAGGTGAAAGGAATGTTTCAAGCATTCACTCTGATTACGTTCCCAGCATAGACATCACCACCTCAGGTGACCTTCCTTGTTACAGGATAACACTCTAGCACTCCTCCATTTTTCATTCCTGAAGTTTGGATTATCTTTCTATTCTCTATACTTCCTGTTTATAATTAGTCTCAATGGACTGATGTGCAATTGCAGGTTCTGCATTTTACCATTATTTTTCATATGTGCCATGTAGGATTCCAATATTCTCCAAGGCTTCCAATATAATAAGACTTCTTCATCAAATAGTGACATGCTCACTACTTCCACTTGGCGTGTTTATTGATCTCACTGTTTCATCCTCTTCACATGAATTTTACCCATGACAAGAATGAAAAAATGTTAAAGAAAAAAAAAAACCTTTGCTTGGTAGAAAGTAAGCAAGAAATGGAACAAAGATTTCTGAACTCCAAGATTAACATGTAAGTTTAGAGCTCTTTTGTTTAAAAAAAAATCACAATAGGAATGAGTCAGTAAATTCCTACTATTAACCCTCAAAAGAGGACACAGGGGACACATTCAGAACATACACATTCACTCAAATTCAGTAGCAATTTGAGATTTAAAAAATATTCTCTTGTATAACATAAAAGTAAAGACCTAATTGAAAAAGACCAATGAAACAAATTTATACTTGTATCTATTTTTGCATGTTCATTTTTTGTATAATTTGAACCAATAGTTTTACTGTCTATTGCCTTTATCATGTTGGTCAGGCCTTTTGCTTCATAATCTTTTATAGGAATTCTTGAGTTCTGGAACTTAAAATATTCTGTAGAAAGCTTCTACCTTCTTCACACCATTCACACAAACTCAGATTCTACCATTTTGTAAACTGATGATCTCCAAAGCGGGGACTATGGACATTTGGAGAGTCTTGGCATGATTTGAAGGGAGCCATATCATGACTCATAGGTGTATGTAATCAATGAATTAGAAGATGGGGGGTGGGAAGGCTTCCTGGCTGTGTATCACTTCTCCAAAGATAAAGAATCATGGGTTTGTCTTTTGCATAACTACACCATTTCCTTCACTCATTTATTAATCAACACTCCCTTACCCCACTCCCTCCTACTGGCTTCCTGTGGATTGTCCCATCAGGACAATTAAAACCAGGCACTCATATAAAGTAAGCAAGTAGAATGCCAACATTCCCACCACCTGATTATCACCACATGCCTCACCATCCCTTGCCCCAAATCTCCCTTAGTGGATAGGTTCTGTATTTTAGAAATTTGGTAGGTGAATAAGGCTTCCCTTCTCCTCACCGCTATCTCACATACTGCATTTTTGATAGAAATTATTAAATAGCACAGGATAAGAAAGAATAAATGGATCTCAGTCAATACTGCAGATGTCATGATCCTTTCAAATCCACCTCTGACTTCCTTCTTTTCATGGAGGTCACTTCTGTTGTCCCAAATTCTTATCTGCCTTCATGTCCTCGATAACTTCACACTCAGTTGAAACTGATGTCTTCAGAATTACCAGTGATCTCTAATTTCCTTTTTTCAATCTTCAGCTTTCTTGCCTTCTCTATAGCATTTGATACTGTTGACCCTCCCATCTCCTCCTCAAGTACTTTTCTCTTTTTAAGATTGCTGAAAATGATGCAATTTCATCATATCACTTATTTTAAAAAACACACAAAAAAAACCTTCCATATGCATACACTTAGAAAAAAAACACCTTGGAAACAATTTTCTAACGTTTAAAAATGAAGAATTTTGGTGAATTTATAATCCACATATTATAAAATTGTAAAAACAAAGCAAAACACCTGCCAGTTATTTGGAAGAACTACAGTTGACATCAGGAAATATAGATGTTTACTAGCCAAATTTCTGAGTGGGGTGGACCTCTTCCATTATTGGTAAATTACAGAGAAAAAATGAGCACAATTTACTAAGTGCAGTCATTGATGTACTTCCTCTTTTTAAATCTGTCTCATTTGCAAAGTAGTTTTTTAATCTCTAACAGGCATTAAAACTAAGTACCTAAATAAACTGAACTTAATTAGACCTTTAAATCCCAACACTAAATCTAGACTTAAAAAAAAAAATTAAGAAGCATATTCTTTAGCACTACTTTTACTAAAATATTCATTAAAATATTTTAGTCACAGTAAAAAGTTTTTGTACCATCAATAAATAAGATAGCTAGAAAATCTTAACTCTGATTAGCTCTTCCTTTCAAATATCTAACTTTGTAACACCCTTAAACTATTTTGCCAGACTGGTTCATCTCTATGAAGAATGCAGAAAGTCAATGGAATAAGAAAAACAAACATTTAGACTCGATGAGCACAGAGGGTACTCGACTCTGGGAATTTCTAGACTGTCCAGGTGGGGCATTCATACTAGTTATATGTATGGTGTGGTTGGTTTTTTTCTGTTTTCTTTTGGGGATCATACTACAGAAAAAGTATTCTGTATTTCAAAGTTCTGCCTCTAAGAGTAGGGAACCCGTGGCCTTGAGGCAGCATATGGCCCTCCAAGGCCTTTGGAATGATTCCATATATTACAGAACAAATTTTTTTATGAAGGGGATTTATTCTGTAAAGTTTTGATTCAGTCAAGGGGACTCCCTTGAGGACCAGAGGGCCACCAGGCCACAGATTCCTCCCCACCCCCTGCAGACCTTTCTGGTCAAATGGTAGTTTTAGGAGGAAAGATCAGTTCAATTATCCCTTTAAGGTCTCCACTGCCTCATTTTCCCCTTTAACTTCCAACCAACCTGGTTTGCTAGCTATTGTTTGTATTTTATATTCTGTTCCTTGACATCCAGGATTCACACAATTATTCATACCTAGAATGATCTCATTCCTTGTCTTTTCCCTACAGATACAATTCTCTGAGACTCAGCTGATGTGCCTTTGTAAAACTTTCTCTGATTATCCCTAGTAGTTGATGCTGCCTCTCCACTCAGATTTTTCTAGATACTTTGGTTTCGCATTTGACCCCTTCACTCCCTCCTTTGTAGTCATTGCCCTGTGTGCATAATTCATAGCACATATACTCTTGAAGCTTACAGATGGCTTTGTCTATTTGTTGTTGTTGTTTTTAATATAAATTTATTTATTTAACTTTTTACATTCATTTTCACAAGATTTTGGGATCCAAATTTTCTCCCCATTTATCCCCTCCCCCCACCCCAATACACCAAGCATTCTAATTTTCCCTATCACCAATCTGCCCTCTCTTCTATCATCCCTCCCTTCTCTTGTCCCCATCTTCTCTTTTGTCCTGTAGGGCCAGATGACTTTCTATTCCCCATTAACTGTATTCCTTTTTTCCTAGTAGCAAGAACAATACTTGACAGTTGTTCCTAAAACTTTGAGTTCCAAATTCTCCCCATCCCTCCCTCCCCACCCATTCCCTTTGGGAAGGCAGGCAATTCAGTATAGGCCCTATCTGTGTAGTTTTGCAAATGACTTCGATAACAGTCATGTTGTGTAAGACTAACTGCATTTCCCTCCATCCTATCCTGCCCCCCATTGTTTCTATTCTGTCTTTTGATGTTATCTCTCCCTGAGTGTTGACTTCAAATTGCTCCCTCCTCCCATTGCCCTCCCTTCCATCATCCCCCCACCCTGCTTATCTCCTTCTCCCCCACTTTCCTGTACTGTAAGATAGGCTTTCATACCAAAATGAGTGTGCATTTTATTCCTTCCTTTAGTCGAATGTGATAAGAGTAAACTTCATGTTTTTTTTCTCAGCTCTCCTCTTTTTCCCTCCACTAAGAAGTCTCCTGCTTGCCTCTTGAATGAGATATAATTTACCCCATTCCATTTCACCCTCTCTTCTCCCACTACATTTCTCTCTCACCGTTTACCTTAATTTCTTTTAAGATATGGTCCCATCCTACTCAATTCACTCTGTGCTCTCTGTCTCTGTGTGTGCATGCATGTGTGTATATGTGTGTGTGCATGCACACACATGTACATGTGTGTGTGAGTGTGTGTATGTGTGTGTGTGGTCCCACCAACTACCCAGATACTGAAAAGTTTTAAGAAATACAAATATTGTCTTTCCATGTAGGAATGTAAACAGTTCAACTTTGGTAAGTCCTTTATGACTTCTCTTTGCTGTTTGCTTTTTCATGCTTCTTCTCATTCTTGTGTTTGAAAGTCAAATTTTCTTTTCAGCTCTGGTCTTTTCATCAACAATGCTTGAAAGTCCTCTGTTTCATTGAAACATCATATTTTCCCCTGAAGTATTATACTCAGTTTTGCTGGGTAGGTGATTCTTGATTTTAGTGCTACTTCCTTTGACTTCTGGAATATCCTATTCCACACCCTTCGATCCCTTAATGTAGAAGCTGCTAGATCTTGAGTTATCCTGATTTTATTTCCACAATACTGGAATTGTTTCTTTCTAGATGCTTGCAGTATTTTCTCCTTGACATGGGAATTCTGGAATTTAGCCACAATGTTCCTAGGAGTTTCTCTTTTTGGATCTCTTTCAGGCGGTGATTGATGGATTCCTTCAATACTTATTTTGCCCTCTGGTTCTAGAATCTCAGGGAAGTTTTCCTTGATAATTTCATGGAAGATGATGTCTAGGCTCTTTTTTTGATCATGGCTTTCAGGTAGTCCCATAATTTTTAAATTGTCTCTCCTGGATCTATTTTCCAGGTCAGTTCTTTTTCCAATGAGATATTTCACATTCTCTTCCATTTTTTCATTCTTTTGGTTTTGTTTTGTGATTTCTTGGTTTCTCAGAAAGTCATTAGCCTCCATCTGTTCCATTCTAACTTTGAGAGAACTATTTTCTTCAGTAAGTTTGTGAACCTCTTTTTCCATTTGGCTAATTCTGCTTTTGAAAGCATTCTTCTCCTCATTGGCTTTTTGAACCTCTTTTGCCGATTGAGTGAGCCTATTTTTCAAGGTGGTGTTTTCTTCAGCATTTTTTTGGGTCTCCTTTAGCAGGGTTTTGACCTGTTTTTCATGCTTTTCTTGCATCTCTCTGATTTCTCTTCCCAGTTTTTCCTCCACCTGTCTAACTTGATTTCCAAAAACCTTTTTGAGCTCTTCCATGACCTGAGCCCATTGAATGTCTATTTCAGTTGTTTGGGATACAGAGGCCTTGACTTCTATGTCTTTCCCTGATGGTAAGCATTGTTCTTCCTCATCAGAAAGGAAAGGAGGAAACATCGTTCACCAAGAAAGTATCCTTCTATGATCTTATTTTTTTTCCCCTTTTCTGGGTATTTTCCCAACCAGTTACTTGACTTCTGAGATTCCTCTCGACCCCCGCCTCACCTCTAGATCTGCCCAGCTAGTGCTTGGGGTCTGAGATTCAAATGCTGCTCCCCATTCTCAGGGTTTTCAGCTGTGGGAGGGGCTGCTATTCAGGGTAAGATTAAATTCAGGTTCTCAGGTGGGAGCAGGGCTGCCTCCCAGGCTCAGTTCCCTCAGGGGGTTTATGCGATGATCTTCAGTAATGGATCTGAGGTCCTTCCTGCTCTGCGAGCCCCTGGCCACTGCTGCCTCTGCCACTGCCTCCTGAGGGGGCCTGAGTTATGGAGACACCCTGCTTTCATCTCAGCCAGCCCAGAAATCTCTCTCACTGACCTGTAGCGCCTGTGGGTGGAAGGACCTTCATGGCCACTGGAGGTTCTGTCCCTGAAGCCTGTTTGGGTCTGCTCCTCTCGGGCCATGCAGGCAGGGCTGGGCTCCGCTGTCCAGTGCACAACGAACCTTTGGTGCTGGTTTTTCAGGGCTCTCTTGAACGGAAATCTCCTCCACTGCATTGCTGCATGGCTTCCACTGCTCCAGAATTTGTGGAGAGTTCTTTTTACAGGAAATTTATGGGCTGTGGGTTCGGAGCTAGCATATGTAAGTCTTTCTACTCCGCCATCTTGGCTCTTTCCTACATAGATCATTTTTATACCTATTTTCAAATGCTTCTGAGTCATATCACCTTTTAACTGGCAATCCCAACACCAGGAAAAAAAAATATTTCCAAACCAGTTTCGTTGGAAGTCAGTGAGTTAAAGATTGGACTGTGGAGCCCTTAAAAGGATAGCTAGATTAACCTTTCCTCATAAAATTACTATTTGATTAGAAAAATCTAGTCAGAGGTAGAGAACCTGTGGCCTTGAGACCACAGGTGAACCTCTAGGTCCTCAAGTATAGCCCTTTGATTGAATCCAAACTTCACAAAATCAATTTTTTTTAGGTTGTGATTCATGACTTTCATTGTTTACATTTTGTTCTCCACACCCTTGATACTAAGTTCCTTTTCCCTTTGCAGATAATTCCAGAATTTGTCCCTTTAAAAATTGTACCATTTAACTTTGTGTTTAGAGAGCTACTCCTTTAAATTCACTAATTTGGATAAAGTGCACAGATGACACATTTTACTCTGTTGAATTATTTGAATGGTATTTAGGTTTTGCAGATTGAAATACTTTTTTATTAGTAAAGGATGACAGGATCAAAGTGATTCATCAAAGTAGAACAGATCTCCAAAACTGATCTAATGTCAGAATACATAAATGTTAGAACAATATTCAGAAAAAGGGAAGCAATAATTTTGTTGTATTTGTTGTTGGTCAAAAAACAAACATTAGCCTACTACTAGATTTTTAAATCTCATTTTGTAGGTGTTTTTTGTTTTTGTATCTCACTTATTTCTAAATATGTCTCCCTACTTTTCCATCCCCAGAAAGTTATGCCTTGTGACAAAGGTTAAAAATGAAAGAGGGAAAATGGCTTTAAAAAGACTAATTATAACATAGTTTGTGACAATACTTTAACTAATTCATTGCTGTAATTTCTCACCTTTCCAAAGAAGTGGGGAGTTCCTCAACTCTGATACTAATTGTTTCATTTTGCTGTAACTATACTCATTGTATATATCATTTCCTGATTGCATTTCATATTGCTTCATTTCATGTGTCCTCATCCTTTCTGAATCATATATATATATATAATATATATATATATATATATACACAGATATATAAATATGTATTTTCCTTAAAGGGCAGCAATATTCCATAATGTTCATATATCATAGTTGGTTTACAATTCCCCAAATGGTGGGCCCCTACTTTATTCCCATTCTTTTGCTTCTACCAAAAGTGGACATACTTCATTTTAAGAGGGATCTTAGGCAATACTTCTATAAAAGTCCACCTGTGTTTGTGAAACAGTGGGTACCCTAGGCCTCCAAAGGTTATGCCAACAAAATACATACAACTTCTAACATATCTTAGAAAAAAGAGTATAATAGAAAGATTGGCATACTTGGGATTAGAACTAGCTTAGTTTTAATTCCATTAAAAATATCTAAGTGATTTTAAGATCATCATTTAATTTTTCTCAGCTTCAGTTCCCTCAAATTCAATTTCCCGCAAAATGGTGATATTAATAGGAATTTCTTCATAAGGTACGCTGTTTGTCATATAGATATTTATATTTACATATGTAGATAGATGTAGGCTTAAAATACTATGTAAATTCATTTTTATAGCATCTTAAAGCTTACATAGTTTTCTCACGTTACATCATTCGGATGACACAAAAACTCTGGGAGGTAGCTTTTTTCAAACAAGGAAACTGATTCTGATAGAGATAATGCAACTTTCTCAAAATCGCACAACTGTTATGTGTTTAACTTATTTTGCCTGAATCCAAGTACAGCACTCTGTGCCTCCTACCTGCCGCTTGTGGGTTGCCATGGCAACAGATTTATCAAATAGTCTATTAATGAGTGATCTCTCCATATAGCAGGATATGTCCTCAAAAAGCAGGGTATTCACCTTCTAGGACTGTTCTTCAAGCATTTTCAGCCTCATAGAACCTTTAGAATAAGTCCTTTGGTGTTACAGTCTTTCGTGATGAGACACTAGAAAATTATTGTCTTTATCAATAAAAAAAGCCTCAAATTTGAAATGTTCCTATTATCTGATAAACCTCCTTGCTCTGTTGGAAGAGAATTCTTACTAGATTTCCTATGGCATGATGAATTTCTTGTCCTCTGAAACTCTTGAAGACCATTTACTAATTTGCAGCCAATTTACCTGCTATATCATCAACAAAAATATCCACAATAGTGGAATCCCAGATTACCGAGCTATCACTGAGTCAATGGCAAATAATAGTGGGTTTATTTCTTCTTTAAAAAAAAAAATCACTGAATTTTTTACAGATTCATTGTTGTTACTGTCACTTATTAATTTTTTATGTTGCCAAAACTTCCTATAGCAAGTAAACACAATCAAGCCAGAAAAATTTTCGTATTGACCTGTCCAAAAATGTGA
Organism: Bettongia penicillata ogilbyi; assembly: GCA_023548195.1. Classification (NCBI taxonomy): domain Eukaryota; kingdom Metazoa; phylum Chordata; class Mammalia; order Diprotodontia; family Potoroidae; genus Bettongia; species Bettongia penicillata. The sequence continues at coordinate 736,478 of JAJHZJ010000484.1, read as the reverse complement.
TTTGTTACTGTTTCATAACAACACAGATATCTGATCTTTATGCCTTAGCATAGTAGAACAGATTCTTACCTACATTTTTATTAAGACAGTTCTTTCAAAACTTGGTTTCAGGCACATTATTAAAAGCTTTCATTCCAATTAAAACAGTGACTAAAAGTGCTAGTCAGGGAGATCTTGATTCAAATTCTGCCTTAGACACTTACTACATATATGACGCTGGGAGAATCAGTCAACTTCTCTAAGTCTCAAATTATTGATCTGTAAAATGGAATAATTATGATAGAACGCACCCATAGACTTGTTGGTAGGATCCAATGGGTCAACATATGTACAGTGCTTTGCTAACCTTAAAATGTTACATGAAGGTAGATATTATTATATTATTTAATTTCATTAATTAAATTAATATTATTTAATAACATCCTGGTTGACTGTAAGTCAATCATAACACCATCCTTCCTTGTCTTTAATACTCTTTGTAGCTTCCTAACTGCAAATTTTAGGGAAATTAAAAACCTTCTGAGATTTTATATATATATATATATATATGCATATATATGTACATATGTATATATATGTACATGTGTATATGTATGTATGTATAATGTGGTTTGCAAATATCTTACTTTATACAAACATGGGCAAAGGTGACCCAATTTAATATTTTTCTTCCACTAGGTCCCTAGAACTTGCATCAGTTCTTCATTGTCTGAAGAGGTGTTACCTTCCAAATTTCAGAAAAGGAAACCAAAAGACATATACCTCCTCAAACATAACAAAATAGGTCATTTGACAATGGGCATACGTATGTGAACAAGGCCAATCTTGAAGTGAGCAAAGAAAGTTTATATTGGTGTGTTAGGTAGTCATATGCATTCAAACACTGATGAAGTTTTATTAAATTTCTGTGTCCTCATCTCAGGAAGAAGGTTTTTTTAAATCTCAATTTTGCACAAAGACTTAAAGGACATGATTATATTGTAGAAGGTAAGCTGTCATCCTTTTTAAAAGTTTGAAATAAGTCAACTGAGTAATTCTTAAGAAAGTTGTCTTTGAAATTCCAATTAAAGTGACTATGGTTATTCTTATTATGCACTGTAATTAGGAAGATAAAAAGTCAATTTAAATATATATTTATATATACACTCTAATGATTTTGTTTTAATTTCTTCAGAGAACAATATTTGTAAGTGAGATAAGGTGGCTCTGGAAATGCTTTATTTTCAGTGTTCCTCCAGAACTTTTAGATGGTGAATGGAAAACCAAGCCAATTTAAACAAAATATGCAAAATTCAGGTGTTTTCTATAGATCTGATTTCATTCCAGAGAAATTTCTTTTGTCTATTATATAACAATCAGGAAAACCTGTGTTCAGGCCCTACCTCTGACGTTTACTGGTTGTGACACTCATAGCAAATTACAAACCTCTCCTTACTCCAGGCAATTTTTTGATACTGTAAATTATAGCGTAAAAGCTCATCTTCATTGGTATAAGGAGTTTCCTCTCCTATCAGTTCCATTTACCAACAAAATCATATGTACGTGCAATTTTTTTAAGGCATAAAAAGATGGAGCATATAATCACTGCCATCAAGAAGCAAGGCAATACTTTAAAAATCTAGAAACTTCTAGTCCAATCAGGAAACAAAAATATGTATGTAAATAATTATGATAAAAATGAAATGTCATAGGAACAAAAAAATTTCAAAGTCCTTAAGAAAATCTATGGATGAAGAGACTATGACCATTGTCAAATCTATTGGGGTAGGTTTCATCTTGATAACTGAGGTAGACCTTGAAAGATACAAGGAATTTCAACAGGAGATTGTATGTGTGTGTGTGTGTGTGTGTGTGTATGTGTGTATGTGTGTGTGTGTGTTCTAGTATGGTACTGATGGTGGTAATAGTGGTGATGGTGATGATAATAAAGTTCTAGGTATGCGGAATGGCTTACATGAAATCATGCAAATGGCAAAATATGAAATAAGATGGAAAATGGAAAGGGGGAAAGCACTGGTAGTGCAATTAAACTGAAGCTAGAGTAGAGAATGTATTGAGGAGAGTAGTATGAAATAATGCTGAAGTAATTTGAAGTCTGACAGGTAGGTAATACAATGGATGTTGCACTAAACGTGGAATCAGGAACATTCCTCTTCTTGAGTTCAAATATAGCCTCAGACACTTAACAAACTGTGTGACCATGGACAGGTCACTTAACCCTGTTTGTCACAATTCCTCATCTGTAAAATGAATTGGAAAAGGGAATGGTCCAATCACTCCAGCATCTTTGCCAAGAAAAGCCAAAATGGGTCAGGTAGAGTCAAACATGACTGAAATGACTGAACATGACAAAAGAATGAAGTCACATTGTGGAGGAATTGAATGACGACTAAGGACTTTGCATTTTATTCTATAGACAATAGAGATCCATTGAAAGAGATTTAGCAGGAAGACAACATAATTAGATATATGCACTAAGAAGATTATTTTGGCAGTTCTGTGAATGTGGATAAGAGAGGGAAGAGTAGAAGACAAGAAGGACGATAGGGAGACCAAAGAAGATAGTCCAAAGGAGAAACCGAAATTACTGTGTTGGCAATATGAATGGACAGGAGAGGAGGAATATGATACCTATGCCTCCCTGCCTCCAACCACTGTATGTATAGCTTCAGCATATTCCACAGTTACATTTTTTAATTAAGTGGGGAAAAATATTCTCTAGAGAATCTGCACTGTCTTCCTAAGACTGATTTTCTTCCCTCCAAAATTTTACTCGTTCTACAAAAATCATTGATCTATAAACCTAAATATTAGACAAACTATCTACATATTTCTTAAATTATTTTATTTTAACTATTTTTAGTATTTTAATAAAAATAGGACAAATATGACTCAAAGTTAATTTTCACTCACAAAATCTTTGGTTGGACCTTTTCATTCTCAAGATTTTATTAAATGTGCAAAAAGTATTAGATTTCTCTTATATATCCCCAGAGGATAGAATTCACATTAATTGGTAGTAGTTCTGGGGATGAGGATTTCACATTTTCTATAATTGAGACTATTGATGCAACTCATGACCCAGTACTCTTAAGATAAAAATTTTCTAGATTGGATGCTACCAAAAAGAAAATAACACTTTCTTTTGCTCATTTTGACCTTACCTAGTGTTCTGAATGTGAAGTCTCAGTGTCTAAGGTTATACCTATATAAAAAAATGTATCTAATCCCTTAAAAGTATATAATATAGTGATGTCTATCTGATACAGGACAGCCTTTATTCTAATCCAAAGAAAATACAGAAAATACATACGGACTCAATAGTCCAAAAACAATTGAATTTAAACAATTGTCCTACTTTTCTGGTGAATTCTATCTTTTCTCATGTAAAGTTCTTTAAATGCAAAGCACAACATTGAACTGGATTCTGCTCAGAAGGTAAACTAATTTAGGTTTGTTAGTGGGATAACTCCCTCCACGATAATCTGATCAGTCCCACTTTTATTCCAAAGATACATAAATCCAGCCTTATTCTGGAGACCTGAACTCCCCCTAGAAGTAAACAATATTTGGGATTGCTAGACAGAAATGCAACCTTCTACAGCATTCTAAAGCTTCTCACTTAATAAAACCTCCAAACAGGTATCCTAGTTATATGGTACTAGTGTGTGTAAACTTGGAGTCTCCCCAAAAGAAAATAGACTTGGAGTATATAGACAGGCAAACTCCATTCCCTTTTAACCTGTACCGTATGAAAACTCAGAGGAAGAATGAACAAAGACCTTTTGCTTTATGTGTATTTCTTACAAGCGGTTCCTCTTTCCCAATCCCGTTTGGAGGAGTGGAGAAATTCTTGTTAATTGCTAAATGGCTAATGGATGAATGAGCAAATAAATAACTGAGTGAATGAACAAATAAACCCATGAATGAACAAATAAATTTTTAAAGGATATGAATTCACCCCTACATCATACTTGGACATTGAAATAATCTCTTATTGGGTCATTTCAATTGAAACTCACTCCATTATCCAGATCCATTCTGAGGGTTCAAACCTGTCATCAGATCCTGACAGATATGTATACCAGCCACATGTTTGGAAGTAGATCCACAAAAATGTACTTTAAATAACTCTGAGGAGTAACATCCCTACTCCCATTTGTGAGAAACTGTTGAAAACATTTAATTAACAAGTTGAATCTGTGGTTACTGTCAGTGTTACTAATGGCAACCAAGAAAAGTGATCTCAAGGTTAAGCTAAGACAAGATTATTAAAAGAGCAGGCTCGTAGAAAGTTCTCTTAAATCCTGTGGTAACACAGAAAGCATCATAGACCATCCCTTGAAAGGTTGTCAAAGATAGTGTCAATTAAGTTATGTTCTTAAGTTACCCAAGGACATTTTAATTATGTTAAAAACATTTTTTGGAGTTTTAATAATAATCTGAATGTGTCTTTAACCATCTCTAATTACTATTATTGAATTTGTAGTCACATCATTTGTTGAAAATCCTCCCCTCCTCTGTTTGAAACCAGAAATATGTTTCTCTTTTTTGGGAATTCATGATGGAGATGCAGAGACAATTTTGGCGTTATGGATTGAGACCTGACCTCAAAGTCAGTAATACCTAGTTTCAAAAACTGCTTTTCACATGTTTTGTGACTTTGGGGAGATCATTTAATCTCCTAATAATTCTGAGACTTTCTAGAATAACATGATAGGGGCTTATCTATATTGGTACAAAGAGAATCTCTATGAGAAGGTTCATATAAAAAGGTAGTCACAGGTTGAGCCTAGGTTCAACAACCTCCCCTCCCACCCAGTCACCTTAATAGAAAGTTTAATACAGTACAAAGCTCACTGCTTTTGGAGTCAGAGAACCTGGGTTCCAATCCTGTCATTTTATCAATAGCATGACCTTGAGCATCACATAACTTCACTGAGTCTCATTTTCTTAACTTGTAAAATGAGGCATTTGGAATAAATGTCCCTTCTAGCTCTTGATCCTGTGATCAATGGGTCTGTAATTTTATGAATACGTAATTATCTTAATTTTAGGAAAACTTCACAACTTGAGATCAAAGGGAATGACCAGGATGAATTAAAGAAAATAAAGCAATGAAGTTTATTGTGATCATTCTGTTTAACCAATTATATTGCAAAATGAAAATATAGGAAGAATATATAATTATCACATCAAAACACCTGTTTAAGCAATGTTGACCTTGGCTTATTCAGCCACTATATTGTTTATAGGCAAACACTACCTCTAAAGTGCTTGGAGGGAGAAAAAAATCTTCTTACCTAATCAAACCTAGTAAGCATATATAAACCTTTTTTTTATCTTAATTGCAATTCTAAATTAGATGAGGGTAAACTAATTATGTTTGCTTCCCCTTCTGCCAGTTTTTTTTCTTCTAAATGTAAAATTACATGGATCAAAACAAAGAAGCAAATGAATTCTCTGAAAATAATCAATTGATAGTGGTTTATTAAGCATCTCTGATGTGCCAGTAACTGGACTAGGTGCTAATAAAACCAGCACATTTTTATTAGAAGACTATAACTATATATCGGTACTTTTTCTATTCTAGTTATAACGGAGGACCGGTGAGCAAGCATTGACATGTCTACCTAACCCCATTTCCCAAGAGGAAGAGATTGAGGAACCTGCTTTTGGAGAGTTATAATGGAAATTGGAGCATGGGCAGGCATCTAATTGGTAGATTGGGTCTGGTAGCAGCACGAAAAATTGATTTAGTTTTTGTGGGTTTTTTGTTTTGTTTTTTATAACTAGGATTATCCAAAAGACATGAGTTGACCGAGAATATGTTGACTTCTTCCTGGATGACTCTTCCTGTCTCATGGTGTTTTAGAAAGAGAAACTGTTGTTAGGGAAGAGTCTAGAATTTCTTGGACTGTCCCTAGAAATTTTGATATATGAACACTTGCCTTCATTCTTTGATTTAGCATGTATTCTTTCATTATGAGTGAAAAAAGACCTGGGAGTTATGAGCTTATGAATTTGAAAAAAAAGTCAGGAGAATAAGACAGTAGGAGATTCAGAAGTGGAGTCTATGCTTGAGTTCATACCCAGTCAATCTAGCTTTGAGGCCCCAAGGAGTCAGGCATTACCTCTGGGAGCCAGCCCATCAGTAACTGATATGGGGACTCATCCATCAGTGATCTTTCATAAAGAAATGAACCTTGTAGGAATAATCCTGTGTGAAAACTATGTGAAGACTGAGCCCAGTGTGCTATAGGAGCAAGGGTCTTCTGAAACCAGCTCAAAGTGGCTCATGAGAGTGTATTGTTAAGTTTTAGTGTGAGCATTTATGCTTCAGAAATCAGTAAACGTGCTTTGTTGTTGAAGCAGTTGTTGAACATTTACTTATATTACGTGCTGCTATATAGAGGAGATTATGCTCTATAGTGTCTATAATGTTGTGTGTGTTTGGTTGTGTTTGGGGTGTGTGCGCTTATATATCTATTATTGCTTTATCTTCAAAGACCATAGTCACAGAATGTTTGTACCTGCTCTAAATCTCTCCAGTACCATAATATGAGACCATGACCCTTCAGAATCAGGCTTTCCAGAAATGGAAATTTCTTTAGACTAACATACGGAAGCCTGTTCACAGCTACCCTCCTCCCCCACTTCATAGTCATTGCATAATAAAATGTCCATTTAAACATTTGAATTTGCATTTTACACTACACTTTTTATAAAGAACTAAATATAAGGCTATAAATATAAAGGCTACATTTTTTATAAAGAACTTTTTAGGAATTTTTTCCTCCTTTCGGTTATTCTGAGTTATCTGGTAAGGCAAAGTGGAATCGAACCCACTACACACATTAACTAGTTAATAAATGTTAATTTTAATAATATGTTTGTGATCAGTCTATGTTGTAGAGATTTGGGAGAGATATATGATTTTGTTAGTCAAGGGAACTCTCTGTATGAGAGCTTCTTTCACAAATGAATACAGGTGTAACATTTGGGAAGGAGACTTGACATGATCAGTAACAAGGGGATGATTTAGAGGGCAGCCTCAAGACTGAACCTACTCCATATGTTTATATCAGCAATTAACATAACCTGTCTGTAATTGTATAGACTTAATTTGGTCCAACTTTCAGGGTCATACATCCAGGTTTCTTGTAAGTGTGATCAAGTGAAGGCAAGATTAGTAAATTTTCCCACTAATTATATTTCTTAAGATTGAATTTATAAAATAAAAGTAAATATTAATGAATGAAGTAGTGTTTCCTTTAAAAATCCAGTTATTTTTAAAAGATGTATTCTATGAATTTCTTCATTAATCCTTAGCAAATGTGGCTTAATCTAACTCTGCTTTTCATTTTTTAAAATAAAAGCTATATTGATGCCTCTCTTTAACAAAGATATGTCCTGCCAATATGCTTCCTAATTCCATCATATTCTCAGGAACACTCCTTTATCAAAAAGGACAAGTTAATGTGCACACACACACACACACACACACACACACACACACACATTCATACCCAAGCTTCAGTATGACACTATTTTTTTCAACTTACGTTGAAATGTTAAACTGAGAATCAAAACCTTCCTGGGCCATGCACTTTGCTTAGAAGATAGAGGAATATGATTTTTAAAGCCCTGGTAATGTAACTTTTTCATATTTTTAATTAAATAACTCCATAAATGGTGTAGAATTCTCTTGGAATACTGATATATCTAAGTAATGGTCAAATATTTCCATTCCTCGTTTACTTTGCTCCTGTTTCCATGCACACACGTTTAAATATAAAAGCAAAGATTTTAACAGAGACTGTTTCCAACACAGTTCGTGATTGTGGTACTTATAGTAGTCAAAGAATTAATGTGACCTATTTCATGCAATTCTACTACAATTTTGTCTACCCTTTCTTGGGAATCTGTTATTTGGTACATAAAGCACAGATGGATTTGAAACAAACCAAAACAATGACTGACAAGTAATTTCACCACTTTTTTTTTGAATTGTGAACATGTCCCTAGTTGCTACACTATGATGTTTAATACCAGGGCTGCATTTAAAATGACATATTTGAGAATAATAGTGACTTCAGGGAAATTTCAAGAGATCTAAGGAGAATAGAGTTAAACTGAAATACTAGTCACTTATGAGAATCTGAGAGGCAGAAGGTACTTCAGAAACTAAACAGTCCTACTTTTAATCTCCTTTTCAACAGATTTGACAATGGATTTACCAGCTTTTGCCTGAAGACTCTAATTAGAGGAAACCCACCACCTCCCAAAGCATTCCATTCTACTCTTAGATCTAAGCATTAGGAAATGTCTCCCCAAAACACCCTGTCCCCCATTTTTCTTTAAATCAGAGTAGGATATTTCTCTCTCTGTAACTATTACATAGTGTTCCCAGTTGTGCTTTCTGGCACCAAATACAAGAAGCCTAATCCCTTTCACTTGTCACATGTTTTAGAGTGCTTGAATGTTTCCAGCGTCCAAATTTGTATTCTTATGTCAATTTATTGCTTTTGAAGACTATAATTTCTTTGAAGAACACTACATCATCCAATGGATGATTTAGTGTCTAGATGAACAGAGCACTGTTATGCACAATAAGATGGTAATTGACTACACAAAGTGGGACATCATATATTGTTCCCAAAGCCCATGCATACATGCAGCCGCTGAGCCAGACCACAGTGCAACTTATCCAGTTCCGATTGCAAACTCATTTATGTTTATCTCTTGAAGAATAATGGTAACGAAACTAGAAATTTAACCTTTCCCCTACCCTAGAAAAAGAGAGGTTCCTCTCAGAGAAATAATAGGATGTTGACCTGTCCTTGGAATATTTCTATCTAAACTCCATCCCAAAATGTGTGGAGATTATAGGTGATCAATTAACAAGTATTTATTAAATGTCTACTATATGTCACACATGTTGTAAGTGTCGTGGTTACAAAGACAAAAGAAAAAATAAACAGTCCTTTTTCTTAAGGAACGTATACTCTAGTATGGTGAATGGAAAGTCAGCCTTTGAGTTAGTAAGATTTGTGTTCACATTTTACCTGCATCAACATGAGTTATAAGTGTTCGTCACAAGAGTATCCATCTCTCCAACTACCCATCAACCAACATATATGTACATGCTTATATGTATACACACACATACATGTGCATGTATATATGTATGAATTTATATGTATATCTGCATATACATGCATATATTCATATGCTTGTATATTATTTGTATATGTGTGTATTTATGTTTTATACTGTATATACATGCACATATATGTATTTGTGCGTGTATAAGTGTATAATTTGAGCAAAAGAATTCTTTCAACCTCCGTGTGATTGTCTATGGCATGAAGCTAACCTTTATTTCAGCTTGCAGCCCATGATTCTGATGACAGCTCTATAATTTCATTGCAATTGTGAAGTATTAAAAAACCCTGTTATCAAATTAATGCTTCAAAGGCAAGCCTTGGTGCGAGATAACTCTGTCAACTTTAACCACGTAGTAACCGCTAACATATATCTTCTTTTTATTTTCTTCAGGCTTCCACTCTCTGCTCCCCAGTAAGTACCGGCTTAATTTCTAGCGACTTTGATTGGATCAGATCTCTAGTCATACTAGAAAGTCCATTCTAAGTCTCCAAGTACTACCTAATCATGGTAGCTTATTGCTGTTGTGATATTTATGTTGCTGCTGCTTAATTTGTTACCCCGGCTTGTTTTCTCTGCCTCTGGCTTCCGTCCCCTTCCTCCTACTCACATGGGCCTTGTGCTCGGGTTTTTCACCTTCCATCTGGACTGTCGGATTAGGCTCCTGATTGCTTTCACTTCTACAAGTCTTTTCCCTCTGCAAATCATCATGTACTTAGCTGCCAAAGTGCTTTTTTTCCACTTCAGAACAGGCTTGAGCACCCATTTCCACTACTCAAAAACTCTAGTGTCTCTCTATTACCTGTTTGGTCAAATGCAAAATCCTTTCTTTGGCATAAAACCTGGTGCCACTCTACTTTTCTGGCTTTATTATACACAATTCCCTACATACAATCTACAGTAGTCCAACCAAACTGGCCTTCTGGAACTTTTATCTCTTGCCTCTGTAGCGGCTCTCCCATTCCTGCAATGCTTTCCCTTCTTTCTTCCACCTGTCAGAATCCCTATTCTCCCTTAAAAGCTCAGCTCATGCATCATCGTTTTAAGAGGCTTTTTTTGATCTGCCAGAAACTAATGCTTGCTCCCTTTATATTTTCATGTGTTTTTGTGTTTATTTTGCATATATTTTGTGCAAGAGAGATAGAATGGCATTAGGAATACCCCAAACCAATAAAATCACAAGTCTCAAAACAACCTCTAAACATAGTCCTTAAATTTTGTACATACATACATACATATATGCATATATATAAACATATACACACATATATGTGTGTCTCTAGTGTATCTATTGTCTTTTATTTTTTGTCTTTATAATCCTGATACTTAGAGTATGCCTGGCACATAGTAGATACTTAACAAAGAGCTGTTCATTGATCACCTATAATCTCATTCTCACATTTTTTGGGAATGTATTTCAGAAAGAAACAGCCCAAATATGGATCAATGTGCTATGATTCCCTTATATTGAATGATCTCTATGATTTTATAGCTAGAAAAAAATCGCAGTTTTGTTGTAATGAAAATTGCTTTTGTTTAGTCATTTTCAGTCATTTCCAACTCTTCATGTCCTCTTTTGGGGTATTCTTGGCAAAGATACTGGAGTAGTTTGCCATTTGCTTCTCCAGTTCATTTTACAGATAAGGAAACTGAGGCAAACATGGTTAAGTGACAGGAGTAAATTATCATTAGACTGTTAACTGTATGAGAAGAAGGATGACATCTCATTTTCCTTTGCATAAGAAGAGTAGAGGGAAAAGATGGAGTTATGATCTGCATCAATTGAATGAAATGCCCACATGGATGAAATTGTGGATGCATCAAATTATCAGCATCTCTCATCACCTTACACATGGTAGAAATACATATTTACTGAATTTGATTTAATCAACAATATAGAGGAGAAAAAGAAGACTGAGCATATACTTAGATCTTTATTTTAAACAATTTCAAGTTCTTAAATGATTTATTTCTCATTCAAAATAATGAGGTGTGTCATACAAAATAATGAGGTATGTCATACCATCCTGAGATTCTTCATTAATTTCCAAATTTCTAAATGTGTTATTACTACAAGGACAGAACATAAGACTGTTCATCTTGCATGAAAAATGCAACTTATTCTAACATTTACAGATCAAGCAATATTGGTCCAATTTGTTTAAAGTTATTCAAAAATGAGAATGAAATAAATAGATACGCTCTCTTTCTATAGTAGAGGTTATTTTCACAGTGGTAGCAGTTTCGAGTTTAAACATTAAACATTTTAATTTAATATTAATTTAATCTTTAATTTAATCTTAAACATTTTAGTTTAAGATTTTGTGTATAAAATTGACTTTGAACTAGTTTTAAAGAATGGATAGAAACATTTTTGCTGATGATATATAGCCACAACTCCTGGAACATAACTTTCGACAATCAAAAGTCAGAAGCATATATGTGGTGACTCAAAGCTTAAATAGTTTGTTCATTTGCTTCGTTGTTTTTGTGATTCTATGTGTGTTTGTGTGTATGTATGTGTATGTGTGTGTTAGTGACCATTGTATCTGAAAGGCAGAAATTTGGAGCACAAAAAGATTTAGAGCTATGCGATGATGTCTTAAAAGCATCACTACCTAACCATTTGCACGACAAGATTCAAAGGACCTTTTGATGGGGTGGGAGCGGGGAAGAGGCAGTGTTGAGTAGGACCATGACACCTCATGCTATTCATTCCCATAGAATGTCTTTGTCAGAGCCTCTGAAATAATGTTGGAGTGGTGAGTGCCATAAGAGGTTAAATAGATTCATAAGGATTTTCTTATTATAAGTCAAATAGAAACAGGGATCAGAGCTATCATTTCTCTTGTCAGAAAAAGTTATATCCCAAAGACTATATAATTAGATCTTTTTTTCTATTTCAAAAGAGTTAAAAGGTTGAATTTAAGCAAATACAAAAATAACCAAGAATATGGATAAATTGTATAGTCTTTTAATCCACCACAAATATGCTTTTGAATTTTGATTTTTAGAGCTTCTAATGTTCCATGTACCCTAGGCAAGTCACTTAACTCTGTTTGCCTCAGTTTCCTCATCTATAAAATGAACTGGAGAAGGAAATAGAAAAAATCACTCCAATATCTTTGCCAGGAACATCCTCACAAAAAGAGGGGGTCATAGAGAGTCAAACGTAACTGAAACAACTGAGCAGCAAACTGTTCAGTTCTATTATATATTCAGTTTTATATTATCAGCCACATAGTTTCTAGCCATTCTTTAAAACTAGTTCAAAATCAACTTTATTCACATAATCTTAAACAAAAATGTCCCCAAATTCAAAACCGGAGATTACTTTAAAAGAAGACAGACTATTTCCTTCTTATGTAGAAGAAAGGTTCTTTCCTGGTCTGATTACTATGTATTACAGACCTAACCTTCCTAATAGATCTGAGGCTTAGTCTAGGTGTTCTGAACTAAAAGAAAGATAGCAGAACCCATTCATATGAGGTTGTGGCTCCTCCTCTTCCTGTCTGGGAGGGGTGAGAATTAGGAGACCCCAGACAACCATCCTCTACCAAGAAAATTAGGATCTATTCACCTTATCTCCAGATTTAACATCCCCGGTTTCTTCAACAGATTCTAATCTAAAGATATTAGAATAATATCAACTCAGGGACCTTCACCATTCTGGTAACCTATTAGTGGATATTTTGCAGCTTACCAAAAGTCCTTCTGAATGTCTTATCTTTGCAACCTCAAAAAACAATAAAGAAAACTATAAGCATAAGCAGGTAGAACATTCCTAATGAGGAGTAACATAAAAAAGGTGGAAAAAAAAATTAACTAAAATATATATAACCATGAAAAGATAGGGGCTGGTCATTTGGCAAGTGTGAGGGATAACAGGGAATCAGATTCATTTGACTCCTTGAGTTGTTAGGAGATCTAGAGGAAGATCTTCATCACATAAGTTTACATCCTGTACGTATTATCTACTTGCAGACATGGATAAGAACCACACAGGAAGTAAATGAGTGGATGGATTTGTTGTATATGTTTGGAGAAAATGTCTACATCATGGATCTATGGGAGTGCTTATATAGAAGCAGTATGGAATAGTTACTAGAGGGCTAAGTTTATAGTCAGGAAGACCTAAGTTCAGATTCATCTTTGACATTTATTAGAACTGTGACATTCAATTTAATTGATTTCTCTAAGCCTCAGTTTCCTCATCTGTAAAAATAAAGAGATAGACTAAGATTGCTTCTAGGTCTAATGGGATGATCACAGAATACTATATATATATTTAACCATAGATACACACAAAGACCTGAGCAGGCGATCTTAAAGCCCAATGACTCCCTCATATATACTCACATTTTACAGATTAAGAAACTGAGGACCCAAATACTACCTGGCACGTAGGAAAAGCATAATAAGTATATGTTGATTAATTATTTGAGTCACCTGGGTGACATTGACGAAGGCATGCAGGTAGGACTAGAATTTAAACAGAGGTTGCCTTACTCCAGAGAAAGTGCTTTTCCACTACTCTATATGCCACCTCCTCTAGAACTTGAAAATAAGCAAAGTCGTCCATTAACAGCAGGAATGGAAATCCTGAAAACTCTGTTGATTATATTTTATACTGAATGTGTCAAGAGATCTCAAGGATAATGATTTCACCCATGTGCCTCACTTAATGGTTTCATTGTAAAGAATCTGGCCCACAAAGAGCTATTGATCAACTTCAATACTTCTGAGAAATTCAATAACAGAGTTAACAGGTGTTCTATACAGTTCATGAAGGTGAGCTTTAAAAAAAAAAAAAAAAAAAGAGGGGTAAGTTTTTTTTTCTTTCACATGTAGAAAACTTCCAAGTAGTTAAAGCAGAGACATAGAAATGTATTTGACATAGCTTAAAGATACAAATACCTAAAACATAGTGAGGTTTTTTTTTTAGTCAACATGGACAAAGAAAACACCCTTCACCATTAGAAAGGATTTCTTTTCATTCTAAAACATTAATTATTCATTATGTTGCAATTGTCTTTTCCACTAAAGAGATACCTTATTTATATAGAACACAAACTCTTTGAAAGAAAGCATGATTTCATTCTTTGTATATGCATCCCCAGTATCTAAAACATACCTAAAGCATAATAAGATTAACAAATGTTTATTGAATGATTGAAATAAGCAATCTTTCTGTCCTAATTTAGCCCTTCCTATCCCCAAGAAGAACACAATGCCACTAGTTGATTTAAAAAAAATGTTCAAGATGTATCCCCTGGAGATCATATACGATTAAATTCATGGGGTTCTATGAATCCTTGACTTTTCTTGACTAATATTCATAGCATTTGATTTAAAGCTCAAAGCTTGAAGGGATTTTAGAGAGTGTCTAATATAACCTTTCTTTTGACAGATACAGAAATAGAGATCTAGAGTCATAAAATGGAATGCCCCAAATCAGGCCATAAGTAGCAAGTTTAGGATTTGAACCCAGATGCCCAAGTCCAAATCCACAATGGATGTACTCCACCCAATTCTTCATTTATTTTATCCTTTTATGATATTCAGAATACAGATATGTGAGAGGTGAGAATAAACTTAAAGGAAACCTGAGGGCAAAGATAAAAAAAATGAAATATTAGTGTTCAGGAACATGCATCACAGTTTCAGGTAATCATCACCAGAATTTCTTAACTCCAAAGCAACTTTTGAAGAATTCCAAGCCTTTGCAACATCTCAGGCTATAATTCTGTTGCATCTAATTTTGTTATTTTGAGTATTAGGCCCTGAGTTGTCAAATGATCAATGAGTCAGTTTTTTTTTACAACATTTTTTGTACTGGCACTCGACACATAAAGTAGGTACTATGGGTTCTGATCTGAGATATTATATACTAGTAAGAGTGAGCAGTCATATCTAGAAAGTGACCAAATAATTAAAGAATGTATAAAATCAAGAACGAAGATTCTCATGGCCTAGAGTATTCTGTCATCAAGTATTATATTATAGAGTATTACCAAATGGCAGTTGATATTTGGCCTAGAGGATAGGCTCAAAGAGTTAAGATGTGGAAGACATTTTGGAGATAATCTTGTCAGTGTTCTCATTTTCCAGGTTAGGTAGCTGGGGATCAAAGTTTTGAGGAGCCTTGTCCATTCTGAATCTAAATTTCTCTTTTATTTTTATTCTGCTATCAGATTTAGATTACAGAGAAGTACGAGGTGAGAGAGAAAATATAAGACTAAAGGACAGAGACAAAAACAAAAGACATTTTCCTATCTGACCATTTATTTTTTGGAGTCTTTTGCAAATTAAAACCAATTTTTTTTTTTTAAATCCCAGGTCGTCAGTCTCAAAAGGAAACTCTCAACTACTTTTTACTTGTTCCATGGTCCCTCTTCCTCCAAGATAGTAATTTCCTCTTGGCAGATTCAATTCTGAGACAATTCCCCCAGGACCCTCAGATTTACATATCCTCATTGCCATAAATGTATAAAGATATGGGGGTTACTCCAGGGGTGAGGAAGCTGCAGCCATATGATGAAATATGGCCCTCTAAATCCTGAAGTGTGGCCCTTTGACTGAATCCAGACTTCACAGAACAAATCCCTGGGCCATACTTGAGCACCACAAGTAGCCTTGAGGCTGTAGATTCCTGATACCCAAGCTAGTCTCCTCCCTCCCCGTCCCTCCACTCCCCTGTGACTTCTCTGCATCTGAGGGATTAAACACCACCAGAGGATAAATTAATTTAAAATAATTGACACCTTTGATCCTTTAATTTTTTTAAATACACTTCATATACCTTATTTTATTTGACAAAACAACATTGTGACTATAGCGTCACTATTCCCCGTGGTAACAATCCTGGGACCACATGTATTATTCTCCTTTTTAAAATGAGGAAACTGAGTCTCTATATCCAAAGACATAGCTAGTGGATAATTAACAATGATAACGATAATAGCATACGTGTGTGAATATACAACACACACAAACACAAATGTATATTTTATATATACAGAAAGCGAGAGAATTTAGTTTAAAAACAACTTGATATACATTATCACATTTGATTCTCATATCAACTTTGTAAGGAGAATATTATCATTGTCATCTGGCTGATGAGGACACTGAGGTTCTAAGAATTTAAGTTACTTGCCTAGAGTCACATAATTAGTGAGTGCTGAGGTGATATTTGAAGTTATTTGAATCCAAGTCTAACATTCTTATCCCCCATACTTCCTCTTTAAAATGCATCACTGTCTTAAAGTTTCCCCATTTTGGCAAGAATGATGTTCATAGAATACTTTCAGAGATATTCTACTCTGTCATTCTAACTGATCTGGGGTTTCTTCTAGTTGCTCTCATTTTAAAAATCGGGTCTGTTTTTCATCTATTTCAATGTTAATATCCTCTTCTATGGATCCCACTTTGAAGTCCTGGGGTTCCATGCTGGAGTTCCAGCATGTGGATAAGATGCCCTTGGGGGATAAAGGAATTGAAGTCCTTTCTAAATTAAACATACACAATTGGACACAGCCCAGTGACATGAGACAATGCTGTTTCACTATTAAATAAAATTTCCCCAAAAATAAACATTTTAACATCTCTGTTAAAGCCTATGAAACAAGTATTATGCATGTGTTTGGTCATTTTTAAAAGCAAACTTTTCTAGACTTATTGTTATTCAGTGATCATGAGGGTAATGTAAAATAAGATACATCACAGCAAGAACTGCGAGTCTACCCAGTTCTCCTCCCAACTCCCCAGAAATAATTAGTAATATGCTAAAGGTCTATATTACATTGTTTCTAATAAGACAAACAATTATATAAAAGAACATTGATAGCAGAAGACCCATAGACAGTAGGACAAATTACTTTCAGAATCCAAATGATATAAATACACTGGCCCCACAAAATGGCTGAATTTCAACAGCCTAGGAGCAAAGGATATCATAGCATGAGAAAATTATGCACTGGGTTTTGTTTTTATAGTAATGATAATTCAAGATGATCTGTTTGTCAGTCAGTCCACAAGAATTCGTTAGGAGCCTATTGTGTGCCAAAATCTGTGTTAAATGCTGGAGTTACAAAGACAGGTAAAAGTCAGTCCTTGCTCCCAAAGAAGCTGCAGTTGAATGGCAGAGGCATGATGGAAGCAACCATATGTAAGCAAACTATACAGGATGTCACAAAAGTCTTACAACAGTTTTTTTTTCAGGTTTAATATTTTTTAAACTGCACTAAGATTTTTGAGGACAACCCTTATACAGGATAAATTGAAGATACAAAACTGAAATTCTATGTAGAAGCACACATATATGTATGCATACATGTATATATAGGTACACACATATGTATGTGTGAATATGTGTATATCTTTCTATATATGTATGTGTGAATATGTGTGTACATATAGATATAGATAGTAGACAGGTATTGGTATAGGTATAGGTATAGGTATTGGTATAGGTATAAGTATAGGTAGACATAGTTTTTGAGGGAGAGACTCTTGACAGGTGATCTCATCAGTTAAGGGAACTCCTAGCAGGCAAAGTCACTCCACTGGATTAGCAATTTTTCTGTAAATTATAGTCCTAGAGTATGTCTTTGAGCACTCTGAGGTAAAGTGATTTGCCATGATGAATCACTAAATCTACATTTCTTAGAAGATATCTTTGGGCCAGTTATTATGCAAAGACAAAAAGAAAACTGTTCATTTTTCTCAAGGAACTTGCATGGAATCATGGGAAAAAATTGTGAAATGCATCCAAAATAAATACATGGCAATTTTAGGGGAACTTCAGGAGAATCCAGAGGTATCAAGAAAGACCTCATTTAGAGCTGGTACTTGAGCTGAGTTTTGAAAACATCCACTGTTGAAGTTCATAAGCTTTTCTGTATAACATACTCCTTTAACAGTCTGGTGGTTCTCTATGGAGCCTTCTCAGAAAAAAAAAATTAAATAATTGAAAAGAATGCCAAATTTCAATTAGATATTACTGAAAATAAAAATTTATCTTTTTCCCCATACAAGTTCATAAACCTCCTGTAGCAGCCAATACCCTGACACATCCAAGATGGCTGGCTGGCACAGATTCTTAGATCTGCATTTCTAAAAGGAAAGCAACTTTTGAGAGGTCAACAATATTCTTTAATCACATATACCAAAAAAGAAAATACAAGCAGAGAAATAAAAATCAATAGACAGGGCTTCTGTCTGATATAAGCAATACATACATCACAGATCAACAGATGGATCCAACTGTCTGATCATTGCATGCATACAGAGTTACCAGAGAAAGAAGCACCAACATGTGGGTTTTCAAAGCTGGGGGTCTCCTTAATGACTGCCCAGAGTCTCATCTGGCACACAATTTTCTTTCAATTCCCCCAAATCAAAACCTTCCCTCAGAGTATATATAGATTTGTAGAGCCAAAGGGCACTACCCTTGTGACCCCCTTAGCAATTAACAAAAGGCACTGGCCTTCCTACGAAGCAAAGCCTAAGAGAAGGCAAAAAGAAGGAGTATATTCAAGTCATAAGGGGCAACTTGTGTGAAGTCACTGAAAGATAGAAAAGCATGTGTGAGGAAGATTAAGAGAGACAGTATTGTTGGACCAATGATTAAATGAAAATGGGTAACATATTATAAGCTGACAAAGGGAGATTAAAACCATGTTGTAAAAGTCTCTAAATATACAAAAGGAGTTTGTGTCTTTTTCTAGAGGGAATAGGAAGCCATTTGAGCTTTTTGAGCAGGGGAGTGACACGTTCTGTACTTCTAGAATATTACGTTGGTGCCTATGTGAAACATAGTTTGGAGAGAAGAAAGTAGAAGCAGGGAAAAAGAACAGGAGAAACCTGAAACAGTTTGGGCGAGAGGTGATGAGGGCCTGAACAAGGATGGCACTTAGGAGAATGGAGAGTGGGGAGGGATATTTGGAAAAGTATTGAAATAAACCGAACCAGATTTGGCAATATATTAGATATGAAAGTGAGGAGTTAGAGCTGACCCTAAGGAGTCACACCTGTGGAACTAAAAGGATAGTTTTGTACAAAGTTAGGAAGACAGTTGGGATCAGAGAGTACTACATGATGGGTAGGACCTGAACCCAGGTCTCATTGACTCCAAAGATAACTTTAAATGTCCTCAAATGTGTTTTATCTGATGACAAATTTTATTATAGATGAAATGAAATATTTACATATGTATGCATATGTAGAGAGAAATTTATTTAATTATAAATAACAAATATGTAGTTTTAAATCAACTTTTTAATGATGATTTGGCATCGAAATCTCATTTTTTTCAGGTACGTGTTGCATGTTCTTATTCTGATAAAAAAAAAATCAGATCACTCCTTCTCAAAGAAACATTAAATGTGAAAGAAATCTGGCTTGCTTTAAACAGCAAGGATCTCTCTGTTAAGTGCTAAGTTTCCTCTAAGCACTTTTTCTGTGCCAAGCTTACCATCTGGGCCCAATTACTTTGTATTTTGTAATGTCAACATCTGCTTATAAGAGAATGTATGCCTGCATACATTAGAGCCTTACTTTCCAAACAAGAATGGGAAAGTTCTTTCTATCACTCCATATACGATCCATTCATTCTTCTCTAGCTAAAAAAAAATCAGTGAATATCTTGGATTTTTACTGAATGTGAAAAGTATTAAGATCTCAAAATAAGAATGAAAAACAGACAGACAGATGTGTTGAACACGATCTCTGAAATACAGGTACAAAACAGTGAAATGTATAAATGTCTTTGCATTTCAATGTGCACGGATTTAAGGTTTATTAAGTAACTTGATCCTGTGATAAAGCCAAATATGGACAAATACACATTCTTTTATAAGCCCCTCATAACCTTTTCTTCATCTATAGTCCTTTGTCATGAAGGACAAGAAATACTGACAGGATTCAACAGTCTAAAGATGGATGTTTAAAGAGAATGAGAAATTTTACCTCCATAGATCAAGGCCAGGCCTGGCATTTGACACCTACTTGAGTATTCTGCTGACTTGGACCATAGCCAGTAAGAACGACTGGGGATTATTTCAGGGATTATAGGAAAGTCATAGAGAAGAAAGTCTAACCTCATCTGGAAGCTCTTGAATAATAACTAAGAATCAGTATTTCAGAGCATAATGTACCCAATTCATTCATAGCACAAAAGTTCATAACCTGAGGTCATCAAACCCTCAATATTTTTATCGGAAAAAATTAGAAAATTTGGAAATATGGATGGGAAAAAATCCACATCTATTTTCATTATCCTTTGCTTTCCTTTGTAATACTATGTATTTTATTTTATCTATTTTTATTGCTTTAAAAATACTATTCTGAGAATGCTTGTTTCTTTTTTAATTAAATTATTTTATTTGTTTTCAGTGTTCTACAATCACTTCCATATATCATAGATTTTTCCCCTCCCTCCCCTTCCTTCAGCACTCCCTCCCTGAAACGGCATACAATTTTATATAGGTTCTACACATACATTCCTATTAAATGCATTTTCACCTTAGTCATATTGCATAGAAGAATTAAAATGAATTGGAGAAATCATAAAACAAAACAAAATACAAAAGAAAATGGTCTGCCTCATTCTGTGATCCAATTCCATAGCTCTTTCTCTGGATATAGAAGGCATTTTGCCTCAAGAGTCCATTGGGAATTTTTTAAGTCCTTGCATTGCAATGAAGTACTAAGTCTATCAGAAAAATTCCTCGCATACTGTAGTTGTTGCTGTGTACAGAGTCCTCCTGACTCTTCTCCTTTCACTCAGCATTCATAGTTTTTCCAGGCCTCTCTGAAGTCTTTCTGTTCATTATTTCTTCTAGCACAATAGTATTCCATTACATTCATATACCACAATTTATTCAGCAATTCCCCAATTGATGGGCATTCCCTTGGTTTCCAGTTTTTGGCCACCACAAAGAGAGCTGCTATAAATATTTTTGTATATGTGGGAACCTTTCCCATTTTTATGATCTCTTGGGGATGCAGTCCTAGAAGCAGTATTGCTGGATCAAAGGGTATGCACATTTTTGTAGCCCTTTGGGCATAGTTCCAAATTGCTCTCCAGAATGGCCAGATCAGCTCACAGCTCTACCAACAACAAATCAGTGTTCGAACTCTCCCACATCTCCAACTTTTATCATTTTCCTGTTTTATCATGTTAGCCAATCTGATAGGTATGATGTGGTACCTCAGAGTTGTTTTGATTTGCATCTCTCTAATCAATAGCGATTTAGAGCATTTTTTCATATGAGTATAGATAGCTTTCATTTCTTCCTCTGAAAACTGCCTGTTCACATCCTTTGACCATTAATAAAGTTTCAAAGACCACCAAAGGAGTATATCACTCATAGACACACACATACATATACACATTAAGATGTCCTTCCTTAGGATAACCAGAATCTCTTATATGACATCCCTGATTCAAGTTCTTTTGTGGTAGTGAAATCACGACTCCCTTAAGTAGCCTATTTTTATTATGGAGAACTTGAATTTTTAGGCTTTTGTTTTTTAAATACTAGGTGGATTCTTTTCAGTGAATCTTTGATCAGTTGCTCTTTTTCTTCTCTCTGGTTTAAAAAAAAATAGTTCTAATCTCTCTATCATGATCCCTTGAGTCTTCACTTTGCCGTACTGAAAGCCATGACCATGACCAGTTATTTCAACTAATGTTAATATGGCAAGGCTTTTCTTTTTCTTTTTTTCTTTTTTGTTTTTTTGCCTCTCATCATCTTGATAACCTTCTCAATCCATGATCCTAGTTGACATTGAACCACCAAATCAGAAAGCTGAATGGAATCTCAGTGACCATATACAAAAAGACCAATCACCACCATTACAAAGCTAACAAGTGATCATGCAGCCTCTGGTGGAAGAATTCCAGTAGAAGGTAATCCATTATTCTCAAGGCAACCCATATCTCTTTGAGATAGCTTTACATGGTTAGGAAGGTTTCTTCCTCTGAATATTAAGTATACATTTTCTTATTTATTCCTTCCACCCATTTCCCTTGGTCATCCCCTTGGAGGCCAAGCAGAACACATATGAAAGCTCCCTCTCCTCATAGTCCTTCGAATATCTGGTGAGATTTGTCTTGTCCTCTGAGTTTTCTCTCATAGAGTAGAAATCCTCATTTCCTTCAACCAGTCCTCAGAAGAGACTGACTCAAGATCCTTCCATATTTTACTTGCTCTTTCCTGGTCACTCTCCAGCTTATCAGATCTTCATAAACTTCAGTGCCCAGGACAGAAAAAAGTACTACCATGTATACTATAATGAATAAGTTGTGTAAAAATCATGATTTCCCTTTTTTCAAGGACTTAGGGATTTGGCAAATTCATTATAACCAGCAAACGGGAGTAAATAACGTGTGGAAACAAACAATACATAATTGTGAATCAAAATGCATGTGAGAGGTAAAAGAAATTGACATGAAAATTCAATAGGAAAAAGAATTTCTAGTGGAGAAAATGAGAGAAGACTTCCTAGAAGAGGCATTTGAGCTGGTCTTTGAAAGAGGGGTGAGAATTCAAAATGGAAAAATCAGTGACAAGACTGAGGTGGGCACAGAGGGTGGTAGGAGGGAGAATTTCCAACCTTCACGGGAAAGGTGAGAAAAGTCATTGATACGGAAAGTGAGTTGTCCCTAGGAATAAGGAGGTGGTAATCTGTCTATACTCTGTACCACTTAGATAGCATCTGAAATATTGTGTTCAATTCTGAGTGCTACATTTAGGAAAGGACATTGACAAGTTAGAAGGGATGTCTGCCTGGATGGTGAAGATCCTCTTCTTCATGCCTTGCTATGAACTAATTGATGAGTCAGCAAGCATTTATTAAGCCCCTACCATATGCCAGGCACTACGCTGAATGTACAAAAGAAAAACGTAAAACAGTCTCAGTCCTCAACAAGCTCACCTTACATTGGGGGGAAAAATGCATACATATATAGATACATGTAAAATAAAGAGAAGGCAATTTTAGAGGGAAAGGTACTGGGACCTGGGGAAATCAGGAAAACTTCATATAGAAGATTACACTTGAGGTGAGCTTTAATGGAAACAAGAGTCTAAGAATCAGAAATGAGGAGAGAAATCTATCATGGGGATAGTCTGTGTAAAGTAACAGAAATGAGAAATGGAAGATGAGATGACATGTGTGATGAACAGCAAGGTCAGTTTGGATAGACTATAGAGTTAGTGAAAGGGAGTAATGTGTACCAAAGCTGGAAAGGTCAATTGTGGCCAATTTGTGAAGGTCTTCAAATGCCAAACAGATGATTTTATATCTGATCTTAAAGATAATACGGAGTCACTTGAGCTCACTTAGCAAAGGATGATCAGATTTGTACCTTAGGAAAATCCTTTTGATATCCATGAGGGATGGAAGAGACTGAAGATAAGAAAATCAATGATGGGCTATTGTGACAGTCCAGGAAAGAGGTAATGAAAGGCTGAATGAAGGGAGATGACTTTGTGAATAGACAAAAGGGGACTAATAAGAGAGGTGTTAGGGAAGTAGAAAGCACAATATGTTGCAACCTCTCAGATAGGTATGGTGAGTTAAGCATGACACTGAGTTTATGAACCAGGGTGGGTGATTGGAAGTATGGTGGTGCATTGGTCAGAAATGGGAAAGTTCAGAAGAGGAATGAGTTTGGTGAATATATATATGACCTTAGAATGAGAAATTTACATTGCCTGTCCAGTTACTTAATGGAGTTTTTATTTCTGTAAAGCATGTTTTGTGACTGAAATAGTCTATTTGCTTTTTGTGTCATTAAGTCCAGTCTTAGCTATTTTACTCACACACACACACAAATATATATATATATATATATATATATATATATACATATATATATATATATATATATATATATATACAATTTAGTTATTTATAAAGGAGCTTCTTTTCCCCTATAGTTTTAAGTTATTGCTTGCTTGCACTGTAGTATATATCGTTGGCATTTTTTCCAAGGTGCTGTTTCATCCTTCTACTTTTCTGAAGATATCGTTTAAATTAATTGTAGCTGAATCTCTAAGGCTTTGTAAGTAAATCATCATATCATTTGAAACATGATACTTTTTTCTTCCTTTATGCCTAACCTTATTCCTTCAATTTCTTTTTCTTATCCTATTATTATAGATAGCATTTTCCAAAATATATCTAATAATCACTATGAAAATAGACATTTTTGTTTTGCCCCTTTATTTTACTGGGAAAGTGTCCAGTATTTCTGCTATACATAATATTCTTCCCATTAATGCTATCTCTGTGTCTGCATCTATATCTCTGTTTCTGTCTTTGTCTCTGTCTGTCTCTCCTTCCTCTTTCACTTTCTCTTTTTCTCCCTTTTGCTCTTTCTCAGAGAAAGAGAGAGAGAGAGAGAGAGAGAGAGAGAGAGAGAGAGAGAGAGAGAGAGAGTCTCTTCCATCCCTCATGGATGTCAAAAGGATACACACACACACACACACACACACACACATATGTATTTAGAGAAAGATATAGATATATACAGAAACATGTATATATGCATATATACACATATATGCATATATACATATGCAAATATCATATAAACACAGAAATAGATAAATATAATCATATCGAGGAATGAATAATTTAATTTTATAAGCTTTATTTTGTAAATGAAAAGTTATATTGATTATTTAGTCAAAAGCTTTTTATGAATGCATGTAGTATTATTCAATATATTACACTGATCATTCATTGTATCTATTGGTTAATGTCTTTGTTTCCTTTTTTCCTTCCTACTTTAACTTATTTCTCTTTCTTTCTGTATCAAGGCCATATTTATCTCACAGATGGAGTTTGGTAGGATCCTTCCCAAATTCTTATAATTTTTTTTATATTTTTAGATTTATGTACCATTAGAATTAATTGTTTTTTGAATGATAGAATCTATCAATAAATCATTCTGTTCCTGGATATCGAAAGACCCCAGATGTGAATGTACTATCCATTCATGGCTCCATACTCAGTGGCCTGTGGGGGCTGGCTCTATTCTCTATGGCTCTGACAAATCAGAGCCAAGGTCCTTCTGGCTTCAAGCCCCAGGTCACTGAACGGGTTTCCTCTTCCCTGACTGTCCCCAGTAAAGACACTGGAAGACTTGTGACAGTCTTCATTTACAATCATGGATTTATTTGGTTTTCTTTATTATTATTCCTTCAGATTAATTTTTTGATATTTTGCTAGATTTTCTGTAGGAAATCTGGGCACCTTCCTAAGACTTCTTACATCAATATCTTAAATTCTTAGCTAGCAATGTTTCATTGTGCCTGGAGACCTGCCTGAAATAAGGTTTGAAGCCTATTTGAGTCAGTTTGATGAGGGTCTTTTCAGAGAATTTTAATTCCAGTAGCATCATAACCCTTTTAAAGACTTCATTCAGTTTTTTTTTCCTCAAAAATATACAAGGGTAAATGATGATTCAAACGGTGAAAGGTTCTGTCCTGACCTGTTTTAACCAAGCACGGTCATCACTGTGGAACATAAAAAGAATTATGAGTGGAACACACTGTTGAATAAAGTAATTCCTAAATTCTATTTTCCATTTCCATGATTTATTTCTTTTCATATTAAAAGATTTAGTGGAATTGGGGTTCATGGATTGCATATCACATTGACTTAATTTTATTTGAAGCTCAGAGCATTTTCTGTCACATGAATACTTAAAAATTGATCCTAAAGTAATACGAAAAATCTGCAGTTTCTAATTAAGAAAATCAAGGACCATTTCTGATGTACAATGAGTTGCTATAATAATGAGCTTGGAAATATACTAATGCTTTTTTCAGTTTTTGTTTATAACACATCTCCATCAAAGAAAATAGTATTTTATTACATAAAGCACTGGATGTTATGGCTAAAGTATGAAAAGACCATTTGAAGTAAAATGAAATTTAGGAAAGAAGCTTGTAGATGGACTTCTGTTTGCAAAATAAATAAGTAAATGATAGAAAGGGTCTTTGTGACTCTCAGGCTTTGCTTACCCAAAGTGTATGGGGGGAGGGGGAGGCAGAATAAGCCATCAAGCCATTACAAGTAACTAACCAGTCATTGTTTTGTAAATTCAATAGCCAGAATTAATGAACATTTGTCCTAACTTTGGAAGGATTTCCTTCTCACTTAGAATTAAATGATACCTCTCTGTACCACTTACCTAAGAATAGATATTAGAAAAAAAAATTGATTTTACCAGCAGAAGCATGGTATGGAACTGGGTGTGATGGAGAGAAGAAGGAAACTGGAAAGGGAAGAGGTAGCTTTGAGTTCCAACCATAATATTTATGACTTTGGTACCATCCATAATAGGAGCTAAGAGTCTTAAGCAAGACAGAACTTCTGAGTTTTGACCCAGGTACTAGCCCTTTGCTAGAAGTAGAGTGGAAGTGGAGAATGCTTCATTCCTGAAAGACAGTGTTCCTTCACCACTGTGATCAAAAGGGCATTTCCCTTATTTCTAAGTTATTCATTGACCAAATGAGCCAGTGTGTTTGGTGGGGAAGACAGGAAGGACCCTGGAGAAGGGTGTGTGGAGTTGTTGGCAGTAGAGATAAGGGAAGAAGGAGGAAGGGACTTTTTGATACTTCTCTCTCCACAATTTTGTTCATGCTTATACTATTTGAAACAGGATCAGCTCACCTTGTCCATCCACCTTGTCCCTCTCAAATCCCCTGGAGAAAATAGAGTAGACTTTCTGGACAAAGTGGTAGATTCACAGCCACTAAATTAGCCTCAACTTCTAGGATTTCCAGTTCTAGCTCTGCCTTACCATTCTAGTTGGTCAGAACTTCCCTATACCCCATCATCAAGAACATCTCAAAGTATTCACTTTTTAAAAATTCTTAGTGAATTTGCCCAAAATTATTATTGAATAATGTTATGGTGTATGTCACATTCTTCTATTAGACTACAGCTATCCCTTCCACATTGCTGGGGTTAGGGGTGTGGTGCCCCTGTAATCTGGAAAAGTGCACATAAAATTTTTGGCCCTCTCTTTGTGCCAGAGAAGTCTTATTTTTTCTTTCTTTTTCTGTTATGTGGTACCTTATTTATAGTACCTTATTTGTAGTACCTTATTGTAAAATTTGTGTTATGTATTTGTTCATAGGCTATGTGTCATCTGCTGGTCTTCTCCTGTCGTCTGTGGCTTTTGCAAAACTCCCCCCTAATTCCCATTTAATTTCTTATGTCAACCCATGATATATTAAAACCATGATGGGAAAAGTCATGATGTGTAAGCTATGACTGTATAATATCCCTGAATAAATTATCTTATCTAAACTCTATCTCCCATCTTAGTAAATGTCCTAAACACTGTAATTAGTTCTTAAGAAATAAACATCTATTTTTAATTGACTTGTTTCTCTCTGTTTAAGACTGTAAAGATCCTAAGATATAATATATGCAAATTATGAATGCTAAAGTCATTTATAAAAAATATATAAAAAAATTATATATTATATAATTATAAAATTATAAAAAATTATAAGAATTTGGGAAGGAAGGATCCTTCCAAACTCCCTCTGTGAGATAAATATGGCCTTGATACAGAAAGAAAGAGAAATAACTTAAAGTAGGAAGGAAGAAAGGAAACAAAGACATTAACCAATAGATACAATGAATGATCAATGTAATATATTGAATAATACATGCATTATTAATTCATTCATAAATTCATTCATAAAGGACTTTTGATACTTGAATTTAATATCAACATGGTAGAATAGAAGGGGAGTGAGAGGTTGAGGCAGAAGACCTGATTCAGGTACCAGTTCTCTTCACTCTCTCTGTAACTTTGTCCAAGCTCCTTAACATCTTAAATACAGGTGGATTGTATAAAAAATTGGAACAAGGTGATGTTAAACATCTTTTACAACTCTAATTCAGATCATCTTAAAATTTACTCCCACAAATGTTCTTTGACCTATTGCCCTTCTTAAATCTAGAAACATGGTAGAAGAACAGCTCCAGCAAACCCATGTGTACCTTAGGCAAATCATTGAAACTCTCTGAGTCTGTTTCTAAATATGGAATATAAGAGAAGTGAACTTGATGGCCTCTGATTTCTCTTTCAGTTTTAGATCTGTGATCCAGTAATTAAAATGATAATTCTGGAATATTTCAATACTAGTATTATATGGATTAGCAGCGAGCCCAGTAGAAAATGACAGTTTTTCTTCATATAAAACTATTTTCATCTAAAAATTTGGAAGCATGAGCTCTACTAATTAAACCCTTAATTAGATCTATGACAAATTCAACCAGTTTGATTTCAATCATTTTTAAAAACAAGTTTGTCTACCTTTGGGTACAGCTTAATTTAACAAAAAAACAAATATATTAAGAACTCAGAACAAAAGGGATAATATATCATATATCATTATTTGCTGCAAAGGATATAGTGACATGCCAAACACAAGAAAGGATGATTAATAAATATATGGATTATCTTTGAAGCATTCATTTTAATAACAACTAATTTAAGTAAAGCCTTTTGCTTTTGATCAGAGATTTGATGAAATCATCAGGATCTTCTTTATACACTGCTTTGGTCATTTTACATCATTCCTCAAAAATATTTAATGGATAACTGTCTGTTGTTAATTAAGATCCAGTTTCTTTTGCCAGTCATTGAAGTATTACTAGAATTTGGGGCTATTTTACCTTTCTAGTTTTATTATTCACCTCTATTTAATCTATTGTAAAGTCATTTGACTCATGCCTCACTCTCTCAGGGCCAGCATAGCTGTATTTTATTCCACTAAGGATTCTCTGGTATCTTGAAGGGGCTGGAGAGCTCTTCCTCTCTACCATTGGTTTAATCCCCCATCAGCTACATTTCTCCCAATTTTATGTGCCCAATGACTGGATCCATTAACTACTTAACCTTGAATTAACTTTTACAAAGGTATGTTTACATGAAAATATAGAAAGAAGAAACTTTTAAGTATTTGTTTTAATGTGTGTGTGTGTGTGTGTGTGTGTGTGTGTGTGTGTGTGTGTGTGTGTGTGTGTGTGTAGAGGGGGGAGTCATTATCTCCTTCTATACCACAGACTTCTCTGAGGAGGAAGGATCACAATCATATCTTAGTTCAGTTCCTACATAGCATTAAGCCCTCCAAGTTCAAGTCCAAAACTGGTGTTGCTCCCCAGAGAATCACTTATGGACTATGTACAACATCCATCATGGCTGCCTGCACTCCTGGATCCTCATGACTCATGTTATGAGGCCAGATTAGAGAACAGAGTGGTTAGGGAGAGAATGAAATGGTGTAAGACCTTGGCTGCTTCTTGGAGTGTGAGTGCCCTGTGTGGTGAATGAATGAAGGTGTCCTTGACTCTCAAAAGAGAATTTAGCAAAAGCCCAAGTTTTTGCTCAGTCTGAGAATTCTAATAAAACTAAAAGTTCCACCTATTTAACCAATGGGAAAATGTTGCTGCCAGCCAAAAGGTAGGACAGGGTAGACTGTCCTTGAATGCTGTAGTTCTCCCGTTTCCAGGAAGGAAGTCTACAGCATCTTTCATGTAGTATACACCATCTTACTTAGGGTCTAGGTATGCAATAAATCCCATTATACTACACTTCAACCAAATCAATTACCTGTGCCTTTCACATGATATAAGATTTACCACCTCTCAGTCTTTGCCCTTTCCACCTATACCTGAAATGCTTTCTTTTGCTCTCTTCCTCTATTTAATTCTTCACTCTAATAATATTTCCTCCATAGAGCCTTCCCTGTTTTCCATACTAATAATGTGCTCTCCCTTCTAACCTGACTAAAATACTTGGTTTAGAAAATCTCTAATATGTTTACTGTATGATATTATGTAGTATAGATGTAATGGGGCATGAAGAAAGCCTTTGCAAAAGTGATGTTCTTTCTTCTGGCAGACCACACATATGTGTCTCTATGTCAAGAGGGCTTAGAAATGAAAATTCCTCATGAATTTGAGAGTTCAAAGTTTGATTGGATCCTATGTATGCAGCTGACTTCAGAAGGGCAATAGAGGGATTGGGATGAGAGGGTCTTTATCAGAAAAAAAAAAAGACCACTGGCAGAAGATAGAAACTCAAAGTTGTTTAGACAGGGCATCCTCAGGTGAAATGTGGAATTTCCACAAACTACTTTATGTTAGGATAAGGTTTAAGGACAAGAGTCTTGAGAGATTATATTATATTATGCTATATTATACTATAACAATATTTGAAAGGTTGGAAGGGACCAACATTCTCATCCCAGGAACATCCCCCCGCCCCCCGGCTGTGTAGTTAGGTATCAGAATTTGAAGATGCTATCTCTCTTGAATCCACAGCAACACCCTCTACTGAAGAACACAAACAGAAGACTTTCGTTACCAAAGTCTTTGGCACTCTCAAGTGCCATACCATTGTCATCTGGGAAATGGGAGAAGTAACAGCACCTACTTCACAGGATTATTGTGAAGATCAACTATAATAAAAATATGTAAACCTTTTTTTCACATCTTAGAGAGTTATATATTTTCTATTGGTATTGTGACCTCCTTTGATTCTAACAGTAACTCACTACTAGTATTGATCTCATTTTTTTATCTAAATGAGAGAGATGGAATCTCCAAGGCTCAGAGATTCCAGAAAATGCTCCTAAGGTGAAGGATACAGGTAGGATCTGACATGGAATTCTAGCCCAGGACTTCCCAGTTTCCAGTCCAGCACTTGACCCAATATTTCCTGTGGACTGTTCTTCATAGATGTAGAGTTACACAAATAAGTAACGAGATGCAGGAAGGTAAAATCACTTGCGCATGATCACAGGGTTAGTAAGTAGCACAGCTAAAATTATCAACCAAAAACTATTCCAGAAATAACACTATTTGAGACCAATTAAAAAAAATAACCTCCAAATTTTATGAATATGCTTACCTAAGCTTAGCAACATATATGATAGATATATGAAGCTAATGACAAAACTTTCTAAAATTATAGGTCTATAGATTACTGTACCAGAAGTAATGAGAAAAATCAATTTTACACAATTCAAAAGAGAATGTTCTAGGCATTTTTCCAAGTTTTAGAAAAATATGTATTGCTAATGCATTTCCTGTTGAATACACCTAAGTTTAATATTCATTAAAAAACCTGTATAGATAAGGCAGTCTTCCTGTTGAATCCATATAGAAACATGGTAGATATTGTAATATTAATAATAGGATTTGCATCAACTTAGCACTTTCAGTTTTGTCCAGTTCTTAAGAAATATCTCACTTGCTCCTCACAACAGACACAACAGGTAAGTGCTATTATTATCTCTGTTTTATAGATGAAGAAATTGAGATAGGAGAAGGTTAAATGACTTTCCCAGGTTCATATAGTTACTAAATGTCTGGAGTCAGATTTGAACACAGGTTTTCTTAAATTCAGGTCTAGGTCTCTACCTACTATACCATCTAGCTGCCTCTGTTGGATCTGAATTGTATTTAAGCGAGGCAGAGTTGCACAAAATCTTCATCCTCAATCTCTCTTCCAGGCTCATCCAGGTCTGGTTGAATGCAAAAAATCAAAACAACTGGTGATGGCTCAGGATGCAGTGGACAACTGTGGCATTTTTGATGTCTGACCAAGCTCTAAGCTCTCCACAACACCTTCTTGAGACACTTTCATTGATGTTGGAACAAATTGCTCTCATCTGCCTATTCTGCCATAGTGATATGCTTGGGGTAGAGATCCCTCTTATTCACTGATGAGTTTGAATTCTGTGAGTTGTTCAGGCTGATTCAGATCATATACTGAGACAGTTTCACTGGGGTGTGGCCACTGAACATGCTGTGTGTGTGTTCATCCTTCCTTGCTGAAGAAGACCATGACATCAGAGAAATAATGACATGACTTGCATTTGACTTTGTTTTGAGTGAGTGAGGGCTGACAGGTCACCAGCCTCACTTCTGCTCCAGAGCCATCTGAATCCAGTGACCAGATAGTCATCAGGATGATTGGAGATGACCCAGGATAAGGCAATTGGGGTTAAGTGACTCACCCAAGGTCACAGAGCTAGTGAGTGTCAAGTGTCTTGAACTCAGGTCCTCCTGACTCCTGCACTGGTGCTCTATCCACTGCACCACCTAGCTGCCCCTGCTGAACATGCTACAGTTTCTTGGAGCCTCTAGTGAGATTTGGGTCGCAAGTAGACACCAAGCATGGATGAGTAGCCCTGGAAATGCTTCAGCAAGTCCTCACACCAGAGGTAGTAGTGCTCTCTAAACATTCCATACACCCCATAAGAAAAAAAAAAAGAGGTGTCCTTAGAACTACATAGGGAATCTTCCATAAGGAACTTTTCTAGACATTGACAGCGGTAGATCAGTGCTAGAGTATGGTTTCGTTTTTCTCTGAGAGCATGGTAGAATCACTAGATTTTCTTTGAGTAGATGGTGGGGCTTGGAGCACATAAAGAGAAGAGAAGACAGAGCTTGAGAATTCAAAAATATCCCTCAGTCCTTGCAAAATCATTCAGGAAAAGGCAGATAAGATGACCAATATATAAAATCCTAGAACTTTAAGGTAATTGTGAAGGCATAGTTGCAAGACTAAAGAGCCCTGAAATTTTCTTAATTTGTTTTTGACAAGTATGCGTGTATCCCATAAAAGATCACCTACAAATATATGATGCTATGAAGTGACCAACTTGCTTTTGTTCATTATTTTTATTGGGGCTAAACATTGGTCTTTAAATCGGGAGTTCTTCACTTGGGTGAGCATGAATAGAACTCAAGGTATCAATTAACTTGGATGAGGAAAAATGCATCTTTATCTTCACTAAACTTTAACTAAAATTTTGTATTTTCTTCAATTATTTAAAAATGTTATTCTGAAAAGGGGTCCAGAAAAACGTCAATGAACCACTGAAGTGCTCTCTTTAAGAACTCCTGGTGTATGGTATATCCTTAGAGTCCTTGATTAAGGATGTATACGTGATAAATCCTTCAAACCCACCAGAAGGGGAAAGTTGTTTTAGTGTCAGATGTTGCTGGCATCTTAGTTAACCCATGTGGGTAAACCCTCCCTCACTGCAAATAGTAATCCTCCATGCATTACCATTCTGTACTCTTGTCAATATCATTCCACCAATTTCCTACAAAAGATTCAGTGAATATGTTGGAGGCTATCCTCTTGTTTTATGTTTGCTTGTTTTTTTTTTTTCCAAAATAATTACAGCATGAAAAGAGGTGCAGCATTAAGATTTTTCTTATATTGCCCAGTAATTTTGTATTATGGCTTCATTACCTTTCTAGGCATATACAAATGGATATATGATTGAACATTAGCATGAAGAAAATGGAGCCAAAAGAAAGCTATGAAAATATTTCTTCACTCAATCTTTGCAAAGGTAGGAGACTTATGCCTGGAGAACTCTGCATAATTTCAGAATGGTTAATATATTGATTGAATTATTCTTTCTCCCTATTCTTTGTTTTAAAAATGGCTAAAGATAAGGAGAATACTGGGAAATGTTAGTGCTACAAACACAAAAGGTATCAATAAAATCAAGGGAAAAAAAGCAGAAAGATATTTGGTGCCTGGGTAGAGGTTCTTTAACTTTTATGCATCATGAGCCATTTTTGCAGTCTGGGGAACCTATGGATCCATTCTCTGAATAATGCTTTAAATTTTTAAAATAAAATAAATAGAATTTCAAAGGAAATTGATTATTTTCGAATACGTATTTAAATATATACACACGTGTGGGTATCTATTATAAACATAAATTATACGCATATACAGGTATGCATTATGTGTATGTATATATGTGTGTATAGACATAGACATATATTCCCAGTCCCCAGATTATGAGCTCCTGTATAGGCTTCTAGGATTTAGAGATAAAAGAGACTCCAGAAGTCATCCAGGGTAATCCTTTCACTTTACAAGGAGAAGACTGAAGCCCAAATTGGGGAGGAGACTTGCCCGGGGTCACATAGGCAGAAGAAGACCCAGGATGCCACCTAAACTACTCTTCTTCTCAATCCATTGCTCTTTCCCCCACACCACAACTTTGTAAGATTAAAATCTTCACATGTTTGTAAAGGAGAATGTAAAACTAGTATTTAGATTTTTTTTTTAAACTGGATCTCTAATTTCACTAAGTGGAGAACTCAGGGTGTGTAAACCCTCCTTATGGATGCAGATGGGCACTTTTACTTCAATTGATAGTCTTCTGGATTGGCTGTAGTACTGAGAGAATTAGTGCCCAGGGTCCCCTATCCCCTGTGTTTCAGATGCAGGACTCAAACCCATCTCTTTTCTGGTTCTAAGACTGACTTTCTATCCACTACTTTAGTACTGATTCCTCTAGAAATACAAATCTTCAGTAAAGAAAGCACTATTCTTTATTCAATCTTAGATACAGCTAGACTTCTAACACCTGAAAGTATTTTATGTCTGTGGAAGAAACAAAGTATTTGTTTTTGAAACATGGTTTTAGTCTATGTATAAATTTAAAATTATTCAAAAGGTGTTTTAAAAGGCATACAGAAGGGGAAAAAAAAGCCAGCAAAAGAAACCAGACTGCAATTACGCTAACATTTTCAAGACTGAGGAGCGAAGGTGGGGAGGGGGAGGGATGTAGGAGGTCTATTGAAAACAAGGCAGAGAAAGACTGTCTTTGCTGGAAACTGCCATTGGTTGCCAAGGTAACAGTTGGTCCCTTTGCCAGATTGGCAGGGAATCACTAAAGAGTTGGACCAGACCAGAAGGGAAGGAGACCTTCCCCCTCCCCCTCCCTTTTTTTCTTTTCTTGCTGAAGAAATAGAGGGAAATAGAGGGAGATGCCTTCGGCAAAAGAGTTGTCTTTAAGTTTTGCCAGTGATTGGTCAAGACAAAGGTGATGGTTGATGAGTTAAAGTATACACTTATTTAAGGACTAGATGCCTAGAAGGAAGCAAGTTAGAGAGCAGACACTATTCAGCAAAGATACACTAAACTCTCAAGTATCTGAAATTTCAACCATACAAAAATGCAGATTGGGGTTATTATCGTACCAAAGCTGATAGAGTTTGCAGAGGTTATATGGTCCCCAAATCCCTACACCTGGAGGACTTCCTGAGTCTCACTGAAGAGAAGTCAGGTAAAATGGAAATAAGCTAGAAGTCCACCAGGACATAAATTAAAAGAAGATCTGCAGAGAGCTAAAATTAGCTTTCCCACAAAGTGTGATTAGCTGCCTTGTTTGGATTTAATGGGAAGCCTTCATTAGAAAGAGATAAGGAATTTTTCCCCAATTAAGATAAACTCCACCTGGCTATATACTAGAAAATGAGAACCCAGAAATTTCCAGCCTAACTGCTGGCTAGAGATCAGTAAGACTGAAATTGAAAGAAAAGATGTAAGGTTATTATTAATTTTTTGATTATCAATTTAAAAATAGGGAAATGGGATTTTTACACCAATAAATGAGACCTGATTGAAATTTGGGTTTTTTCCCTTTTTATGATGGTAAAGAGTAATCTCAAATTTATAAATACATTACCTCATTAGACCCTCTCAAAAACTCTTTATGCAAATGCATTTCTCATCTTCATTTTACCAACGAGAAAAATGAGTAGATTTGATGTGACTTGCCTAGTATCACACAGTTCCTTGCTTCAAGTCAAATGTCATTGTCCTCACTCTTTAAAGTGCTTTAAGCAATATTCTCTAACTCTATTGCATGTACACATCATCCACAAAAATAATAATAATGGGCACACCTCCCATTTGTGTATGTTTATTGTTTTGAAAAAGGATGAAGGTTAAGAGGAAATAATATTTGATCTTAGAGTGACTGGAGTTTGTTGTATGGGGGTCCCATACCAAATTTTTCACTGAAAGACGTGGTATGCCCATTCTTTATACAAATGTTTTCCCTCACTCCCTCTGTCATCCTTTTTTTTATCCTTTCCCCCTTCTCTCTCCTCTTTTTCTCTCTCTGTTTCTCTGTCTCTCTGTGTCTCTCTGTCTGTCTGTCTCTGTCTGTCTCTGTCTCTTTGCCTCTGTCTCTCTGTTGCTCTCTCTCTCTCTGTCTCTGTCTTTCTGTTGCTCTCTCTCTCTCTGTCTCTGTCTCTCTGTTGCTCTCTCTCTCTCTCTCTCTCTCTCTCTCTCTCTCTCTCTCTCTCTCAGTCTCTCTCTCTCTCTTTCTCTTTGTCTCTCCTGTCTCTCCTGGTCTCCCTCTTTGTGTAAGAATGGGCTAATGGGAGAGAGAGCTGACCTTAGAGTCAGGAAGACTTGGGTCAAATACGACCTCTGACTCATGAGAGTATTTATCAAGTGGTTACTGTGGAGTCAGCTAGATGGCACAGTGAATATAGTACTGGGTCTGGAGTCAGAAAAAGTCATCTTACTTCAAATCTGGCCTCAGATACTTACTAGATAAGTGTCTGGATAAGTGTCTGTTTGTCTTAATCTACTGGAAAAGGTAATGACTTGATACTCCAACATCTATTCCAAAAGAAAAATAAAATAAATCAAAACCTAGAGGGTCACAACGAGTGGGGAATGACTAAATAAAAACAACTGCATATGCAAGGTGCAGTTTGAGTTGAGTCTTGGAGAAAGCCAAGGAAACCAGGAGATCAATGTGACATTCCAGGCATGAGGAAAAGAGAAGGGAGATGCAGTATCTTTTGGCAAGTAGGTAAGGGTAACCAAATCAGAGAGTGTGTAGAGGGAAGTGAAATACAAGAAGAATAAAAAGGAAGGAAAGGGCCAGGTGTAAACAGCTTTGAAGGTCTAGCAGAGGACTTCATATTTAATCCAGACATTAAAATGGAACCGCCATGGTTTATTGTGTAGGGGGTGACATGGTCAGATCTTTGCTTTAGGAAATGAAATGAAAAAGTAAATAATCATTATGTTTATACATCAATGATCTCATGTTTATGTTTTAGTCAATGCATAAATATACATTTGTTTACAATGTATTGTGTTGTTTACAATGTATTGTATCTGTGCTGTGTATAAAACATATTTACATATCAATGTTTCCCACCACAATTTTTATTTACAAATATGTATCATTTGCTTTTATCAAAGTTAGAGGGAAAAGCTCAGCAGTTCATCTTCCATCTGATTCCATCCAGGGCTACTCCTTTCTCTTACCAATCCAGTCAGGCTTCTCATTTCTTGAGCAGGTCTGCCTGTTGAATCATTTTCTTTGATTGTGTTTCATATCCTTGCCCCTTTCTTTCCTTGTTTTGTTCATGAAAGTTCCTTAAAGAAGCTTTCATTTTCCAGTTTCTCTTTGTTGCCATGTTAATCTAAAAGTTTTTATTTCATAAGCCTTTTTTTTCTTCTTCTCAGATACCATAGGCTCTCTGGAGGTGGTTTCTTTATTCTGGTTTTACTTTCTTCCCTCTGACCCCTTCTTACCAGGTAGCCTTCTCTGACTTTTTTTAATATTTCATGATTTTCTCTCTAGTTACTTCACCCTGTGTACAATGGCTTCCACATATAAGACTATTTAGTTCTCTTGGTAAGTATTACACTTTATTCTTTTCTTCTTTGAAAGCTACTTTCACATCAACGTATAACTTGCCTCACTCTCTGGTATCTCCAAAGGTGAACAGGATAGTCTTCCTCTTAAGAAGTCATCCCATGTTCTACCTATTCAAAAGTCTCTACGAAACAACCATTTTAGGCACAAGTAGGGACTTCACACAGATTCTCCTTTGAATGACTACATATTTCCCATGGACTTCTTGCCTATTAAAATCATTATCACTGTGTCCACTACCTAATCTTCTATTGAGCAACGCCTCGTATTTTATGTGAAAATTTTACTAAGAATATATTTTTCTCTTGAAGATTCCTTGAATTTAGTTTTCTTACTGCATCCATACTCTCACAGAGTCCTTCTTTGCCCTTTTTCAGTCTT
Organism: Bettongia penicillata ogilbyi; assembly: GCA_023548195.1. Classification (NCBI taxonomy): domain Eukaryota; kingdom Metazoa; phylum Chordata; class Mammalia; order Diprotodontia; family Potoroidae; genus Bettongia; species Bettongia penicillata. Next base: position 698,367 of record JAJHZJ010000484.1, on the reverse strand, counting down.
CTTTTCTTCTCTCTCTATTCTAACCTCCTCTACTCCTGTACACTTTACAGAAAAAAAAAATCAGGAGTACAGACTCTTCCTCTACTTGTGTCTTCTTTTAAGTTTCCTTTTTCACATACCTGCCCCAAATCTTCTGCTTTTCAAATTGACTTTGCTTTTTGCTCAGAGAACAGATAGTGGTGCTCACTATGACTGGCCAAAAGTATTACTTATGGTCATTGTTCATCAAAGGAGGAAAATTACTGTTAACAAAGGTCCAGTTTTGTTTCAGGAGAAAGTTTAAAGTTGTGTAGAGCACGGCATAATTTCCCAAATGTCCTGTAGCATCCTCTTTTCCAAACTCATTCAGTCAATCAATCAACACATAATTATAAAGGCTCTACTATGTAACAGCCACCAGGGAGACAATACAAAGAATGAAATAACACACTTATTTGGGTTCTAGTTTACTGTTCACTTTAAATCACAGACATAGACATGCAGACACAGACAGACATGTACACAGCACTTTCCCATCCATCCTAATCATTCAGAACTGTGAAATTCTTCTTCCTATTCTTAAGCTCCTATCTTTCTAGCCATTCCTGTGTCTGACCACTTCTAAATTTATACTTGCTTTCAAAAGCATGTTTACATTACAAAATACTTTACATCACAGACTTATCTCCCCATCACTTGCCAATAGGATCATAGATCTAGTGCTTAAAGTGTCTACTCAACAATCTAATTTTATAGATGAGGAAACTGAGGCAAAGGGAGGTTAATAACTGTCTTATCCAAGGATACCTAGCCAACAAGTATTAGAAATACCCAGGTTCTCTGGTTCCACTGTAGCACATTCTCATTGTAGCACATTGTAGCCATTATAGCACATTGTAGCATAATCTCACTTCTAAGTCATTTCTCCCCTTCATATCTCCAAAATCTTAATAAATATACTAAGGCTAAAGCTGTTCAACTTTCATTTGTCACCTCCCTTTCAATCACTTTTACCTGTGTCCTTCCAGCGCTCATTGTTTCCAAACATTAAAATGTTACCACTCTCAATCTACTGATCTCTAAGCATAGGTGTCAAAGGCATGGTTTATGACCTGCAAGCAAAACAGAACTTTTTAAGTGTGGTCCCAACTAGATTTAAGAGTAATTGGGAAATGTTTTTAAAAAATAAATAAAATACAACATAAATCAATTTGTCCCATGAGGAAAGCCTGTTTATTTGAGTTTTACACCACTGCTCTATTGCACTCCCCACAATGTGTGTTCCAAGCTCCTGTTTTCTCCTCAAGACCCTTACACGTACACATGCTTGCACATGCATGTGCACACACACACACACACCATGCCCCCTCTTACTCTAAGAAAAGTACTTCACTACATACTTTACCAAGAAAACAGACACCATTTTTCTTCTCCTCTATTCTACATCCCACACACCCAATTTTTTCCTCCTATTATCTTTATTCTCATTAATGCAGGTGCTGGCCTTAACTAGCAATTTCTTCTATTTGGCAAAAAGAGCAAGTGTTTGCGATATCAAGGCTCTTTGCGGTTATTATTTTGCCCTGTTTAAATTTCTGCTGGAATTTGTGAGACAATGGCAACGCGCATTCCATTGTCCATTTCCCGGGATCCCACATCTACTGACTGTTAGAGGAAGCATTCAGACTCAGGTGTCTCTGACTCCCAGCCCTGCATTTTATCTTACATGTCTATCCTAACGTGTCAACAGGTAAATTGATGATTATAGTTATTGTCCAAATTATGGTTGCTAATATCCTCCCCCCTTCTGTCATTCACCTACCCCCAAGGAAGAAGGTTAAAAATAGCTAAGTGCTACTTTGCTATGGTAGATAGAAATATTAGTTGCATTTAATTGGATTATACAGGTGATTTTGAAGCACTTCCTTCTACAAGCTCCACAAGAGCAAGCCCCAGCAAGTGGTCACTTATCCTAAAAAGCTATCTTGCCTGTCTCCAGGAAGCAAGCTCCCTTTTGTGGCTGTTCAGTCGTTTTTCAGTCATTTCCAACTCTTTGTGACCCCATTTGTGACCCTGTGTGGGATTTTCCTGGCAGAGATCCTGGAGTGGTTTACATATCTTTCTCCAGCTCATTTTTACAGATGAGGAAACTGAGGTAAATAGGGTTAAGTGGTTTGCTCAGTGTAAGTGTCTAAGGCCAGATTTGAACTAGGGAAGATGAGTTTTTCTAACTGTGGCCTGGCACTCTATGCACTATGGCTCCAGCTATCTGTTGCTAATCAACTTTTACCTTTTCTTACGTTTTCTAATTTCTATATCTTCTATTTCTTTATTCCTTCATTTCATTGTCTAGTTATTAAAGTATAAGATAATCTAATTAAATTAAAATGGCATAATTAATAAAGCATAAAGTACTGCAAAGAAAACAATGTTGGAATTGGAGTCAAAGGATGCGAGTTCAAATCTTGTATATGACTTTGGGCAAGTCATTTGTCTTCTCTAGACCTCAGTTTTGTTCTCTGGAAAATTAGGGATATTGGACCGGTTGACCTTTGATATACTTTCCAGCTCTATACCCAGTATCCTATGATTCCTTCCTACCTATTTTGTATCAGTCAATAAAACCAAGAAGTATTCATGAGGTAGCTACTGTAAATGAGGCACCATGGCATAGAAGTACAAAGAAAGAAATTATCTCTATTCTCAAGTAAGATCTTGAGCAAAAGTAGACCTTAGTTCCCTTTAACTCTCTTCTGAGAGGGTGACTGAATGACAGAAAATGGGCAAAAGAAACGAAAAAAAAATAAAAACAAAAACAAAAACAATGAATCATAATTACATCATATAAGTGAGAAAAAAGAAACCTAAGTAAACAAATGCATAATGCTAAAAATCACTGTTCCTCAATACAAATAGAGCTCTTTAAAGTCAATTGTGCAATTTAGTAGAATTAAGACACTTCTTTATAGTTCATTTTACCATTTATTCATATGTTATTTTTATGATGCTGAATATTAAGGCATCCATGAAACAACCATATGCTGTTTTTCACCAATAATTTCAGCGAAATTATCTGCTAATGTTTTTTAATCCATTTATCCATTAGGTTTATCTATTGCAAAGCCTTCATGAAATGCTAACTTGGAAAAGAGCCCTCCTATGATTTCTTTTATTAGAGAAGATTAGCTATCACATTAGCAAAGCACATTTATCTTCTCTCCTAGCTGATTGATACTTCTGAGTAATAATAATTGAGCCCCATTGTTTATTTTGAAGAGCATTTAATATTCTAGTTAGTTAAATCCCAAATTTCTCCATAGATAAAAATGAATTACCAATTTTTTCCACCAGATAAAAGAGCTGTCATTTACTCTGTTCCAACTATTTCTATAAACATCCTATCTGAAACACTTAACTGAATTCAAGTTGTGCTTTCATTCTTTATAAATCTAAAGTGAAATTAAACTCTTCTTACAACATCTTGTACACTTTTCATACTTTAAAACATACCTTTCCCAAGTTAGAACTTTTTTTTTTCTTTTTTAAGGCTAGATAATACTTTCAAGGTGAATACAGTAGTCTTTCATTGGATAGTAATTAGCACAATGATTGATTTAATAAAAAACCTTAATAACAGGTTAGAAATTAGAAAAAAAAAATCTGTGCTTAGGAACATTTTGTGAGAGTTTGAGAAATTGTCATTTACAAGCTTGTGCTTGTGTTCTTTTAAAATTGTTTCCTCTTACAAAATAAACAAGTCTCCAATTTTTCAAATTCCCTCTTTATTTCAGATGATAGCATTATCCACCTCATTCTTTTATACTCCTTTCCAACTGCTCTCCTCTTTTACTTCATATATTCAATTTATCACCATGTTATAACAATTATTTCACTATGATGTCAGTGAATTAGTCAAAAAAAATCACCAGAAATGACCTTCTCTTCCTTTTTAGTACTCTCCTAATCAACATCCGTTATGTCTTCACTTGTCTGAATAACTTGTCATTCTCTTTTGTCTGCTTATCTTCCTCCTCCCTACCCCAAATGTGAGTACAGCTCCATTTTATCGGCTTGCAAATTGAAATGGGCATAAATGATAATTCAAAACATTACAATGGTAAAATTATTAGACATAGATTCAGAAGACCGGATTAAAAATCTTAATTTTGTCACTGATTGATTACCTACGTGGTAAGACTAATCTTAGCCCTTTTCTTTTCTTTTCTTTTCTTTTCTTTTCTTTTCTTTTCTTTTCTTTTCTTTTCTTTTCTTTTTTCTTTTCTCTCCTTTCCTTTCCTTTCCTTTCCTTTCCTTTCCTTTCCTTTCCTTTCCTTTCCTTTCCTTTCCTTTCCTTTCCTTTCCTTTCCTTTCCTTTCCTTTCCTTTCCTTTCCTTTTCTCTTCTTTTCTTTTCACAATTACTGTCATTATCCCTTTGATAGCTTATAGTATATGTATAGCATCAATCTCTCCCTGGATTTTTAGACCTTCCTGTAAAACTTCCTGCTAGAAATTTCAACTCTGATTTCCTACTAACACCTCAGACTTACTATGTCACCAAACTTTATCCATTACCTCTTCCAAAAACTTCTGTAAATTAATCATTGATGGGATAATTTTATAAGTCATTCAGGACCCCAAAAATTTGGAGCTGAATTTAACTGGAAAGAGTGAGAGTAGAATGTGGAATACAGGCTAAAGAGTGTAACTTAGATTCTGGACATTCTTATTAAAGATATTAAAAAGGAGAATGAATACGGAAAATCTAAAATGGAAAGGGTAATCACAAAGAGTCAATATGACTTCATCAAAAGGATGATGAACTGAAATAAGTTCCTTTTTGATAGAGTTCCTTGTGTAACAAGTCAGGTAAATGTTATAGATATAATTTATGACAAAATCTTTTACTGTCTCTTATGATATCCTTTGAATAATTATAATAGCTAGTATTCATTTAATGCTTATCATGTACTAGATACTTTAAAAATGCCATCTCACTTGATCCTCACAAAAGTCCTGTGAAGTAGGTGTTATTATTATCTTCATTTTATAGTTGAAGGAATTTAAGCAAATAGAGGTTTAAGATTTACCCAAGATCACAGGCTGAGGCTGGATTTAAACTCATGTCTTCATGATGTCAGGACTAATGCTCTATACACTGCACCATTTAGCTGCTACAGATAGAGAGATAAGCTGCTAAATAATAGGAACATTGGATAGATCCATAGCTGCTTGGATAGCAAGATCCAATGTATAGTCAACACTGGGGTTTGGTTATTCCTTGAAGGACTATATCCTATGGAGGACTCTTGGGATCTTTGCTATTAACAATAATATGTACAAAGACATGTTTAGCAAAAGGCACAATGGTATGCTTATCAAATCTAAAAATAAAACAAAGATGGAAAGGACAGCTTACACATTGAATAGTAGAGGTAACATCTCCAAAGATTTTTTTTTTCTTAACATTTTAGGACCTTGGGCTGAATTGAATACAATGGAATTCAATAGGGATAAAATTAAAGTCCTACTTCAATTTATTCTCTCTGTTTTTACTTTATCCTATGGTCCTCATAATTGTGAAGTTGTTTATTGTTGTTTTGCTTTTATTTTAATGAGGTATATTCAAAAAGGATTTTTATATGTGTAAGAAAAAGGAGGGGGAGGAGCCAAGATGGTGGAGTAGAAAGAATCACATATGCTAGTTCCGAACCCACAGCCCATAAATTACCTGTAAAAAGAACTCCCAACAAATTCTGGAGCAGTGGAAGCTGCGCAGCAACGAGTGGAGGAGATTTCTGTTCCAGAGAGCCCTGAAAAACTGACACTGGGGGTCCATCGCCCACCGGACCCAGAGAGGAGGCCAGCCCTGCCTTGGCCCCGCAGCCCAAGAGGAGCAGATCCGAGTAAGCTTCAGGAACGGAATCTCTGGCATCCACGAAGGTCCCTCAACCCACAGGCACTACAGATCAGTGAGAGAGACTTCTGGGCTGGCCGAGAGGGGAGCGGGATGTCTCCATAACTCAGGCCCCCTCGGGAGGCAGCAGCGGGGGAAGCAGCAGACAGGGGCTCCCAAAGTGGGCAGGAGCTCAGATCCATTGTGGAAGGTCTCCGCATAAACCCCTTGAGGGAACTGAGCCCTGTGAGGCAGCCCTGTCCCCACCTGAGAACTTGGATTTAATCCCACTGAATAGCAGTCCCACCTGCCCGCTGAAAGCCATGAGACTGGGAAGCAGCATTTGAATCTCAGACCCCAAGCATTAGTGAGGCGGGGGTGGACAGGAATCTCAGAAGTCAAGTAACTGGATGGGAAAATGCCCAGAAAAGGGGAAAAAAAACAAGACCATAGAAGGATACTTTCTTGGTGAACAGATGTTTCTTCCTTTCCTTTCTGATGAGGAAGAACAATGCTTACCATCACGGAAAGACATAGAAGTCAAGGCCTCTGTATCCCAAACATCCAAAATAAATATTCAATGGGCTCAGACCATGGAAGAGCTCAAAAAGGATTTTGAAAATCAAGTTAGAGAGGTGGAGGAAAAACTGGGAAGAGAAATGAGAGAGATGCAAGAAAAGCATGAAAAACAGGTCAATACCCTGCTAAAGGAGACCCAAAAAAAATGCTGAAGAAAATAACACCTTGAAAAATAGACTAATTCAATTGGCAAAAGAGGGTTAGAAATTATAAAAAAAAATCATCTTACTCCTTCCCATGGCATGCAGTTAATTGCAAGCAATGTACCTCGCTTGATTTCTCAGTCTTTCAGTCCATCAATAATCATTTCTTAAGTGTTTACTGTGCTGACACAGGAACCGCATGATACAGTGGATTGAGATCTGAGCCTGTGTTCAAATTTGATAACAGATGTTTATTATCTGTGTGACCCTAGCATGTCACTTAACCACTCTATGTCTGTTTCCTCAACTGTAATATGAGAAAAAAAAAATAATAGCACCTATACTCATAGGGTTCTTGTGATGATTCAGTGGTTTAATATTTGTAAAATGCTTAGCAGGGTACTTGCCATGTATGGTAAGGGCCATATAAATGCATATTTCTTTCTACTAACCTCTTTCCAGGGAGGAGAGTGCAAGGAGGGAGGCTATTCCAGGCATTCAAGATGTCCAGTGCAGACACGAAGTCAGGAGATGGAGTGTCACGTGAAGAGAAGTAAATAGACCAGTCCAGCTGGTATACAGAGTGTGTAGAGGGGAGTTAAGTGTAAACAGATTGGAAAAGTAGGAAGGATCCAGGAGGTAACTAAGACTTGGGATTCCAAAAAGACAATTTTTCAACAAAAGGCCAATTTTGTTGCCTCATTGTTAAATGGAGAAAACTGAGTACTTAAAAGCTATGCTAGTAAGTACAAGCTCTGACAAGTCCTACAAGGTTAGAAGAATTTGAAGCAGAGTCCTGGAAAATGACTAGAACTCCATTTTCTAAGGTCAAGTCTTGTTATATTCACAGAGACTCATTGCAGAATGATCAATTTGTTGACCCCTGTAGCTCTCAGAAACAACCTACCAAGGTTTCAATCCAAGTCACAACTGAATGTCAAGGACCCTTATTAATGAAATCATGGATGCTTGGATTATGGGAAGTATTGAGGTTTGGGCTGCTTGGGGCACCAAAATACCAACATCCCAAGTCCTGCCCAAATGAATTTGACCCAAGACTTCTTTTAATCAAAGTAAAACAAACTTTATTAAAGATCAGCCATATTGGATTGACTCTTAAGGAGCTTAAGCATTTGTGACACTTGCATTGACAAGCAAGTCAGATTGAATCTCAGCTAGATAGAATCTGAGCTAGACTGAATCTGAGCTACATTGAACCTGAGCACCTTCATGTAGGCAAGATGGAGCTTATATACAGAAAGTTTGTGGGAGGAATCTAGAGTTGGCCAAGAAGTCTGGGATGATGGGAGTAGGGATTTAGGGAGGGTCTTAAGGAGAGGTCTGAGGAAGATCTTGATGGGACTGGGTTGACTAGAGATCATTACCAAGAGAGTGGAATTTTGATGTGATCAAGGGTGGGAAACATCTGAAGGCAAACTGGAGGTAAAAAGACCAGGGAGGGCTAGGGTGGGAAGCAGCCAGAGGCTATCTGAAGGTAAGAGACTATGGAGGGCTAGACTAGGTTAAGGGTGTCAAGGAGAGTTTAAAGGGGTTCCCAGAGTCTACCCCATTAGAAATATATGTTTGAGTCAACAAATAACTTGGAGTGCTTTTCTTTTTCACCTTAAGAAAATCTCAGTCCACAAGGGCTTTTGGCTTAAAGAGAAAGAAATATTTGGAAACATCCCTCTTGCTGGTCAGTTAATGTTTAAAATAATGTTTGTAGAACTGCATATGTAAGGTTTGGAAGTTGTACTTTGTCCAATCAGGATTTCCTTGTTTTGAATCTTATTCTAAAGCTCTTTCATTTCCTTCAGTTTCTTGTTTTATCCTTTACGTTTGCGTTTTGTCCTTCCTGTTTTCCTCTCTCATGCCACACCTTGGAACCTCATTTCAATTAGATTAAAAAGAGAAAGGGAAAAGCCTTTCAATACCGATGATAAAGCTTTCACTAGGTGAAGATTTTCATTCATCCTTCTGAGATTGCTAACTGAATTGAAGACGATGGATGTCATCTGTATTGTGTTTTGTTCATTCTGCCCCATCAGTGAGGTGGGAAATATATTCTAGTTACAGCCTACACATTTCACACTTTTGTTGCAAGAACTGTAAGGTACTTATTCATTTGTACAATCCCATAGTACTCCACCCTAGCCTATATTTCTCCTGTCGTTACCTCCCACTCCTCATTTTTTCCCCCGACACTGTTTCAACCTGTTGCTTAACCACTCCCTATATTACCCCTTCTGCAAATGCCACTTCTGTTCCCTCTTCCATACTCAGTTTGTACCTTGAAATGCATTTGCATCTGAGCCATCAACTACTAGCTGCAGCTGTTTTTTTCAGTCCCAATTTTAATTCAATTAATCCCTTAAGTGATACTTTACAATGTTTTCTCCACTCCCCTCCCTAAAGGAAATGTGCAAGGGTTGCTCAGAAGCCAATTTACAAGGTTAATTATCAGTATAGCAAAGACAATACAACCTTTTCCTTGGTATAGGATTTTATTAAGTACATATGGGAACTCTGTAAAGTAGATCAGCTGTAATAATTTACTACTTAGGAAATTTAGCATTTGGTAACCTGCCTAATTAGAAATGGCAACTGTCATGAATGTATGTATGGTTCTCTGTTGTGGTTTTTTTAATATAAAAAAGTTAAACTTATTTCTATTACAGGAATTATTAGGTAAGGTGATTTAAAGGGGGGGAAATAGGTAAGGGGTTTAAAAGAAAGGGTTTTTTTCTTCCTAATTTACAAAATATATATACAAATATATATATATATATAATTATTTATGTGATTATTAAGATTTCAGAAAGGTAAAACACAAGAATGAAATTTCATGTAATTTAGTGTAGCCATTGTTTTTAACTAAAGCTGAATCAAATTGCAGTTATGCTTGGTGCATTTTAGTGTTACCACACACACCTAACAAAATATTATACTACCAATAAAAAGATTGTGTTATGAGTAATGCACTGGTAATTAACCTCATAAAATTAGGTTTTGAACAGTGCTTGTAAAGTCTCGCTTTTGACATTTAATGGATAACAATGGAGTTTATGACTGGGTTGAATCCGCAAATGAGAATGTTAGTACTTAGGAAGAGGCATCAAACCTCTTTTCTTTATGTATCACAAAAACATAGTTCCAATGTGATACAAAGAACACAAAATAACTTTTGGTATAGCTGAAGCTCATATGAACTGCAGGCTGGGGCACCACCCTTATGGTCAACTTAATATTACAAGACTGACCCCAAAGTCATTACATTAGACAGATTATCTAATATATAGATGATAGATGATATTCTATCTAGAAATTAAATTGTGGAGAATCAATGAATTGCATCAATCAGAAGTGATATTACATAACCATTTAATAGTTTGGAGAGGTATCATTATTATATTTCAAAAACCAATACCAGTAACATAAACCAAATATGTAATTTTCATGTGCTGGCTTTCACTTTATCATATACTACTCAAAAATAAAATAAATAGGGACCAACGGAAACTTCCAACTGAAAGAAATAATTTTTAATAATCAATGATTTGGGGAGACCCAGAGTCCCCACCCCGCTTTTTTAAAGTTTCAAAAGCTAAATCTCTGAAGGTTGAACTTGCTCCTCAATCATGGTCAGACTTCACCCCATTTTACAAGGAATCTAATCCAAGGTAAATTCTTGTCCATTGTGCTTCACTCAAGTAAGTTTGGGTGGAGGTAGCTCCTTTGTCTAGTTTGCCCAAGGGTAGGGGTGGCCTGGGTGTAGAGATATTCTCTTTGTCCAAGAGTGATGTGATATCACTCAGTCCCTCATTGAAGTGAATCTACTTCTCATCATAATATTCATTCTCTCATTAATCATTAAGCAATTCGAGTTGATTGCCACTCTCAGAAACTCCCACTCTTCTAAGGGCATATAAACTAGGAGCCTATCACTGTAAGGGATCTTTGGCATTCAAGAGTGCCACTGATCTCTTTATTAATAAAATGCTAGCATTATTAATAAAATGATTAATTATCTAGAAATTAGGTCTCTTAGACATTTTTAAATGTCCTGCAATGTGAATGCCTTTATGCCAGGTGACTCTCATGATTTGAATCCCTCTACATATCTGGCAGCTAGATGGCCCACTGGTTAGAGCACCAGGTCTGGAGTCAGGAAGATATGAGTTCAAATCTGTCCTCAGATACTAGCTGTATGACTTTAGGCAAGTCAAATAACTCTGTTTGCCTCAGTTTCTTCATCTGTAAAATGATCTGGAAAAGGAAATGACAAACCACTCCACTATCCTGGTAAGCCTAAATGGGATCACAAAATATTGAACACAATTGAACATTTGCTTCCTAGAATCTCTAACCCCTTCAAGCTCAATTCAAATGTTACTCCCTACATGATGATTTATTTGATTCCTCTTGCTAGGCAGTGATGTCTCTCCAACAATGTTATTTTGAGTTTATTTTGTATATTCTTAAATGTGTACATGTCATCTTACTCTAAAGATTGTAAACTTCTTGATAGTTGGTTTCATTTTTTAATCTGGGGATCTGGATCCCCTAAGCCTAACATTTAGAACCTGGTCCTTAATATATATTTGTGGCTATGAACACACACACACATGCATGCATGCACACGCACACACACACACACACAGTTTAAGCTTATTGTAAACCTAGTGTTTCCAGTCCAGGGAACATACTGGGTTCTGCGAAGTTTGTTGTTGACTTGTTCTATTTATGCCCAATGCTTTGTGACTCCATTTGGGTTGGTTTTTGCTTTGTTTTGGTTTTTGGCAAAGATACTGGAGTGATTTCTCATTTCCTTCTCCAGATCCTTTTATAGATGAGGAAATAGAAGCAAAAAGGATTGAGTGACTTGCCCAGGTTCACACAGATACTAAGTGTCAAAGGCTGGAGTTGAACTTGGAAAAATGAGTCTTCTTGATTCTAAGCCCCACACTCTATCCACTGTGTTACCCAGCTGTTCTGGAAATACAAAGTAAAAATAAACAGAACAAGCAAAAAAGATTCTTTGCCTTCAATAAGCTTATAATCTATTGGGGAAATATTACTTATAAAAAAGATAAATAGACATGATAATTTGAAGAGAAAAAAATTAAAATCTCTAGGGATTTGGGGAAAATACTAAAACCTGGTTTCCACTCATTATTTTGATATTTTTTTATGTGACTGCAAAATTTATTTTTAGTTTCTTTGCCTTCAAGTCTCAAAGTGGCAAAGAACACTGAGGAATGTTTATTTTGGAACATTGCAAGAATTTGGAATCTTGGGATTTGTTGGTCTGGAATTATAATTTAGAGAATTTCTCTAGTTTAATAAAAAAAAATTCCTTGGTATGTTGTTATGAATGTGTGTGTGTGTGTGTGTGTGTGTGTGTGTATGTTGGTTTTGTAATCAGAGGTTAAAGATTCAAATTCTGTCTCACCTACTAGACTTCATGTCTTTGTGACTTTGCATAATTTGCCTCATCGTCCCAGGCTTTGATTGACCCATGAATAAAATTGAGAGCGTTGACCCAGAAGGCTAATTATTTCTGCTCTAGGTATACATTTTATGATATTGCTTTATAAATATTTTTACTTTTTTTGGTAGGAGTATTTGGTTCTTAAAATTTTATTATAAATTCCTTGAAAGCAGTGATCATGGGGAAGCTGGGTAGTGCAACAGATAGAGTACCAGCCAAGGACCTCAGGTCAAATTCAGCCTTAGATATTTGACATTTACTGGATAAGTCATTTAACCCTGGTTGCCTCACAATACAAAAAACAAAACAAAGAGTACTTTTTTTTTTATTTGGAAATCCATGGAAATATCCAGTTCAGTGCATAGCACACAGTATAATAACCACTGCCTTGAGAGCATTAAATGTATACATGTCATCTTACTCAACAATCCAGATAGTTCAACCTTAAGGTTGCCAAAGGTAAGTTCATTAACTCCCCCAGGGCCTAGGGATATGATCTCTGGAGGTCTGGGTCAAAGGATAATGTCTAGGTAGGGAGAAGAAAGGCAGGAGAAGGACAAAAGGTCAGATGGCCCAGGTGGATATCTTGAAGGTAAGATACAATTAGGTGTCTTTCCTCTCAATTATACTACTGTAAGATTTCCTAGTTACAATAGGCATGTAAATATTGAATCAAAGGAATGTTACCATCTTTATTTCATTGTCTTTATTTTTTTAAAGACTGTGATGATTCTTGGAACTCTGGGATTTACCTAGTATGAAAAGCCTTGTAGACTCTCTCACCCATTATCTATGACTCCAGAGATGGTGTGATAGAGGTGGCGATAGTCATCTTCTTAGGCAGGAAGAATCTGGGTTCAGGTACTGGCTCTATCACAGATAGACTGTATGACCAAGGTAACTTAATTTCCCTATGTCTTGGACAACTCTCTAAGACAAGAAGTGTCAGAGAAGGTGCCAACCTGTACTGGGATAAGTGATTTCTTCTTCTTGTAGTTTCCTTCATAGGGAATCACAGCTGTACTCATTGGTCTATCTGTAAATGATCCTTCCCATATACAGTCTCTCTCTTTCTTTTTTCTCTCTCCCTCTCTCCATTGCTCCATTTCTCCCTGCCTCTTCACTTCCTCCCTACCCCGTGTGTGTGTGTGTGTGTGTCTCCCTCTGTGTGTCTCTGTCCCTATGTCTCTCTTTATGTCTCTGTCTCTGTGTGTATCTCTGTTTCTCTTTCTCTCTGTCTCTGTCTCTCCTGGAATATGAGTCTGAAAGAAAATCTAGTTCCCATCCTCAAGGAACTTGCAGTCCAGAAACATTAAACTTTTTCTTGACATCATGATTTAAGGTCATAATATCTTCTCTTCTTCCCCTCATTGTACCAGCAGTAAGATGGTATAGTAGGTGGAGTGCTGGACTTAGAAAGATGAAAATCTGACTTCAGCTTCTTCCTTAGACTCTTAATATCTGTGTGACCTTGGTCAAGTAACTTAACCTAGCTATCTTAGTTTCCTCATCAGTAAAATGGGAATAATAACTTCTACCTTGCAGAATAGATACTTAAACTCTTTCAGCCTCAGTTTTTCTTTTCTTCCATGAAGTGGAAATAATAATACATCAGCATTGCTTTTAAGAGCAAATGGGATCATCTATGTAAAGCCCTTTGCAAGACTTGAAAGCTACACAGATGCTAAAAATAGCAGCAGCAGTAGTAGCCATAATAGTAATGGTCTCACTATCGTTATCATGCCTGCCATATATTGTCCCATCCCACTTTTCTTCCTCTTTTCAATTTCGGAAGGTGTCACTGCACCCCTCCCATCTGCCCATGTAGTCTGTTCAGCTAGATTTTACCGAGGGTATTTATCAGCCCTGTTAGTAGATTTCCCTTAGCAACCCTCTTAGCAACTGGCTGCATTACAAATTGCCTCAGGAAATTTAAAGAGTCTATCTCTTATGACCAAACAGAACATTTTGAACTGAATTTAAACAGGAAAAAAAAATGATTTCATTATCATGTGATACATTACTGACTTTTAAGGTCCCATGTATATCTTATTTTCCCACATTTTGTGGTTACACAAATCACCAAAGTAATTCAGAGTTGACTGGACCCTGTGGAAATGTTTCTGCCATTTTATCATTAAGAGATTACACCTATGATTGTTATTGGATTTTTTTTTTGCCTCATAAAATTACCCTTTAAAGAATTTCTTTTTCACTTTATATAAGTTTTTAAATACCTTTTCCATAATTTGTGCTTTAACTACTGGAATTTCTTCAGATACTCCAGAAGGACCATAAATATGCCTTAAAAACAAAATTATGTAAATGCCATTTCAACTTTTTTTTAAAGCAGTCAACAGTTTTTATTTAAACAAAGTAATCAGGTTAGAACTTTAGCAATATACCTATGCTTTACCTAGTCAGTAAAGTGTGAGAATAAAAAGTACATGGCTAGGACAACACCTAAAAGAAAAGATACAGCAAAAGAAACAGGAAATCCCAATCTGAACTGTAGGTTCAGAAAGCAATTGATTGCTGCTTCTGAAAATAAGTAGTCCTATAGACTATTGTTTATTTCTTTATTTTTAACTCAATATAGTCATTGTGAGAAGGGCATGGCACAAATGTACTTAATACGAAGTAAATAAATCCACTAAACTCCAGCAGCTTTCTATCATCTCTGGAGCCAAATCTAAACTGCTCCTACCCTACCTTTCCAGTGTTACAGCATATACCTTCATTTCTTGTATACTGCAGAACAGCTACACTGGCTCTTTAGGAGTTTCACTTGCATCATATCTCTTTCCTGCATCAGTTTTTTCCCCCATCCATGTGTCTTTGTACAAGTTGTCACCTATTCAGAGATTACAAGCTCCTCTCACCACTAGATCACAATCTTAAAATTCCTTCAAAGCTCAGCTCAAGAGCCACATTCTATATGACACCTTTTCTGATTCTTCAAGTTGGTAGTGCCTTCCCCCCAGACAATTTTATAGCGAACACAATCACATGCATACATATCCATACAGATATGTGTGTATATTCATGTATTTGGATATATATAATTAATATGTATATATGTGTATATATACACATGTTAATTTATACACATACTGTGTATATTAAGGTCAATTTTCTTTTCTTGAAAGCCTTGAAACTTTTGGATCCATTAATGAAACAAAAATATACTTAGCAAACTCTCATATACATCAAAGATAATATGCATATGTATTACACACATGTATACAAGAGTGCATAGATCCATGTGCAATTGTGTGTTTACACACATATACAGAGAACTATATACCTGTATGCATATGTATATATGCACTCATGTATGTACACAGATATCCGTATTATATGAATATATGTGTGTGTGCATATATATATATATGTGTATATATATATATATATTACCTGCACCCCTCTCCAAAAAAAGGAAAGATTTATGTTTTCTTTTGTCTTCTTTGGACAATGCTTTGTCTTTACATTCAAATAAAATTCAGTTTTATCTTATTTCCACATATATTATAATTATTTATATTGTAGATCTATTTATTATAAATGGCATCAAGTATGCATGTATATATACACATATATGCATACACTCACATCTATGTCTATATGTATATGCATATACATATATGTATTTATATATGCATATATATCTACATGTATCTGCATATACATATATATGCATATTTTAATGCATGTATGTTTTTAGTTATTCACAATTTTTCTCCAGTACAGAAAAAGCCCATAGAAAGGTATAATTTATTTTTGGACTTGTATGTTTTTTGGTTTTGTCGTAGCAGAATGCCTGGCCAATAGTAGCACTTAAAAAAGACTTGCTTACTAAGCAGAGAATGAACATTCAAAGCCATGGTCCACAGAATGCCACCTAAGAGTTCAATGAAAGGAAAGATGACATATTTGGGGAAACTGTAGAAGGCTCCCAATGGAGAAGAGAGTACTTAGTCTGAATCTTGAAAGGTAAGTAGAGTTTCAAATAACAGAGATATGCAAATGTTATCTCCATTTACTTAATATTGTTTATTCCTTTGGCTTAGTTCAAGTGATCAGATTAACTTCTTTAATTATAGTTGTCAATAATTAGTACACAATATACTCTTGAGTCATTTATAGTACTTTAAAACCTGTTACGTTCTCCAAAGGCCTCTTTCAACTTACATCTTCAAATATATGTTTCATTTTTTCTTAAAAGTGACTCACTCCTACACAGTAATGAATAAATATTTTAAAGGATTAGAAAATTTGTTGAGCATCTTTCTGGTTGATGAATGAGTCTCAAATATTCAAAGCTTTTAATAGCAAAATCCAGCATTTCAACTAATTTGACCTTCTTTTCCTTTCCCTTGTTCCATGCAAAATTTGTTTTTTCCCTTTTATCTTTTGTTTCAAGTTGAGAGACTCTTACTCTTGTTCCAAGTCCTACTATGTTTGAAAATATCCAAAAGTAAGCTCCTAGAGGGCAAGGATTTTTTTATTTTTCAAGTTTAGAGAAATTGATTTTTATTTTAAGGTCACACTTATTTTTTCCTAGTTTTAGTTGACCTGGACAAAGTATTTCACAATAACCTCCTCATGTTGAAGCTACATTCAATTATATAGATAAAAGGTGTCATATATATGCAGTCATAACTTCATGACCCATGTAACCCATAACTTTCCCAAGTGTAACTCCAACCAGATGGTTGCTATCTGATTTTAATGTGTTGATGTATTCAGTGAAAACAAAAGAAATTCATAAAAGTGTAATTTTTTAATATGTGGCCTGTAGGCATCTTTGTGTACAGTTTGAATTAGATACCATTGATTATGGATCAGTAACTCAGAGGTCAATTGTAGTTTTAGAAAAGCATTAGGTCAGCTAATGAGAACAGTTAATAACTTGCCTATGGCCTCAAAGTCAATCTAGGAAGGGCAAGACTTAAACCTACGTCTTCCTGAATCAAAAGGCAGGACTGTCTTTTCTACAGCAAGTTGTCTTTGGTAATTTTTGTTTCTGACTTGTGATCTACTCGGGGTATCCTTACCCTGAGAACTTATAGAGAGTTTCTACTCCCTTGGCGTAAGAACTCCACCAATGTAGAATAGTAACTTTATGAAGCTCTTACTCTTAAAATAGTCAAATGAGTTCCACAGATCTAGTATATATCAAAGATAGGGCTTGAGATTGGATCTTCCCAGCATCAAGGTGTGGGCCCTCTATCATGCTGCCTCCCATCTTTAGAAAAATGTCGCTTTCTCCAAACTGGTTTTGCATATGCTTTTCCAATTCAACTGTATAAGTAGTACAAAGGTGTGGACAAATTCTAGGAAAAAAACATACACAAACACACACACACACACACACACACCCCTATATAAACAATATTAATAATTTTGTTCTACTAGAAAAATACCATGAGTTAGAAAATACTGACTGTTTTTAAGCAACAGTAAAGTCAGAGCTGAGTCAGTCTCCAAAGGACACCCCATTACTATGCTTATAAAAAACTCACAAAAGTTGCTTGTATTGTTCAGCAGCCTCCACCTAACTTGATTTTGCAAGATGGCCCTGATTAATGCATCCAGTCACCTATCCTTGAGTCAACAGAGCAACTCAATGGTGAAGAAATAGATTCGTTATGGCTATAATCATTGAGAACTTCTGTGGGATCCTTTAGGCCAATGATTCAGCAGAAGAATAGGGGAGATTCTCTAGCAAAGAGAAGGTGATAACTCTCTCACATGGTTAGTAAACCATTCTCACAATATGAGTACCTGACCTACAATTAAAGGGCTTTCTTCATTTGACAAGTGGGTGTAAATAAGTATGGAACACCAAGGTGTAGACTTTTTAAATTAAGGGCTCAGCTGTAGGCATGAACTTTGGCAGCATATAGAGCAAGAAAGTCATTAACTTTCAATCATCAACAATGTCTGACTCATCTCCCTTATTTTCAGTTTTTTCTTAAAGCTATGCTACCTCTTAGATTGGATTACCTTTAATTGTTATATTTTACTATAACATAATATTGTCATGGTACATGTTATTGTATCATATATAATATATATGTCTTGTATATGTTACATTATGCTATATTATATTATGATTAATGATTAATATATCAATATAATAATATCAATTAACATATATTGATATAATAATATTAATATTAATTATAGTATAATTATATTACATTGTGTCACAGTATTTTATATTATGCTACATTATTCTATGTTATGTTACATCATGATACTGTGCTTTGTTAAATGATATTTGTCAGAATTTCTGATTTCATTGATATAGGAAGTTTCTGGTACAGGGGAATACATGACCCTAGAAGTATCTTGGCTTAATGTCCTAGGAGCATATTTTTTGGGTTTTGTCAGAATACCATTTGGTTTGCTCATCTATTATTTCTTAATCTTCTTCCACTGACGAATCTCATATTCTTATCATGTACGTCTTGATTGGTCTATTTTAGACCATGTCCCTCACTCAGTTGTTACTATTTTGCAGATTACTTCTTTTTCTGCTGCTCTTAGAAATATCTGTCATTATAATTCTTCTGAGAAAGGGGCATTTCTTCATCAGCAGGTACACGGAATCACCAATATAGATATTTACAAGATGTACTTTCACAATATAAAATAGCTTGAGTTCATAAATTCACTATTTCCTAAGCAAGAATCATGTCCTTTGATGGCAAAGGATAGCTTAGGTTCATTGAAGATACTGTGTAATTTCTCAAGTGTAATCTAGTTTGCTTTTTTACTATAAAGTTTTACATCTCCTTTTGCCATTGGACTTTGATGACTGGAAGGGAGAATGAGACTGTCCGCTGTGCAACTGTGGCCCATTTAAATCTAATTCAAGTGCTAGTCAGGACATCAATGCATGATGTAGTTGATCCTCTTTGAAAACAAGGGACAAATGATAAATATCATTTTATTACTATATACAAATAATTTCCCCTATATGGAAGTTCTTTTAGGATGATTTTTAAAACAGAAGATAACTTAGCAGTCATTTCTTCCATAAAGTCTAGTGAAGTCTAAATTTAGTGAGGAAAGTACTCATTCTAAGTATAGCTTTTATGTAGATAATGATATAACTTTACATCTTCAGGAAACAAAAAACAATATATTTAATTCTGTAATCAAAAACTGTCTCTCTATGACTGCCTTCCAAAATCTAGTGAAGCAGTTCAAAAATGCATTTCTTCCAGGAGGACAAGATCAACGTGATTGCTTTCTAGGAATATTTTTTTTTAAAAAAAAGATACTCTGAAGATTTTTTTCTCCATTTTTTATTTGTCTTGGTGTCATGGAAATAAGGTTTTATAGATTGACATGGCCTACAAATATAAGCTTAAGGCACTTGATCATAGACTCTCAGACACACTGGTTTAAAGTTAAAAGAGGACTTTCAGGTTATTGAAACAAATCCACATCCTTTTATAAGGAAAGAAAATGAATTTCTAAGAAGTTAGATTACCTACCCGAGGTTAGATAGTCATTAAGTTACAGAGCTGGGTTTTGAACCCATAACATAGGATCATGGATGGACAAGATTACAAATGGAAATCTGAAAGGAACTTTAAAGGTCACTATGTCCAACCCTCCCCCTCATTTGCAGATGGGAAATCTGAAGTCCTCAGAGCCTAAGTATCTTTCTCAAGGTCACGTAGACAGTATGTGACAGAGCTGACATTTAAACCTAGGTTCTCTCACTTCAAATCCTATGAAATCTATGAAGCTGTCACATTGCATGCATAGGAGTTTTCTTTGTCTGTCTGTGTAAAAATGTCTTCTGCAATAAAGTTCTGCTCCAATTCTGCATAATGATGGACAGGTCACAGTGGGGTCTTAAAGGCTATGTCAGTGGAACGCAAGAACTGGATGGTCTGCCTACTGAGCCATAAAGAGCCATAAAGGCCTGGGAGCAAAACACCTGTCTTTATTTGGAGGCTGCACTGGCCAAGTATAGAGACATGTGGAAATATGTTTGTATGTAGATAGATAGATACAATTAATATCTATGGATTTAATAGATGTAGGGAACCACTGCGTGTAACTTTTCTCTGTGAGAAGTTAATGACTTTTCCATGGTCATACTGTTGATAGATGTCAGAGTCAAGGGACCTGAATTCTCATCCTTCTCTTGACCTTTCCACACTGTCAGTCTTTCATTTCTCTCCCGCAGAGAAAAAATGCTGAAGAATGATGTGTAAAAGTCTTCTTGAAGTACATGTTGTGGGAAGTTGGGTAACCCTAAAGATGAAATACTTTAATGACTTTTACACACATTAAAAACAAACACTCCTGATTAACAGTGTACTAGTAATCTAAAGAGCAGCTTTCTTTAATTAAAAGTGATTAGGAATATGCCTTTCTATAGGATTAAATCAAAATCTGCAATTTTAACTAACAGCATATAGTGTTGAACTTTGTAATTTTTCCTGTAATGTCTAGATAGAAGCAAAGAAAAGGGGCCCATGTGAGCCTGAATTTCATTATATGAGTCTTTTTCCTAAAGATAAACCTGAAAGAATGCCCTGGAACATTTCTATGGTGTGGTGCTCCTAAATAAAATCTTCCATCTCACTGTCTGCCCTTCTGAATGGATGGAATTATAATGAAAAAAAAAAAAACGTTTGTAATGAACTCCACAATTCTTCTGGAATTGAATTTTCTGCTAAGTGTCTTTCCAAAATAGACTCAGAGGACTTTGTGAATTGTGGTTACCATGTTGGCTAGAACTCTTGCTGTAATTATGCCAAGGACAGTCTCCTGAGGTTGAAGTGCCCTGAAAGGAAAGGTTAAAAAATAGTGAGATAGACTTGGAATATGTAAGGAAGGAAGGATTCTGGGGAAAAATGTGATAAAATTTGTTAGAGGTGTCACAGTTCTGCTTTCTTTCCCTCCTTTGTGATTTATCTTCTTCCAGCCTTCCAAGAGACCAATGGCCTCTAATCCTCAGAATTCCACTCTGTGAAAAACTAAATGAGAAGTATATTCACTCTCATCTGGTAAAGTTATCAGGGTTAAATGGGGTCAGGTAATAATTGCTTGGTTTAATCAATCTCGACTTCTACACTTGATTGAAGTGGAAAAGTACTATCCATCTCAGGGATATTAGCACTTTTTACAGGGGAGACATCAACTATGAACCAATGGATAAGGCTGTAAGGGAATTGCCAACCCCCAGCCTCTTGGACGGCATTCACTAGTCATGACTCAGGTAAACTGAGGGGAAACTGGTAAGACATGAACAAGATGGCTCTGGGAGGAAGAGTTCCACCCCTGTTTTGCTCAAGGCTATTTCCTGGACCCTGGGAGAACAAAGAAGGCCCAAGATGTTTTGTTAACTAGGGGCTACGTGGCAGTCCTGGTCATAGGTATAGGGATTTCCTTATTAGAGCAAACTATTTGCTGATAGGTTCACCAAGGGCTCTAGCGTAGGGAAAGAGATAAAAGCACTCCTTGCTGTTACAATAGATGGAGTTGCTCACTATCTTGTCTCCAGCCTCACTCATTACTTACAGCTTGCTCCACCAAGGCCAACAGGCACTGCTGGTCAGATAAGGCCTGTTGGTCTGAGAGCTCAGGCCCAGACACCCTAACATAAGGCTAAACTTTGTATGTATATATGTGTGATACAGACAGAGACAAAGACAGAGAGATAGGGACAGAGATAGAGACAAAATAGAGAGAGACAAAATCAGAGTGGGGAGGCAGGAGAGATGGAGTTAGAGAATCAGAGAGGCAGAGAGGTAGAGAGAGAGAAGAGAAAGAAATAGAGAAACAAAAGGGGATATGTGAAGTGAGAGAAAGGGAGGAAGAGATAACACAAGGATAGAAGATGAAGGGAGATAGGGTTTCCTAATGCTTCTTGTCAGACAATCAGACAGCAAGCCTTTATTAAGCACTTACTGATGGGGATGGGATCTGAACCCTTAAAAGTAAGAGACCAAGCCTTTGGGAATCTCATATATACACATACACATATATGTGTGTTGTGTGTACATATAAAGAGAGGTTTGTATGCATGTATGTCTACATATACACATATTGCACACATATATACATGCATGCACTCACACATGTGTACATATGCATGTATACATATAGATACATGCATATATACATATACTAAGCACTTATCATGTGCTAACTTCTAAAGATACTAAAATAAAATAAAAAGTGGGGAGAGGAAACAACATGTTTCTTACCCTCAAGGAGCTCATATTCTACATTTTCAGTGCTTTTTCTACTACACACATTCAGAAGAGAATGCTTTAAAATATTAACAAGAAATTGTGACTTCATGTACTCAGTGAAGTTTTATGTTGGAAAATGACATTCTTATTCAATATAATTTGATTCCTTTAATGTTTTATGTTTTACGTTATGTATTTTAGAACAATTCTGAGACAGATCCATATGCATCACTCATTTGCCTAAGGGATTTATGACTCAAAAAGAAATTAATAATCCTTTAATTAAAATAATGACATTGGCACACAAAAATCACTTGAGTAAACAAATTTGTTTTATTTGTTTCCTGATCTTATTATTGATTCATTTGAATTCATGTTCCTTCTTAGAACACAGAGCAGGTAAGGTATGTCAAATGACATGAAGCCAAATGACTGAGGCTCTGACAGGCAACATAATTTACCCAAGGTCAAATGAGTGGTGAGTAGCAGAGTTGAGATTTGAACTTAAGTTCTTGATAGCTAGTGACGTTTTCACTGTTCTCTGTAGTATCTCCCTTTCTTTTAGATTCCTTTCAAATCTGAAAGAAAAAAATCTGTTTTACACAAAAAACTTTTCCAGGAGGGCAAAATTCAGAATATTAGACCTAAAGAAGAAAAGTCTCTGCCTTTGATATTTTCAGACATGTCCAACAGAGGGTGAGTCAATATCATGGCAAAAAAGGTGGGCTTGTCAATGTGACACTCCAGGACATATAGTCAATAATCAAATTGACATTTGACAAGTATCTCCAGCAAGCTTTATGCATGAAGGGTATGTAAAGGTTGGTCCTTTGGTTTACTGATAACTGTGGGAATGACAGAAATCCATTGTTAAATATTTTCAGGGGCATAGACTACAAGGTAGTGGGTGAGAAACAGAATTCTGGAACCTTGGAAGAAATACATACATACATACACATTATATGTGCATGCATATGTGCATGTGTATATATGTATGTATGTATACCTATATACATACATATGTGTGTGTATCTGCGCGTGTGTCCATTTCCAAAATATTTGCCTTGTTCCTAGTTCCAAAGAATCATAAATGAGACAATGGAACTCTGGGAGAATGGGAAAATGAGTATCTTCATGCTTCTCTTTTATTTTTTCATGCATCTCTTCACATATGTATATATATGTATATGTGTATGTGTATGTGTATGTATATGTATACACATACATATTCCTTGACCAGAAAGATTATGGAAACCTCCAGCAGTTTTTGATATACCAGGGTGACTGAAAATGACATTCACCTATTCATGAAAAAAATAAAAGAAGAGGTGACCCATTAATGTTGAAAGAGGACCCTGGAGGACCTGGGTTTGTACCTCATTTTTGCACCTTACTATGTGACTTGGGTTATATCATTTAATTTCTTTGTCTCACTTTCCTTATCTGTAAAACGAAGGGGTTGGACCACGTAGTCTGTAAACTTCCTTCCAAGTCTAAACCTATGTTTAGAGTTTAATAAAGAACCAGCTGTGTTGGCTGATTCACTTCAGTTATTCAAATTAGTGATCAGGCTTGAGGTATCTTATTATTTTAATTTATGTAGAACAGCTTTGTTGATATACATTTGTAAGGCTTTCATCCAGCTGCCTCTGTTGGTCCTATCACTTTTAGTTCAAATCTTCTTTGCTAATTTCATATCCCAAATACTCTAGTATTAGCATCAAATTATGTAACCCTGACAGTAAATGATAAGTCCTCATTTTTCTTGCTGACTTTCAAAGTAGACTTCTGGCTAGCTTTTGCTCATAGGATTTTGAAAAACAAAATTTCTTCATTTTGATTTCTGAAAGCATGTATTATCTCTCATTTAACGCTACTGCATCATTGATGGCATATAGATTCTTTCAAAATGGATGATTCCCTCCAAGCAAAGCCTAGTCTCATCCAGAGCTAGTAGTAATAGTGATCATAATAGCTAGAAATGATATGCCTCGTTAAGATTTGCAAAGCACTTTACATATATTCTCTCCTTTGATCATCATAACTCTGCAAGGCGAGTGATTTTATCATCTCAATTTTTAAAAAGGAGAAGCTGAGGTTAAGTGACTTTCCCATTGTCACAAAACTAGTAAATGTCTCAATCAGAATTCAAACTCAGGTCTTCCTCATTCTAAGTCCATACTTCTGTACACCATGCTATCTAATTTCCACTGGCAAGCCATATTCCACACAGATGTTCTCATTTAGCCATGTGAGGCAACCTGATGTAATGCAAAGAGTACTAAACCTCAAGTCAGAGATACCTGATTTGGAATCTCATTATAGATATTTACTAGCTATATCATCCTGGGCAAATCATTTCACCTCCCTATGCCTCAGTTCCTTCATCTGTGAAATAAAGGAGATTGTATTAGATGACCTCAAGATCCTTTCAAGCTCTCTCTCTAGGAATATATATATATTATATATACATACATGTGCATATATACATGTGTATACGCACAGTTCATACACATATATGAACATATACATACACACTATATATATGTATATGAGACTCTGAGTCTCAGTTGTCTCCTCTGTAAATTGTAGATAGTAAAACCACCTACTATGGAACCCACATGAGACAATGCATGTAGTCCATATATTTCTATGTATTATCTATTTCTTTATCTATCTACACATCTACTCTGTGGAATCCTTACCTTATTTGTCACACACACTATCATGTTGGTTCTCCCAATATCAGTTAATCAATGAACCTCAAGTAATTCTTATAAAGTGATCTGAAAACACACATGTGTGTATATACACGTGCATATGTAAGAGATACATATATAAACACATGTATGTACACATATACATACATATATATACACGTGTGTTTATATCTATGCACAGGGAAGCTAGATGGAACAGTGGATAGCATTCAAATTCAGCCAGGCAAGTTCCTTAACTCTGTTTTCCTCAATTTCCTCCTTTATAAAACAAGGTAGAGAAGGAAATGGCAAATCACTCTAGCATCTTTGCCAAGAAAATTCCAAATGTAGTCATGAAAAGTTGGACGTGGCTGAAATGACTGAACAACAGTCTGTATGTATGTAGGCATGTATGCACATGTAGAAACACATATGTGTATATGTATATATACACAACACACGTGTGCATATTCAAGAACACAATACAAACAGTGCAAACATCCTCTCAGTCAGTGGCATACTCTTCATTTTTACTACTTTGGTTTCTGGGAGAAAGGGCTGAACCTAGAAGCAATTGCTACCATGCATCCACCCTATGGAATTTCTTTATTGATACAGTATCACTGATGAACAGAGTGTGTCCTTTGCCTTCAGGACATGGTGCCTTGGCTACTGGGTCACTCCTCCAATGGACTGGGTTAAGCTGGTAGATCTTAAGAGCTGCAACCTCTGATGGCTTTTTTCTACTTGTCAAAGCTAACGAGATTATTGCATCTGTAATTCTCCTTGAAAAAATAAACCCTACAGAGACAGAAGCAAGTTCATTTTTTCATGGACCGCATCATGACTTTTGACACCCACGTGGGGAGGGCACCAAGGCCCCTCCACCAAGAGGTTCACAGAAGATCTTGCTTCCCTTTTTTTTCCCCAGGAAGAGATGGCTTAAATTGTCCTATTAGTGGTTATGATATACACTCAGTTCTGACTCAGCAGCCAATCAAAATACTTTTTATCAACCTGTGGTAAATTTTCATAAACCAGTCACAGGATAGCTAAGTAATAAGAATAAAAATAATATTAATAAAAATAGCTAACATTTATATAGCACCTACATGTACTAGATTCTATGCTAAGCACTTCATCGCATTTAAGCATACTCTCAAACAGAAGACGGAATCCTTAATTCCTTGTACTGCAGAAGCAGATATAAAATATTCAGGGGATCTCCTCCTCATGGTCACTGTTCCCAGGACTGTGCCCTCTTTGATCAGTTTGCTAGTACATGTATAAAAGGCATTTTGCTGATTCTGTAGAAAGAACAAAGCCAGAGGTAGTGAATGAATCTTGGGATAAGCCTAAAAGGAGACACAGAGCAAAATAATTGTTTATTAGTATTGCATTTGCTTCTTTTTTTAATCTCTGAAAGTGTTTTAAAATATTTTTGTTTTTTTTTACATCATATGCATTTCAAAATGTATCCCTCTTTCTCCCCTATCAAGTGACACATCCCTTGTAACAAAGATTTTAAAAAGTGATAAAGGGTTGGTGCAGAGTTGATCCAAATCAATTAATATAGTCACCAGCAAAAGGGGAAAGGAATTCACCTCATTTTAAGGCACTTAAATGCTAAGGACTGACACAGAAAAAAGAAAGTAAAACCAAGAAAACAAAAAAGGTAAGGAAATTAAACAATTATAAAACAATGGAAATGAAGCTAATGTAACTGCAAAGATAGATTCTCTGAAGAAGAGACTGAAAAAAATAACCTGGCTCATTCTTCCTTCTTCACAGGGAAACAGAAATGTGAGCATGAAACACTGCATTTACTAACAGGCTCTTTCTTCTCTTTTTTTTTTTCAAAAGTGAAAGTTACTTGAAAATAAAATAGATTATTAAAATTAAGTTAAAATGTAAGATTTTATAAAAGGCATTTCTCTATTTTCTTTTTGTTTTCAGTGATTCCATTCATAATTTTTTTTTTAAATGGCATTAAGTTAGGTGGTACAATGAATGGAATGCCAGTCCTGGGGTCAAGGAAGACCTAAGTTCAAATCCAACCTTAGACACTTACTAGCTGTGTGACCCTGGGCAAATATTTAACTGTGTTTGCCTAGTTCCCCCATCTATAGAATGATCTGGAGAAGAAAATGGTAAACCACTCCAATATCTGTACCAAGAAAACCCCAAATGGGGTCACAAAGAGTAGGATGTGATTGAAAAGACTGAACAATGTGTGTGTGTGTGTGTGTGTGTGTGTGTGTGTGCGCGCACTATATCAATTTTTATTAGTCTATGTGACACTTTCTCAAATTAGCAAAATTCCAATATTATTCAATTTTTAGAATAGTTGCTTCCTATATTTCTTTTTTCTAATTAAGATAACTAGGTTATGCTAGGTTATGGATAACTAGGTTAATAGAGTAGGGGTCTTGTAGTCATGAAGACCTAAATTTGTTTACTGTCTCAGATGCTTAATAGCATCTATGACAGCACTGTGATCCCGGACAAGTCATATAATGTATCTCACCCACTGTTGCTTCATCTCTAAAGACGAAGATCAATAATATCTTTATAAATAAATAAATAAATATTCTACTTCACAGGGCTGTTGTGAGGATCAAATGAAACTGTTTTTGTTCGGTTGTTTCAATCGTGTCTGACTCATCATGACTCTATTTGGGGCTTTATTGGCAAAAGATAGTGGAGTGGTTTGCCATTTTCTTCTCTAATTCATTTTATAGATAAGAAAACTGAGGCCAACAGGGTTAAATGACTTACCCAGGGTCACACAGCTAATAAGTGTCTGAAGCCAGATTTGAACTCAGGAAGATGAGGCTGGACACTCTGCTGTGCCACCTAGCTGCCTTATCAAATGAGATAATATATGAATTGTTTTGTGAAATAAAACTCTATATAAACACTATTATTAATATTTCTGATTGTTCAGAGTTGCTTGGATGTGTTGAACTTCCTGTTCCCTGATCTCTTGTGAGTCTACTGACCCATCCTAGGAAGGATTCTACTAACTATAAATTGTCTCACCTATATTTTTGGTCATCTTTCATTATGACTGAGCTGTTGGATGGCATTAGTTTATTACATGTGCTATCAATGTCCAAAGCTTTATAATCCTACTCTTAAATTCAAAGGTTTGGTTATTTCGCCCCCAACCCTCTTTCATCTATAATAGTAGGATATGACATAATTTCCCCCTTTATTTTGCATATCAATGACCATTTTTGACTTTTTTATGAAATGCCACCACAATGTTATGAATGAATATTTTACTTTTACCATTTCAATAACGACTTCAAAAGAAAATTCCACATTACTCTTTAAGATCCTAGAAGTTAAATCCATGATCAAAGTTTTTAGAGTAGAAAGAGGTATGGGCCAAAACTTCCTCAAAGGAAGCAGATTAGCCTGCAGATGCTAAAACAAAGAGACCATGCCCCCAAAGTTTCATGATCTTCCATGACCTTCTTAGCTACCAAGTTTCCATTGCTACCCAAGAACATAAGATGACTAGATGGAAAAATGTGAGGGTTCAAATCATAAAAACGATCTACCATTGGCTAAATCATTTCCATCTTCAGGTAGGAAGGGAAAGATTGCAATTCTAAGTATATTTTACCCTTGCAGGTATACATGGAAGAGAAAGAGAGACTACTTTAAATAATTAGTGTGTTGCCCTTTTCTGAATGGGGAAATGCATTTAAGTGCCATAATTAAATGTTTACTGTAACAGAGCCTAAGGTATCACCTCATTAAATTTCAGTTAGGAAACTGTTGTGTCCCATTTTTTCACTTGTCTTCATAATCTGGTAAATTTTTGCAGTTGTGTACAGCCTAGGGTTTAATTATATACCTTAATTAAAACTCAGCTCTAACCATAAATTACCTAGTGTTGACATTCTTTAACACCCAAGAGAAATAAAAGGGAGAGAAGAAGCCTTCTTGGGATCTTTCTACCCATCTCATCTTTATCCTTCCATTACTCCAATCTGGTTATTACTGCCTGAATGGTAATGCAAGTCTATTATCATCACCTGCCTGCTCTAGGTTTCTATAAGCCTTCTTGCTGTTTTTTTCTTAATGCTAATTCTTTATAGTGCTTTAACTTTGCAAAGTGCTAGCTAGACACACATTATTTACATCTGTGACCCAACAGATCCTAACTTTTTCCTCTTCCTGCTCTTCCTTCCCATCTCCCCTGCACTCCTGCTACCATCCTACCATGGAAAGACCTCCACCCTGCAGCATCCTGATTGATGACTGCCTACCTAGACCATTATTTCAGGAAGGAGCCTAGCCATGCTTCACTCGAGACTTCACTCTGTAGACTTCTTTTCTTTTTCTCCTTGCCAACTACCTTGCACCTTTCTTTTTCTAATTCCTCCTCAAGTATTGTCTTCCCCTATTAAAATATAAGCTCTTTAATGGGTAGACCACTAGTCTTGTGGTCAGGAAGGTCTCAGTTAAAATCCAGACTCAGATACTTGCCTTGGACAAATCATTTAACCTCTGTCTCTCTCAGTTTCGGTAAGCTGTAAAATGGGATAATAATAGGTACTATTATTCAAGATTGATGGGAAGATATTTATAAAGTTCTTAGTACGGTGTCTGGTACACAGTAGGAGTATATATATGTCATCATCATTAATAATCATCTTGTTACCTTACAAGCTTCTACTGTACCCCCAGCACTTAGCATAATGCTTAGTACATAGTAAGCATTTGATGAATGTCATTCTTATGTAACAATCTATCCATCCATTTGAGCCTCACAGATGATTATCAATTATTATGATATTTATTTACAATTTACTATTGTTAAAATAATTATTATTATCCTGGTTTTATAGATGAGGAAACTGAAGTTTGCAAAGCTTTAGACTTTACCCAGTGTCACTTCATACTGGAAACAAGACTCCAATTCAGATCACTTAGGACTCTTGGGTACAGTAGTCTATTCCTACAATATGCCACAACATTGCCTTCCCTCTTTCTACTTTCTTTAAATGAAATAATTATGTATCCATTGTATTAGTCATTATGTGCAATTAGATATCCATAATTTTGACTGTGCATAGCTAAGTCACCCAGATTCCCTATTTCATTTTAGAATATGTTGAACTATATTTGACAGCCTGGCCTTGTGGGAAAATTGGATTCAGTAAACTTGGTTATGAGTCATGTATTTACCCATGTTTCAGTGACCTTGTGTAAGAGATTTGAATCTTCTGAGCTTCCATTTCCTCATTTATAACATAGGGAAAATAGAAACATAGCATGTTAGAATCAGAAGAAACTTTAAAGATCTTTCTTTTAATAGATCAATGAAGCTACAAGCACTTTTAAATATTTACTATGAGTCAGGAAATGTACTAGGTTTTATGAATATAAAGGCAATTATTACTATCAGGGATCATTACTATCATTACTATCACATTTTTTTTTCAGAGGTGACAACATGTACATATGCAAGTTAACATGAAATATCTACAAAGTAAGTGGAAAGTAACTTGGTGGGAGGGTATTAGCATCTGGGGAAATCAAGAGAGACTTCATACAGATAACACTTGATTTGAGCTTTGAAAGGATCTAGAAATTCTAAGATTTGGAAGTAAAGAAGGCATACAATCTAGACACAGAGTACAGCCTGTGCAAAAGCATGGGCACGGTAGAGAGAATGATGGGTAAGCCACAGTAAGTGGGCCCATTTGGCTGAAATAAACAATATGCTCATTGTGTACAATTGCCCTGAAAAAGCAATCAGGTGGTGAAATAGGACTTTGCATTTTATCCTGAAGTCAATAGGAAGCCATCTAAACTTTTGTGGAGCTGAGGAGTGACTTAAGTGTTCTACACTTTAGGAACATCTCACTTGGACAGCTGTTAATAGTGAATCACAGAAAGCAGAAGTGAGTTACCCAAAATCAAAGTACAATTCAACTAAAGTAATCCCTATTTTGGTAATACTTTAAGGATTGCAGAGCAGTTTCCTAAAAACCTTGAGAGCAAGACAGTACAAATATTATTAAACCATATTATGGATGAAGAAACTGAAATATTTTAAAGTAGAGAATCACCTATGCTCTGTTAAATTTAAGTTTCTTGAGGGTAGAGGGTATGTTCGCCTTTATTTGTACAATATAGTCAATATGTACCAAAGTGCCTGTCGGGTATTAAGCACTTAATTAATGTCTGTCCATTGGTAAATTGGCCGATTGATATAGTTATCTGGCAAGTTTGAAATGGAAACAAGACCTCCAGTCTCTAAGGTGTTCTCTCCTATCAAATCACAATGTCTCTCACATTACTGAACATTTACTTTGTGCAAATCACACTGCAAGAGAGTAGAAATACGTAGAAGATGAATCCGGACTACTGACCTCAAGTTAAGGTATGGAAACGAGATCATGTGATTTCTAATCAAGTATTCTTTGTCACTGTTCTGTGTTGGCCCATTTATCTTTTTAGTAGCTATCTCACAGAGTAGTTAGACAATCAGATAAGATAGTTTTGTATTCATAAAGCACCCTATAAATGAGTTATCATCTTCACAATTATAATAATCCAAGATGGAACCATGATTTCAAGAAAAAAATAGATTTGGACTCAGAAAATCTGCATTTAAATGGTACGACCATTGATTTAGAGGTAGAAGAGACAGTAGAGGTTATTCAATTCAATTATCTAATTTAGCAGTTTCCTCATTTAGGAAACTGATATTTAGAAACTCACATAAGGTCACATAGGTAGTAAGAAGAAGAACCAGGATTTGAATGCATGTCTTTTACTCCAAATTGAACACTCTTTCATTGTGTAGATGTGCTAGTAGACAGCTGCCCAGGCACTTAGGTCAGGTGTGACCTTAGGCAAGTCTCTAGATGTTAATTACTTCATCTGTAAACTGAACTATTTAGTGATCAATGAGGTTGCGTCTATTTATAGATATGAACCTAGTAACCTATGCTGATTGTATTGTTTTACACAGCACTGATCACAATTGTGTGGAAGATGTTTATTTTCTCAACAAAATCATTTTTTTTAGTTATTGTTACTGTTGTTAAAGAAAAAACATCTATATATATATATATATATATATATATATATATATATATATATATATATATATATATATATACACACCAAGTTCAGTAAAATATAAAAGTTTCACCACAATATATTTTTGTGCACACAAAAGACATAGCATAATGTAGCTCAGTGGTAAGAGATTTGGAGGCAGAAGTCAATTTACTCTTGAACAGTTGTGCCAACTTTCTCCAATTCTCAAATTTCTCAGCTGCTAAATTAGGGGGTTTGGCTAGGCAGGTTCTAAGATCCCTGGAAGATGTAAAGCCTTTGATTACCATGTTTCTCTATGTGAGATGACCACAAGGATTGTCAGAAGGAGAAACAATTAGATGTTTTGTTTTTTTTTTGCTTGGCTCAGAGAGAAGGAAAACAATTCATTATGGGCTAAGTGACCAAATTTTAGCTTTTTGGCCAACCTATACCTGTAAAGAATCCTCTCTATAACATACTTGATAGCTAGCCTTGATTTAAACACTTCCATCAAAGGGAAATCCATGAATTCCTGGGGCAGGCCCTTCTGCTTATGAGCAATTTTAGTTAAAAATATTTCCTGTCACCTGTCCTAAAATTTACTCTTTATGACTTCAACTCCAGGCTCCTATTTCTACCCTCAGTTAAGGAATACAGACTTCAGTCCAGTATAAAAATAAGTTTTTCTTTTTAAAAATGTATTCTTTTAAGCATTTTTTTTTAATTTTGAGTTCTAAATTCTCTCCCTCCCTCCCAACCATCCCCTACCCACTGAGAAGGCAGACAATATATTTTCATATTAATCCTATTTCAAAAATAAGCAGGAAATAAAGAAAGTAAGAAAATTATACTTCAGTTTGCTTTCAATAATCAGTATTCTCTCTGGAAGTCAGTAAAATTTTTTCATCATTAGTCCTTTGGAACTGTCTTGGATCATTGTATTGATCAGAATATCCAAGTCTTTCACAGTTGATCATAAGTGCAACATGCTGTTACTCTGTGCCATCATCTCCTGCTTCTCATTTCACTTTACATCAGTTTATAGACATTCCATGTCTTTTTCTGAAACCACCTCCCTTATCTTTTTTACAACACAACAATGTTCCATCACAATCATATGCCACAATTTGCTCAGCCACTCCCCAATTGATGAGCATCCTCTGGATTTCCAGTTCTTTGCCACCACAGAAAAGAGCCTTCACACTTTTTTTCTGCATCTCTTTGGGATTCAGATCTATTAGTAGTATTGCTGGATCAAAGGGTATACACAGCTGTATAGCCCTTTAAGCATGGTTCCAAATTGTTCTCCAGAATGTTTGGACCAGTTCACTACTCCACCAATAATTCAGTAGTATATCTATATTCTCTTCTCCTCCAGCATTTCTTATTTCTAATAGGTTTGAAGTGATACTTCAGAGTTCTTTTAGTTTAAATTTCTCTAATCAATATGGATTTAGAGCATTTTTATGTGACTATAGAATTTTGATTTTTTTTTTTCCTGAAAGCTGCCTGTTTATATTTTTTGACTATTTTTCAATTGGGTGTGAGAAATGAATATTTCTCTCATATTTAATAACTAATTATTACACTAGAATCAAGGTTTTTCCCCTTTTCTCCTTCCTCATCCAGAAACCAACCAGAGTGAGAAATCTCTCCTAAAGATTTACCCAGACCGAGATCTAATCAGGCAGTAAAAGAAATTCTAAGTTTGGGCAAATGGGTTTATTCTTGCTCTTTGTGGTTGCTCAGAGAGATATGGGTAAATGTTGGTTCTACCTATTCTCAAGATAGATGATGTAGAATTGATATCACATTAACCAAGATTTGAGTGACCTAAGTCATGTACACCAAGATAGCCCACCTCCTCTTGCATTAACCAGTTGATTAGGCACCCCTCTAGACCACTTACTTTTCAAAGAACATATAAACTGTGGATCCACTTCCACAAGGGTACTTTGGTCTTAGAGAGATGGCCAAATAACCATCCTTTTATTAATAACATGATGGCCTTATTAGTAAGATGAATAAATTAACCAGAAACGTCTCTTGAACATTTTTAATCATCACATGGGGAATGGCTCCTGTTTTTTATAAATTTGACTAAGTTCCATATTTAGCCTATCTTTGAGAAATGAGAACTTTATCAGAGAAACTTGCTGTGAAATTTTTTATATTAATTAAATTATCTATTTTACCTTTTAAGAAAATGTCATTTCCCTGATTATCTCTTCTAATTAGGTCTATTTTTGCTTTTGCATTGTCTGAGATCATAATTGCTAAGCCCAGACTTTTTTTTTTACTTCTGTCGAATCATATTAGATTCCACTCCAGTCTTTTATTTTAACTCTGTGTGTGTCTTTCTATTTTAAGTGTGATTCTTGTAAACAATATATTGTTAGAGTCTGGTTCCTTATTCATTCTGATATACATTTGTGTTTTATAAATGAGCTTTCTAATAATGGAACTGTCACAAAATGGACTTGGTGGCTTTAAATGATCCTGAGTTTATGGAGATTCAGATAGAGGATGAATGACTGCAAGAAGGATTCAATGAGTCATTAGGTATGTTATCGAAAGGATTCATGATTTGGATGGGGTTTATATTGAATAACCTTTCAAATTCTTAGACACATGGAAGAGTGATGAGAATACAGCCTAGGATGGACTTACTTAAGTTACTCATTATAGGGACATGTACTTGTGAGTGTTTTTCACCTTTTATTCTACATTTCTTGTGCTATTATGCATCCTAGTCATCTGTGGTTTTATGTAATCCACTTACTAAACTATAAACTTGATGAAAGAAGGCACCAAGACTTAACTAAATTTTATATCCGTTCCAGAGCCTAGCAAATCCCTCTGCACACAATAAATACTATTGTTGTTCAGTTGTTTCACTCATGTCCAATCTTTGTGACTTCATTTGAGGTTTCTTGGAAAAGATAATGGAGTAGTTTTCCATTTCCTTTTCCATTTCATTTTACAGATGAGGAAACTGAGGCAAACAAGGTTAAATGACTTCACCTATAGATACTTCATAAAATATTTGTCATCTCCTGTATCACCAAGCAAATTCTTCATTTTAAGACAATTATTTTTTGCGAATTATAAACTAATATATTAAATAAACTAATATATTAAATATTAAAAAACAAAAACAGGGTTTCATGGATATAAAGACCTGGACTATGACACATATGGACTGTATGATCCTACTTCTCAGTATTCTAGTTAAATCTCTAAGACAAGTTCTTAGTCTTATTTGTCATGGACTCCTTTGTCATTCTGGTGAAGAATACAGACACCTCAGAATAACATATTCTTTTTTTTTTCAATTTATTGATTTATTTTTAATTTTCAACATTCATTTCCACAAGATTTTGAGTTCCAAATTTTCTCCCCATCTCTCCCTCCCACACCCCATAACACCTTGCATTCTGAAGCATATTTCCTCAATATGTTCTCCTTTCTATCACATCGCTCCCTTCCCTTATCTTCATCTTCTCTCTTTGTTGGTAGGGCAAGATAGATTTCTATACCTCATTATCTGTATTTCTTATTTCCCAGTTGCATGCAAAAACAATTCTCAGCATTCATTTCTTAAAACTTTAAGTTCCAACTTCTCTCCCTTCCTCCCTCCCCACCCATCCCCACTGAGAAGACAAGCAATTCAATATCAGCTATACATATGTAGTTATGCAAAAGACTTCCAAAATAGCCATGCTGTAAAAGACTAACTGTATTTCCCTCCATCCTATCCTGCCCCCTATTTATTCTATTCTCTCTTTAGACCTTGTCCCTCCCTAGAGTGTTTACTTCTAATTACTCCCTCCTCCCATTTGCCCTCCCTTCTATCATCCCCCCACTCCACTTATCCCCTTCTCCCCTACTTTCCTGTTGTGTAAGATAGATTTTCCTTCCAAATTGAGTGTGTATGTTATTCCCTCCTTAAGCCAAATGTGATGAGAATAAGCTTCACTTTTTCTCTCTCATCTCCCCCCTTTTCCCCTCCATTGAAAAAAGATTTTTCTTGCCTCTTTTATAAGAGATAACTTGCCTCATTCCATTTATCCCTTTCTC
This sequence comes from Bettongia penicillata ogilbyi, assembly GCA_023548195.1. Taxonomy (NCBI): domain Eukaryota; kingdom Metazoa; phylum Chordata; class Mammalia; order Diprotodontia; family Potoroidae; genus Bettongia; species Bettongia penicillata. Next base: position 662,199 of record JAJHZJ010000484.1, on the reverse strand, counting down.
CTCCCAATATAATCCTCTCTCATCCCTTAATTTTATTTTTTTTAGATATTATCCCTTCATATTCAACTCACCCTGTGCCCTCTGTCTATGTGTGTGTGTGTATGTATATAATCCTTCCAAATACTGAGAAAAATTTCAAGAGTTACAAATACTATCTTTCTATGTAGGAATGTAAACATTTCAAGTTTAGTAAGTCCCTTATGATTTCTCTTTGCTATTTACCTTTTCATGCTTCTCTTGATTCTTGGGTTTGAAAGTCAAATTTTCTATTCAGCTCTGGTCTTTTCATCAGGAATGCTTGAAAATTCCCTATTTCATTGAATGACCATTTTCCCCTTCAACTATTATACTCAATTTTGTTGAGTAGGTGATTCTTGGTTTTAATCCTAGTTCCTTTAACTTCTGGAATATCAGATTCCAAGCCCTTTGATCCCTTAATGTAGAAGCTGATAGATCTTGTGTTAGTATGATTTTATTTCCACAATATTGGAATTGTTTATTTCTGGCTGCTTGCAATATTTTCTCCTTGAACTGGGAACTCCAGACTTTGGCTACAAAATTCCTAGGAGCTTTGCTGACCCGGGTCCGGGTCCTTCAGGTGACACTCTCTCAGTGGGCTTCTGCTTCGGAGGTCTCCGGATTTCCCTCCCCGGGGGACTCGGCGGAGGGACTCAGTCAGACACTTCTTCAGGAGGCATATACTTTATTAAGTGCAGAGGAATCCCCCGAATAGCTAAGGGCGTTGGTTTAAGTAGGGTATTAGTTCCGGGTAGCCACCCCGATCCACCCCGAGGGCGAGGCTTTCATCTCATTGGAGCGAGCCCCTCCAGACCAAACCAAAAAAGGGCACGATTCCCTATGCCGGGCCGTGTCCCCTTCTGGTTGGTTGGTGGCTGCTTAGTCTCAGACCAGGAAGTCTTTCTAGTGCTGAGCTGGCAGAGCCACATCAGCAGGTCAGGACTTCCTAGTACTCTTTTCCCCCCAGGAAGGGCGTTGGTCCATTGTGCCCCTGACACTTTTCTTTTCAGATGTCTTTCAAAAGGTGAGTGGTGAATTCTCTCAATATTTATTTTACCCTCTGGTTCCAGAATATCAGGGCAGTTTTCCTTGATAATTTCATGAAAGATAATGTCTAGGTTCCTTTTTTGATCATGGCTTTCAGGTAGTCCCATAATTTTTAAATTGGCTCTCCTGGATCTATTTTCCAGGTCAGTTGTTTTTCCAATGAAATATTTCATATTATCTTTTATTTTCTCATTCTTTTGGTTTGATTTTTTTAATTTTTTGGTTTCTCACAATGTCATTAGCTTCTATCTGTTCCATTCTAATTTTTAAAGTACTGTTTTCTTCAGTGAAGTTTTGAACCTCCTTTTTCATCTGGCTAATTCTCCTTTTTAGAGCATTCTTCTCCTCATTGGCTTTTGGGGTCGCTTTTGTCATTTGATTTAGTCTATTCTTAAAGGTATTATTTTCTTCAGCATTTTGGGGTCTCCTTTAGCAAGCTGTTGACTTGCTTTTCATGATTTTCTTGCATTGCTCTCATTTCTCTCCCCAATTTTTCCTCCACCTTTCATACTTGATTTTCAAAATCCTTTCTGAGCTCTTCCATGGCCTGTGTCCATTGCATGTTCATTTTGGAAGTTTTGGATGGACAAATCTTGGCTTTTATGTCTTCCTCTTATGGTATGCATTGTTCTTCCTCATCTGAAAGGATGGAAGAAAATACCTGTTCACCAAGAAAGTAATCTTCTATGGTCTTATTTTTTTTTTCTCCCTTTTTTGGCTTTTTCCCAGCCAGTTACTTGACTTTTGAGTCCTTTGTCAAGAGTAGGGTATACTCTGGGGACCTGTAAGTTCTCAGTTCCTCCAAAGAGGTATAGAAAAGGGCCTGTGCTCTGGTTTGGTTGCAACCATAAATTTTTCTGCCCACAATCTGCAAGTAGAATTCCCTCTCCAGAGCCTCCACCAGCTACACCAGCCAGTGCTCCTTGTCAGCCCAGGACTACCATTCAGGGCTGAGATCCATATCAGTAGCTCAATTCCCCCAGGATTTTTAGGCCCAGGGCTCCAAAAATGAATGCTGCTGCTGTTGCCATCTGGAACTAGGGCTAGGGGAGGACCTTGCTCCCTTCTCACTGAGGTGAAAGAACTTTCTCACTGACCTTTAAAGCTGCCTCTGGTGTTTGTAGGTTGAGGGATCTGGGAACTGCAGTTGCTGTGTTGCTGCACATGGTGCCCTGAAGCCTGCTCCAGTCCTGTCCAAGTCATGTAGTATGGCCAAAAGGCCAGGCTGCGCTCTGCTCTGAGCCCTGTATAATAGACTTTTCCTGTCGGCTTCACAGGCTGCCTTGGGCTGGGTATCTTCACTCTGTCGTTTGGTGGCTTCTGCTGCTCTAGAATTTGTTTGGAGTCATTTTCTACAGGCATTTTATGAGCTGTGGGGGAAGAGCTTCTACAGGTCATCCTTCTACTCTGCCATCTTAACTCCACCCCCAGAACAATATTTTCAAATGCATGAGTCAAAATAACTGGTGCTCCAAAGGAAACAATTTATACCAAAATACAGTTAATGTAATATTTATCAACTGTACATATATGCATAAATTTTATATATATATATATATATATATATATAATATGTGTATGTCTATATTTATATGAAGGTGTACACATACATACTTAGTATTCCAAAAAGTCTTAAAGCTATTAAGCTATTAAAGCTTGAAAGGTTAGAAAGTATACACACAGACATACACATACAAACACATCTCTCTGTGTGCATTTTGGTGCACATATATATTTACGCCCCAGATTGAGAACCACTGGTCTATAAGTTGAACTGAATATAACCTGTATTGGTAGGATGTTTCCTTTTCTGGGAATTAATTCCCTCTACCAAAGCAATCATAGGTTCACTGTCCATTAATGTTTTGTATTTACCTATCTGCCTACACTTAAACTCCTATCCTTCCTTCAACACTTTGCAGCTGTGTGCAACCAGCTGGTTGAATTGCTTAACCTCTGTTTGAGTTTGCTTATCTGTAAAGGCAAGTAGTGATACAACCTTCTTCATAAAGTTGTTGTGAGGCTCAAATAAGTTAGCACATGCAAAGTGATTTGCAAACTTGAAAGTTCTATATAAATACCAGCTGGTATTATTTTCAGGTATACCAGTACAAATATACATACATATATATGTATATATGTATGTATACAAATATGTGTGTCCGTATACACACATTATATATGTATGTACACATACATATATACAAACACATACATTTATTTATCTGAATTACCCCTCACCGTAAAATGCTAGTTTCTGAGGATAAGGGCTAATTCAGTTTGGCCTCTGGCATCCCTAGTACTTCAAACAGTACAGAGGACCTACTAGCTAATTACCTACCCATGTTTATCAGCTAAAGGCAGCTAGGGAATGCAGTGAATAGCAGAGTGCAACTGAGGTCAGGAAGACACTCTCGAGCTGCGTGACCCTGGGTAAGTCACTTAAACTTTGTCTGCCTCAGTTTCTTCAACTATAAAATAGGGATACTTAAAAGCACCTGCCTCCTAGGATAAAAACAGATATTTGTAAAGCACTTTGGAAAGCTTTAAAGCACTATATGAATGCTATTATTAGTTGTTATGTGAAATGTGGGTTTCCTGAGAGTTTGATTCCTATAAACATGTCCCTCTTCGTAGATGAAATGTGGTGGCCTGTGGGAGCAGACTGTTTCTTATACTATCAAATATATTTCTTCATGTTGATTTATTCAGCTTCACTGTTTGCAAAAAGTGAGAGTTCAGTGGGGTTGGAGTGGGAGGGAATGTTTATAAAGGAATGATGTTGAATAGAAATATGCTTTGCATGATTGCATAAACACCAACAAACAACACAACAGAACAATGTATAACCATATTAAATTGCTTGTTTTCTCAATGAGGGGAAGGGGAGGAACTCTAAATTTAAACACTATTTTTTAAATATTAAATATTGCTATTACATATTACTAAAATAAAATATTTAACAAAGGAAATTATAGTAATATAACTTAGGAAAAACATTTTAAAAATTTTTTGATGATTATAAGGTTCTTCTTTCCTTTCCTCTTTCCTTCTGTTTTCTACCATTCCCTTTCTTTCCCTTTCATTTTCTCTTCTCTCTTTTTTCCTTTCCTTCTCTTAGTCTTTCTCATTCTTTTCTTTCTTTCCTATTCTTTACTTTTGTTCACTCCATTCAATCCCATGTAGTCTGGTAAATAAAGCAATAATAGAGAATCTGAGAGTCTAAATCCTGAACCCAGTTCTGGTTACAATTTAATTTGCCACTTGGCAAATCATCTTACTTTTCCATATGTACCTTAGTCTCACTCTCTGTACAGTGGGGATAGTAGTGTTTGACTTAACTTTCCCTGCAGCAAGGTTGTGAAGGTAATCTAAAATTATATATTTAAGTACACCAAGTCTTTGGAGTAATATAATATAAGGTGTTATTAAGTACAAGAAAGGCAACTCCTCTTTGGGCTCCTGGTAAATGTTGTGTAGGCATGATGCTTTTCAGATTTAGAACATGCAAAGTAAGCTTCTAATCCTCACTTATTAGTGTAATCTCCATGTGCAAGATTTATGTGCTCCATATCATTAAGAGTGATAACATCCATTATAGTCAGTTTGTCCAAAATTCAAGAGTGGTGAGACATGGCTGACTTCCTCCTCCCTCCCCCAGGCTGTGTATGTTGTCTCAAAATTCTTGTTCCAGATTCCTTTATTACAATTAGTGTATAGTCAACTTGCAATTATTTATGATGGTAGGTTTCAATGGTGATGGGAATGAATACACAGAAAGAACTGGTGTTAACAGACTTGTCACCTCCTGTGAACTTCCATCCCATCATCTACAAAGGGAGTGATAGATGAGGGATGCTGAAGCTGCTGGACTGTCAAAATGTTGGTATATTTGTCATGCAAGGATATCTTCTTCTATACAGTTTTATGGATACTAATGCAGAAATATTGCATTCTTTTTTTCAAAATATATAATTTATTTTTCAGTCCTCAACATTCACTTCCACAAGAATTTGAATTCAAAATTTTCTTCCGGTCTCTCCCCACCCCGACCCAGGACAGCATGCACCCCATCCACCCCTTCCTCCAGCCTATCCTCTCTTCTATTACCCCCCCTTCTTCCATCCCCCTCTCCTCTATTTTTCTCTAAGACAAAATGGATTTCTATGCCCCATTGCTTGTATGTCTTACTTCCCAGTTGCATGTTAAAACAATTTTAACATCCATTATTAAAGCTTTGAGTTCCATATTCTCCCCTTTTCTTCCTCCCCATCCACCCTCATTGAGAAAGCAAGCAATTCAATATAGGTCATATACATGTAGCCCTGAAGAGCACTTCCATAACAGTTATGTTGTGAAAGACTAACCACATTTCCTTCTGTCCTATCCTGCCCTCCATTTATTCCATTCTCACCCTTGATATGTCCTGTCACAATGTTTGCTTCTAATTATCCCTTTCCCCAATTTGCTGTCCCTTCTATTATTTTCCCTCTCCTATACCCTTCCTCCCTGGCTACCTGTGGGGTAAAATAGATTTCCACATCCCATTGCATGTGTGTTTTTCCCTCCTTAAGCCAAATTTCAAGAGAATAAGGTTCACTTATTTCCTTTCATTTCCCCTCTCTTCCCTTCCATTGTAAAAGCTCTTTCTTGTCTCTTTCATGTGAGATGGTTTGCTACATTCTACCTCCCCCTTTCTCTTTCTCCTAGTACATTCCATTCAGTAGTAAATTTTATTTTTTAGATATTCTCCCTTCATATTCATCTCAGCCTGTGCCCTCTATCTCATATAGTTGCACACATGTACATATACATACCTACACATATATAATATATACATACATACCCATGTACACACACACACACACACACACACACATTATTCCCTCTAACTACCTTAATACTGAAAAAGATCTCATGAGTTACAAATATCATCTTTCCATAGGGGAATATTCAACTTTAATGAGTTCCTTAAGACTTATCTTTCCTGTTAACTTTTTCATGTTTCTCTTGATTCTTGTATTTGAAATTCAAATTTTCTATTCAGCTCTGATCTTTTCAACAAGAATGCTTTGAAGTCCTCTATTTTATTGAAATTCCATTTTTTTCTCTGAAAGATTATACTCAGTTTTGATGGGTAGATGATTCTTGGTTTTTAATCCTATCTTCTTTGACCTATGGAATATCATATTCCAAGTCTTTGGATCCCTTAGTGTAGAAGCTGCTAAATACTGTGTTAGCTTAATTGTATTTCCACAATACTTGAATTGTTGTTTTGTGGCTGGTTGTAATATTTTCTCCTTGACCTGGGAACTCTGGAATTTGGCTACAGTATTCCTATGAGTTTTCCTTATGGGATCTCTTTCAGGAGGTGATCAATGAATTCTTTCCATTTCTATTTTACCCACTGGTTCTAAATATCAGGGCAGTTTTCCTTGATAATTTCTTGGAAGATAATATCTAGACTCTTTTTGATCATGGTTTTCAAGCAGACCAGTAATTTTTAAAATTATTTTTTCCTGGATCTATTTTCCAGGTCAGTATTTTTTCAATAAGATTTTTATTTCAAATTTTAATTTTGGTTTTATAATTTCTTGGTTTTGCATAAAGTCATTACCTTCCATCTATTCCATTCTAATTTTTGAAGAACTATTTTCTTCAGTGAGATTTTGGATCTCCTTTTCCATTTGTCCCATTCTGCTTTTTAAAGCATTCTTCTCCTCATTGACATTTTGGACCTCTTTTATCATTTGGGTCATTCTATTTTTAAAGGTGTTTTTTTCTTGAACATCTTTTGTGATCTCCTTTAGCAAGCTGTTGTCTCATTTTTTTATGATTTTCTTGCATCACTTTCATTTCTCTTGCCAGCTTTTCCTCCACCTCTCTTACTTAATTTTCAAAATCCTTTTTGAGTTCTTCCATGGCCTGAAACCATTGCATATTTTGTTGGAGACTTTGGATGTAGGACCCTTGACTTTGATGTCTTTGTCTGATGGTATACTTTGTTCTTTCTCATCTGAAAGGATGGAAGAAAATACCCTTTTCACCAAGAAAGTAACCTTCTGTATTTTTCTCCTTTTTGGGCATTTCACCAGGCAATTATTTGACTTTTGAATCCTTTGTCAAATGAAGGGTGTACTACCCTCGACTTCAGAGGTCTTGTGCAGTAAGTTTTCAGTTCCTTCAAAGTGGCATAGTCAAGAGAGAGGTATTTACTCCTTTTCTTGCTTGCACTGTCATCTATGAACAACCACAAGCATTCTTTTCTTCCCTGGAACTGTGAGTAGCATTCATTCTCCACAGCCACCGCTAGCTCTTCCATGCCAGTGCTTCTCCCCACCCCAGGACTGCAACTCAGGACTGAGACCCAGATCAGTCTCTTGATTCCCCCAGGGTCTATAGGCTGAGAGCTCCAGAAGCAGCAGCAGTGGCTGCCACCTCCCTGGAATGGGGACTGGGGCTGGACCACATTCCCCTCTCACCCAGGTGAAAGAGCTTTCTCACTGACCTTTGAAGCTGTCTTTGTATTTATGGGTTGAGAAATCTGGAAACCACAGCAGCTTACAGCAATACTAAACCCTGAGGCCTGCTCAAGTCCTATCTATGCCCACATAGCCCAAGGTGGGCTATGCTCCATTCTGAGCCCAGTGCCAAAAGACCTTTCATGTTGACCTTCCAGGGCTAGAAATCTGTTTCACTCTGTCATTTTATGGCTTCTGCTGCTGCTGCAGAATTTGTTTAGAGTCAATTTTTATAGTCATCTTAAGGGCTATGGGGCAGAGCTAGAGAAAGTCCATGCTTCTACTCTGCCATCTTGATTCTGTCCCAATATTGCATTCTTAAAAGCAAAATAATTTATAAGTGTAATAGAAAACTTGCAAATAGCTTAGATTGCACAAATTAGAAAGGTCAAGTGATTTACCTGCGATCATATAGGTATTAATATAAAAGTGGGTTTGAATTCAATTGTTCTCATTCCAAGGCCAGAAAACTTTGCTCTTTGCATTGTGTCATGTTGCCAAGGCAAATAAGTGCATGGATGAATTAATGAACAGATAAACAAATAGATAGAGAAATGGATGAATGAATGAAAAAAACAAATAAATGAATATATAGATATAGACAGATAGATGAATTAGTAAATGATTTGTGTCATGACAGTTATTTTATATATATACATATATATACATATATGTATGTGTTTATATATATATATATAATAAAGTAGTACAAGACATCCACATCCTGGCTGACTTTTCATTGCACCATTCACAAGACTTCCTGCACCAAAGTGATGTGCTCAAATATATTTTAAAGGTATTTTGAAAAGGACTTCAGCAAATGAGAGAGCTTTCCCAGAATACTGGCAGGAATGGACTGAAGCTTCTTCTGAGCAAGTGATGCTACACCCAAATACAATACCAACAGAAATAGAGGGGCAAGGGATTCTTATGAGTTCCTATATCAAATAGAAGAGTTCCTAGAGCAAGCAGGCAAAGTGTCATGAAGATCCAACTTGGGGAGGTATTATGGTCTAGTGGAAAGACTATAGTCTCTGTCTCTGTGTGTCTCTCTGTCTCACTCTCTCTCTAATTTGTATATTTACATTAGAGTTATGCATCCTATAAGTTATGTATGCCAACACTATCTCCCCAAGAACAGCTCTCTATTCACTACATCTTGAAATTTTTCCATAATTGATTTCCTTTATCACCACCCCAAAATTCCCTTGAACTTGATTAATGTGCTTCCTTCTTTCTATGGGTTTCCACACTGGGAGTTCCCTACTTTGTTAAAGCCCAGGTATGGGACAACACCTCTAACAATAGCTGAGTCTTTTAAAAAAAAATAATTCTATGGAGGGGGAATGTGCACAGGGTGCATATATAATGTGTAAGTCTAACGCAAAATAATTTTTACATCAAACATACCAAGGGAGTTGCTTTGGCATGTGAGTCATTATTTCCAGGGATGAAAATAATAAACATTTTTATAGCACTTACTATGTATTAGGAACTATACTAAGAGCTTTATGAATATATCTCATTATTATTTATTATTCCTCACAATAAGCCTGGGAAGTGGGTGCTTTATCTCATTCTCATTTTGCAGTTGAGGAAACTGAGGCAGAAAGAGGTTACAGTGAATTTCCTGGAGGCTAGAAGGCATCTGAAGTGGGATTTGAACTTACATCTTCCTGACTCCAGGCCTAGTACATTATTCACTGAGTCGCTTAGCTGCCTCCTAACTTTTAGCTCCAAATACCAAGGCAAAATCCTCCAGTATATTCTGAAGTTCTCTTTAGGAAGTACCTTCAGAGGCAACTCATCATTCACATTAACAAATTCCATGCAATTACCTTAGATATCACATAGGTGTCTGCTAATAGGCAATCCCTTAAAGCAATTATATAAATTTGAGTCAAATACTTGGTGCAGTAGAAAAAACCCGGAATTTGGGTTTCAGGGACCCTGTCATCAAATTGTAGCTCTGTTGCTCACCAACAAGATGTCCATGGATAAGTCAATTGACTTGTCTGAGGCTCAGTTTCATCAAATATAAAATGATGGCACTGGTTGGCTCCTATAGTCTCTTCCAGTTCTATGATCCTTTTCCTTTGAAACTCAGACCTATGAACTGGCTAATGAAGCTGATTCTGAGGTCCTATATTCTTCTCATCCATGCCCATCCAACTGAATAGATATTGCCAATAGATATTGAATAGATATTGTCAATCAGGAAAGTGTAAAAGCAGGAAGGAGTGGAGGCAAAATAAATGTGAAGACTTAAATGATTGAGAGCAGCTTGTCTGTAGAAACCATACTCCTTCTTGCTTTGATTTTTTTAAGAGGCTTTTATATTTTTATTGTAATTTAGCATTTAAATTGATTTGAGATCTTGTCATTAGAATACTTTCTCCAATATTCACCATGTATTAATGAAATAAGTACTCATTCTATCTGTCATGCTTATTTAAGAAACTTGTTTTTATTTAATGCCATGTACTGATTTTTACAAAGTCAGCATGAGATTTACTTAATGGTGTCTTTGGACAGTTGTTCCATAATGGATGCATACAAAAATACCTAATTTACAATTCTCTACTGTTTAGAGTTTAGGAATATACAACAATATTTTTTAATAGAATCGTTTCAGCAAATGGAGTGTGATATATTGATTTTCATTGCACTTTTCTATATAATTTACATTTTAAAAAGTCCTTGTTTTACCTCAGTCACACACAGTCTACTTCAAAACTCTTCTTGATTCATTCTTACTATACGATTTCATTTGGAAAGAACCCATACTATATCATAAACAGTTCTTAAAGATGTGTGTGTGTGGTGTGTGTGTGTTTGTCCTTTGCTGCTGAAGAAGACCATGCCATCAGAGAAATAATGACATGACCTGCACTTGACTTTGTTTTTTGAGTGAAGGAGGGCTGTGCAGGTCACCAGCCTCACTTCTCCTCCAGAACCATCTGAATCCAGTGACCAGATATTCATCAGGATGACTGGAGATGACCCAGGATGAGGCAATTGGGGTTAAGTGACTTACCCAAGGTCACACAACTAGTGAGTGTCAAGTGTCTGAGGTAAGATTTGAACACAGGTCCTCCTGACTCCTGCACTGGTGCTCTATCTGCTGCACCATGTATCTGCCCCTCTTAAAGGAAACTTAGAGGTCATAGGATCATAGATTTGGAACTAAAAGAGACCTTAGTGTCCATAGATCCCACCCTCAGTTTACAACAATGGACACTGAGATACTAAGAAGTAAAATGGCTTGCCCAGTGTCACCTAATATCTGATCTGGGATTAGAACGCAGACATTCCTGACTCCAAGTTAGTTGGCTGACTTCACTACCCCAGACTCTGGTCATCTTGCCTGTAACCCTTATTTTATAGGAGAGGAAGACCAAGACCAAAGGAGTTAAGTGGCTCAGCTATAATCACAGAGCAGTAAATGGCCAAACCAGGATCAAGATCCTCTACTTTTAGTCCTAACACTCTTTCCATTACGGAAATCTCCATCTCCTTCTCTGTCTCTGTCTGTCTCTCTTCTATACTGGGTAATATGTACATGCCTCTTCCATCTCTATGCCCATCTTGTTTTTATTAAGGAGTGACTGTCTAAGATCTTGGCTACTCAGTCCTTTGTGCTCCACTCACTAGTTTCAGAATAGTAATTAGTGTCCTGTGCAATATTAATTATTCCTCACAGATACAAATTGAGTGAGACTCAAAAGGAACCTGTGTACCCTGTATTTTTACCCTAGCCCTAATTACATATTACCTGGATTGAGCCAGCTGCTTCAACAGTTGCCAATTTGGTTTAAGCTCTGAGAAGCCACAACACCTGTGGAAGCATGATAGCAGGCAGGAACATCCTGGAAATGAGTTAAAGCTGGCTGAGTTCCTCACATATGGGAATGGGATGGGTGTTGATCAAAATGAAAGCACTCTAAGCTATAACACCCCTTCCTCCTCTTCTCATGTTTATTTCTCTGATATGCCAGCTGGCTTTAATGCTAACCCCTACCTCTAGCTGCCAAATAGTCAAAGTAGAATGCATCAGGGTGGCATTTTTAAGCATGACTTTTTCTGTTATTGAGCAAAGGAGGAAATGCGGCATGGTGGAAAGCTTTCTGGCCTTACAGCCAGACAAATTTGAGGACCTGGTTTCAATTCCTCCCTTTGAAAGCTAACAGCATAACCTTGGACAAGTCCTTTTATAACAGTCTGCCTTAGTTTCTTTATAAATTAAAGGCCTGGATTATAACACCTCCAGCATACTTTCCAACTCTAGAGCTATACAATGTGAGAAACAATCTTTTGACTTAGAGGTGGGTAAAAAGAATACTAGAATTGAATCAGGAAACTAGGGTTTAATCCTAATTATGACATTTACTAGATATGTGCCATTGGGCAGGTCATTATCTCCACCAATAAGCATTTATTAAGCACCCACTGTATGCCAGCCATTGCACTATGTGTTGGAGAAACAGTAGTCCTTCCCTGAGTTGGAGGAGGCTTCCTCAGCTCCCTTGAGGATTTCCATCTTTTTGAGCCTGTGTCCTCTCCTGGATGATGAAAAGAATGATATTTGAGCTTTTAGGATACTCTAGTACAGGGGTAAGGAAACTACAGCCCTGAGGCCACATGTGGCCCTCTAGGTCCTCAAGTGCAACCCTCTAACTGAATCTGAATTTCACGGAACAGATTTGTTCTGTAAAACTTGAACTGTTAAAAGGCCTCATCCAAGGACCTGGAAGGCTTCATGTGGCCTTGAGGCTACAGCTTCCCCACCCCTGCCTTAGTACATGCTTCTTTGTGTTTTGAGGATTTAATGATATAATGTCTTCTAAGTGCTTTGTAAACATGAAACTGTTAGATCAATGACAATTGTCAACGATATTATTCTCATCATCAATTCATTCTTATCATGTGTTCAACAGAATTCTTATTCTTCCATGTTTTGCAGATTGCCGCATTGGTGGATAATGTGACTTTGGTAATTGATAAAAGTATTAAGATGCAAGCTTATTTTCTGTAGACTCACTGTAACTGTATTTGGAACAAGTTAATATTATCATTGCAAGGGTAATTATTGTTTAGTCAGGGTTTTATCGTTACTTCTATTCATGAAATTTTGAGAAATAGCTTGATGGCTATTGGAGAGGTAGTCTGTGAATTAGAAAAAGCTGTGATGCAGTCCTACTTCTGATACTTATGAACACTGTGACCTTGGACAAGTCACTTAACCTCTAGATGCTCTAGACAACTCTGTCAGACCGTATCAGAGAAGGTGGCAGTCTTATAGATTTTTCACACACAGACACACACACACACACACACACACACACACACACACACACACACACATATATATGTGTGTGTGTGTATGTATATATGTGTGAGTATATTTGTGCATGCCTATGTGTCTTCCATCCATCATCTATCTATCTATCTATCTATCTATCTATCTATCTATCTATCTATCTATCTATCTATCTGTCTGTCTGTCTGTCTGTCTGTCTGTCTGTCTGTCTATCTATCTATCTATCTATCTATCATTTCTATCACTCTCTAGACCTAGGGATATGGAAATCTGTAGATATAGAGAACTCTCTATAGATAGAAATAGATATTTATATAGATATAGATATATGAATATATCTATGTTTATTTATCCATCTACCCAGTTGTTAGTCATCCTTCATTTTCAAACAGAACCATCGATGTCATGATGTTGGCATAAAATAGTGGACACTGGGTGACGTCTTCAATTGCACATGAATTTGAGTTTATCGAGGCAGAGCTGCACAACTCATCAGCCTCACACTCTCCCTTCCTGAGTCATCTAAATTCAGTGGTAGGACAAACGGTAAGATGACCAGAGATGGCTTGGGATTCAGTGGGTGACCTTGGCATCTTTGATGTCTGGCTAAGCTCTAAGTGCTCCACAGAACCTGCTTCAGCCAACATGGCCGTTGGAACAAACTGTTCTCATCTGTGAGAGGTAGTACATTATGTGAGAGGTAATCTTCACATGTTTGGGGTCCCCTTATCTCACAGACAGGTTTGAGGCCTGTCAGTTACCTTCAACCTGGTTTAGCCCATCTACTGAGACTACTTTACCTAGGTGTGGTCACTGTGCATGTCACAACTTCTTAAAGACATGGGTGAGATTTGGGTGGTAGGTGGACACAAAAGTGGATGAACAACTCTGAAAAACGTTCAGTAAACTCTCACACCAGAAGTGCTAATCCTCCCTGAACTATCTATATATTCATATCTATATCTAGACACATATATGTATATGTGTGTATGTGTGTATGTATACACAGCCATACAAAATATGTATGCATCTATATACATATATTCAGAGTATAATTGTATATGTATATATAAATATATTTATACACATAAAGGCATACAAACAAAAGTAGTGTATAGCTATATGCATAACATATCCTTTTTTTGTAATTATTGTTACTGTAGACTATCACTCCAATTCTGGCAAAAAGGTCAATAGAACACAGAAATTACTCATTCTTAACACTCACTGCAATTTTAATTACCTGGATGACTTAAATAAGAGAATTTTGAGGTCTGAATTTCCAACGTTAGTCAGAATTATGCCTAAATTTCTAGCTTTACAAATGCAGAGCTGACCTGAGTGTTTGTGATAGTGCGATAGTATCTGGACCATGCTAAAGCAGTGACCTCTCAATAAAATATCATTAATGCTGAAATCAACTCTAGCTTCTTTCAATGGATGTTCAAGGCCTTTCTTAATCTGGCCATGAATGACCTTTCTAGCTCTGCTTACAGAAGAATTTCGTTGGTGAAAATCAATGAAAATTGTCATTTGGCAGAGTAGAGAGAAACTAGAAGATACATAATTTAATACTTTCCAACTTGTATTGATTGTCACTATGTTATGAAATAAGTAGAATTAAGAAGCAGAATTACCTCATATTTATACATTAGAGGCAATTTGGAGTGAATTAATTGTTCAGTTTATAGTCAGGAAATCCTAAGTGCCAGACCTGTGTCTAATTATATCTCGCTACAGGATCATAGATGAGATACATCTCTCAGTGCCCCTTTCAACTAAGAAAATGAAAATCAGATTATGGGGGCAGCTAGTGATAGATTGACAGAACATTGAGCCTGGAATGAGGAAGGTCTCAGTTCAAATCTGACCTTAAACATTTAGTAGCTGTGTAACCAAGTCACTTAGCCTCAGTTTCCTCATTTGCAAAAATGTAGATAATAGCACTTGCCTCCGAGAATTGTTGTGAGCATCAAATGAGGTAATAATTCTAAAGCCCTTAGAGTGTCTAGCACATACTAAGTGCTACATAAATGTTTGCTTTATTCTTATTATTAATTTCGTTTGATGAAGTGGAGAATCTGAAGAATTTGAAGACTCCATCCTACATTAAGATTCTTCTATATATATAATGCAATATTACAATTTTTCCTTTCCCTTCACTTGAATAATCCAGATAATGTCTTCAATTTTAAAGCTCCAAAGTATGAGCCTACTATAATATTTAGGGACGTACTTTCTAAATCTCTGTAATTCTGGCTCAAAATGTTGGAAAAAAAACTGGGCAGATTTTGAGATATTGGAAAGTGTTTCCTTTAACTGGCTTTTCTCACTAGATTCATGGACTAAGAACAAGTAATACTTTTGGTTGGAGTTTAGGGTGAATTTAGGCCTCTCAGGATACATTTTTTTTCCCCAAAAACTAAGGTCAAGTGTCACTTTCTACATGAAGCCTTTTCTTATCACCCAGGCTGCTAATGACTGAAACAAAAACAAAAATCCCTTGTATTTATTTAAAATATGTGTACTTGTCCTTTTTGATCAAATATAAGCTCCTTGAAGGCAGGAATTATTTCATTTTCATCTATGTATCTTTGGTACCAAGCATGAACTTGATAAATTCTTGCTATTTGGATGATTGTCCATAAAAAGATAGAAGTCTTATACTTTGAAATAGCAAAGAAATTCATTCTAAGATGTAAAGGAATTTGGTAGATTGTGATGAAGCAGGTCTGCCAGTGTTAGGACTCTTTGTTCACGTATTCCTTCCTTTGACAAGCACTTATTAGGTGATGAGCTTTTCTTGGTGACACTTTATCCAAAGGAATGCTTGAAAATTCTAATAATGAAAAATAACATCTACTTATATTTGTTTGGGTATATTTTCATAAAGGTATTAATGCAACTATGTATCCTATACTATTTATGTAATCAGGAAGAATTTCAGGAAGTTAATAAATAAATATTTAAGTAATTTGTTTAATTTGGCACAGAAATGATATGTCAACTAATATTAACTTATTCATGTGTAGTTATATATCATGCACATAAAACAGTCAATGAAAATAGTAAAATTATTCTTTAATATTATATATCAGTTGCAATTTGAAGAAATCATATATGACCTGAATTTGTCCCACTGGATTAATTAACCGGTAGCAGAAAAAGGAAATAATGTTTAAATATATTCCCCTTTTCTAGAATATATACACACACACATGCATATGTATATATACACACATGTATATGTATATATATATATACATACATATATAACACAAAAACAAATGAGATCTGTAAATTCTAGAAAAGAAAGTGTTCATGTTACATAGAATATTTTCCATCTCTAAATTATTTAAAATTTGTTCACTAAAAACACTTTGTCATTTAAGTAGTAGAGATGATAATTAGTTAATTATAAACATTTTTTTTGTCTGGGGAGAGAGTTCAATTTCTTTGGTTGCATCCTTGCCTTGGAATCGAATAGTAGACAACTGAGACATTGTCCTGTGCTTAAAAACAGAGAAGGGAAGCCATACTAGAATATTCTTCTTCAAGGAAATTTCAGATTAATTTTTTAAATGCCTATCCTGTCTCTCTGGGCAATCTGTAATGAAAAAACACATCCAATCCTATGACTTCAATTAATAGATGACGCCTTAATTTAACCTTGCTGGCGTTTGAGTTTTTCATCAATCACTGTGAAATTTGATGAAAGACAGCAGCCATGTTTAAAAATATTTTTGAATGCACCATGGTATGACAGTGCTTTTTACTTGTCACACATATTTATCATAGGATGATACAGCTAGTGCTATGATGATGATAATGATTATATATCATAACTATCCTTTATCTAATTACATGATACCCTTTTTGTATGTTAGCATTACGCTTCTTCCTATTCTATAAAATCTTTGAGGACAAGACCGTGTCTTTACTTAAATTTGTTATTTTTTCCTTTTCCTAGTTAGTACACAGTAAGTCAGTCCTGCACAACCTGCAGCCTACATTTTTCACAGGCCACCCAAAATCCTTTGGTGGGCCACAGGTTGTGCAGGTCTGCAACAAGGGATTAGTCAATCTTTGTTGAATTAACAGAGACTTACTAAACTAATAGAAGACTTGGCTCCAGAAAGTATTTTCCTATCAAGCTTTCATTCAGTCATTTATCAGCTGTCTCCAATTCTTTGTGACCCTGTTTGGAGTTTTCTTAGCAAAGATACTGGAGTGGTTTTTCATTTCCTTTTCTAGCTCATTTTATACATGAGAAAACTGAGGCAAACAGGGTTAAGTAACTTGTTCTGGATCATACAGTTAATAAGTGTCTGAGGTCAGATTCAAACTCACAAAGATGCATGTTACTGACTTCAGCTGTGCCTTTTAGTTGCCTGATCAAACGTAAACAAATGCAAATAATTTGATAGACTACTAAATTATTATAAAATATTAAGATTTTTAGTAGAGGTAATCCTTTATGCACTATAAAATATATTCAGATATCCTGAATCAGAGGGATAGAGCACAAGACAGAGCTCCCTAACATGTAAATATAACAAATCAGACAGCTTTAGTTTTTCTACTTCTAAATGTCAAGACATTTTAAAACCCCATAGTTAACTTGGCTGCATTACTAAGGACACTATAAACTGTATTAGTGCTATGCTTTCCAACCAAATTTCCATTCAACATGTAGAGTTACAGTACACTGGTAGGAGGCTGTCATGTTTTATTTTATAAAATATACTTGTATGAATATTCTACATGCATATCATATCTGAAACATGAACTAATGCTTAATTTATCATGTAGAAGAAATATATCTTGCAATCTCAGCTCTGTACATCAGTAATGCACAGAACTGAACTCTACTATTTGCTAAATATTTAACATGGTATTGGATTATGAATGCTAGATTTGGATTCAGAAGGACATGGGATCTAATCCTAGATCTGACACTTTCTATTTTCTATCTTTGTTAACTTTATCATGTCATTTACGCTCATAAAGTGGGTCTGATAACACTTGTACTATCTTCCTGACAAGGTTCAGGGTATTATCATGGTAGACTGATAGACCTAGAGCTGAATTCAGAGGATTTCCATTCCAATCCTCTCATTTTACAACTGAGAAATCTCAGGCTCAGAAATGTAAGGTTACTTATCCAACGTCACAACTACTACACATTAGAGCTGCTCCTTGGACTCAGCTTTTCTCATTCCAAATTTGGTGTTCTATGGGTGTGTAAGCTGCCATCATTATTATTATCCTTAAAGTCATAAATAGTGACTTTATAAAACAGGTTCCACCGTGTTAGGCTACATAAAAGTGTTTTCTTCCTTCAAAATCAGGATGCAAAACATTTCTTTTGCCATTTTTCGTGAGGAAATGATCTCCTCTTTGAGTCCCTTCTTTATACTAAGCAATAGTCAAACAGGTGAGAAAAAACATCATCATTTCTCCCTCTCCAAAGAGCATATTCCAGATATATTATATCACCTTTTCTCCCTTGAGAGATAAAAGACTCCTAATGGATTGTTTTCTCATCGTCACAGAAGTTTTTGATCCTCGTAATTAAAAAACAGAGACTTCCCCATAATAGAGTAATATATAATCACATAGCCCACCAAAATCCAAGTCAACCAAATTTTACTGACCTCCTGTCCAGATGGAAAATAAATTTTTGTTTTGGCTCAAATATGTGATTTTCCCTTTCTATGTTTTATCATTCATATCTTTTGCTTATAATAATAGTTATTGAATATATTGAGCCATCTCAACTTATTTTTGCCCTAGTTCTTTCTTTCTTCTATATATTATATATACATATATATGTACATACATATATGTATATGTACACACATATGTGTATGTATATGCATATATATAGACATACAAACATACAATTTCATTCATCTATTTACTTTGAATTCAGAAAGCTTTGGGTATCTAGTAGAAACACTCAGGTCATAAAGTGGTAATACAAAATCTTCCTAACAAAATAAGTCTGAGAAATTAATTCATATTTTGAAGAGTAAGGAGATGGATAAAAGAGGAAAGAAGGAGTAAAAGATTGGATTCAAGAATTCCCTTTAAAAAAATTTCCTTGGTAAATAGCACTGGGAATCACTGAACAACATTGTATTAAAAATAATTTAAAATCAGAACATCTGCATTCACATATACATTGACATATAGGAGAAAAATACTACAACACTTAAAATAATGTTCAACTCTAGGATGGTGAAATTTACTGTTTTCAATATGAAAAAAAAAACATATCCTCTATCTTATGCCTCTGTAAATACAAAACTATGCTACTGGAAAACTACACATACTGTCTGGTCTAATAATGCCTATATCCAGCAAATCCTGAGGTGAAAACAGTGGTAGAATCAGTTCTCTGGAGATCATTTTCAAGGATATGCAGCTTCTTGGACAGTACTTCTCAGTTCCCATTATACAGTATAGCCAGATGTTAGTAGGAAATTGCTGATTTGATTTAAAAGGTTTAAGTCAAACCTGAAAGCTCTGATTTTTTTCTAATTTACTCTTACTGACATATTTGAATTTAATTAATGAAATTTTAGTCATTTTAAATAGGAATACAGAATCATTGATTTGGAGCTTGGGGCTTATCTGGTCCAATCTGCTCATTCTCTCTCCCTCATAAATGAGAAAAAATGAGTCTAGAAGCAACCCTTTTAGGTTATTTATTTGTTTTTAATACCCACAGAATGGTTAAAATGTGTAACTCTCACCATTTGTAGACATACAGCACATGTGGAAATAGTAGAGTACAATGAAAATGTACTCACTCTGGAGTTAATGGACCTAGGTAAAAATAGTTCTGAAGCCAACAACCATGGTTGTCTTTTACTTTCTCTGGGCCTCCCTTTATCCCATCTTAATATGAGAGTATTAGACCATATGACCTCTAAGGCCCCTTCCAGTCATAGACCAATAATCCTATATCAAGTTTTCTGTTTGGTTATTCTTTCTGAAATTCTATTGTGTGTTTCAGCGAAGTAAAGAATTCCTGTGTCCCACTGATATAAGCCTGAGCCCTTTTCCTAGGCAAAATGAAAGAGAGCCACATAATTCTCGTCTGGGGTTCTGGGTTACTCAGAATAGTTGCTTTTGTCCAGCTGATGTTTCCACCCCTTCTTCTCACAAATTACCCCATGTTTTAGCCTCCATCACTGTAGCCCCAAGTCCTCCCAGCAGCCCTCCTCAACATTTTCCAACATAAATCTTTCTCTACAGGTTAAGAAGAATCTAACTGAATGTGCTGAATATCCTAAGTAGAAATTAACACAACAAAGACTATGAAGGAGTCAGTTAAAATAAGCTAACCTCTATCACCTTTTCGGACATAAAATTCCAACCACTTAGCACTGAAGAAAGCTTTTATATATGGTGTTTATTATTCTTATTATATAGTATCAATTATTTTGACTCTCTCAAAATAATGACCAGTTAGTTTACAAGTCATATGAAATATAAACTAAGGGACAAAAATATCCTCTATAAGTTCAAGTTATATCTGTTATCATCCTGTATAATGTCTCTGCATATTTGAAGTTTCTTTTGTTTTAATGTTTCTAATAAACACTATATTTTGCTATAGAGCTTATAAAGCTTAAATAGGCTTTTTTTTTTGTCAGTTCATTTATTATCCTTGTTTTCATCTACTTTGTAAGTACTTTAATGAAGTATCCAAGTGATTTAGTCAGTAGCAATCATTTATGGAACCAAACAGATCTGTCCATCTAGCTTTCACCATCAAATGTTCCTATTTAAACAGTCTTTTAGAACATTATAGTAAGTCATCAAACCGCCATTCCATTTATGTTGATAACAGCACTACATCCCCTAAGGTGGTTTCGGAGTCTTGGCTATGAGTAGAGCTTATTCCAGTATCTGAGTCTGTATCATTGGTATAAGAAGGAAATACTTTCTGAGTAAAATGAGGACCTGCCACACTGCTACTGGTACCCTCAACTCCTTTCTCCCTATCTTCGTTAGATTGACATCCATCTTTTTTGCTGAAATGAAGCAAATTCAGTTCCTCTGCCAGGAGGTCATATTCTATCGCTTTCTTCTCAAGCAAGGAGTCATTATATTTAATCTCTTTCTGGATGCCACTTAAATGAGAATGGATTTTTAAACCAGCTTTCATGCTTTTCTCCAAATCATGCTTAACACTTTCTAAGTTTTTCTTTTCTAATTCTTCAGTAGCTGTCGCTTCTATTTCCTCATTCACATCTACGCAAATGCTTTTGACTTCTTTGTCTATTTCAGCAGATAACTTGTCAATGAGCAGCCTATAATATTTCAGTTGCTCTTCCAGCTGTAAAATTCCTTCGCTCTCACTCAGATAATCAGGTGTCTGATTTTCTTCTTGCTTTATATCTTTTTGTCGTTTGACCTCAACAGGACTGGGTATTAGATAAGAATCCTGCACATAATTTTCTCCCTCATATTCTACCCGATCCAGATGAAATTTTGCTTCACATTTCTCAATTTCTAGATCCAGTTCTTTCATTCTTTTGACCTGCTGATGAATGGTATGGTCCTGAGAAATGATCAAATGGACCAATGTTTCCATGCTGTCTCGATCTTGTATAACAGAGTCCTGCTTAATTTTTGCTAGTTTCCTGAATGTTTTCCTGACTATCCTTTTCTGCTTGTCCAGTGGCAACATTTTCATATAATTGGCTGGACTGAGGTCCCATTGTTTTTCTGTATTTTGAACTAGTTTCGCTTCTGCTGTCCTCCATAATGGAACTGGAACCAAAGCATCTGCTTTAACTAGGACAAAGTGCATGTTTGGCTGTTCTTCTCCCCAAGCCTTCCAAAGCCTCAGGATTTTTGTGAGTGGAGGAAGGACCCGCTCTGAGCCTCTCCATTTTTCTATGATACAGTAATCACTGGGCTGTCCAAAAAGAAATCGTTTCTCTCCCAAAGTAGCTTCATGTTCTTCAAGCAAAGCTTGGATTACATCAGCTGCAGTGGTACGTTTGGTCAGTCCACAGACAATCTTTTCTTCTTGGCAAACCCAGACAACAATTTCCTTCTCTTCTGCCTCCATGTCCTTAGGTGGTGATCTAAAATGAAAATAACAAAGAATTTTATCTTTCTGTAATCCCATATGGGAATTCAGAAAGGTAACTAAGCAGTCCTACTTCTTCTAGATTTTAGGTAACTTCTCATCAAAATATGATTTGCCAGGCTATATTTCATTATAAAGTGAAAACAAAATAAGAAAATGGGTAATCTAACCATCAATCAAGTCATTACAACAACTTTTCATAAAATTAAATCTTTAGAAATAGAAAGAATCTTAAGGACCATCTGATCCAACCCATTTTACAGATGAGGATATGAGACTCATGGAGTTTAAATGAGTTTCTCATGGTCACATAGTTAATGAAGATCAGAGGCAGGTTTTCAACCTAGATTCTCTGACCCCACAACCTGTCTTCATTTCTCTATTGCATATTGTCTTCTACCATACTGTCTGCCACTTTCTATCACAGAATTTAAACCTAGAAGTTTATTATATTGATCTCCATCCTCATTTAGAGATGAAAACAGTATAATACAGAACACATAGGATCATGGATGTAGAGTGGGAAGGGCATGAAATCACCTGTCCAAAGTCACACAGATAATAAGTAGTTCAGGCTATTGATAGGGTACTGATCCAGGTTATAGTATCGTGCAATTAAAGAACCAGGCTTAGAGAAGATATCAGTGGCCCTGTAATTTAACCCCTTCATTTGGTAGATGAGGAAAATGAGACTTACAAAGGTTAAATAATTTGGCTAATGTCACATAGTAAACATTAGAGACAAGATATGAAAATAGTTTTTTCTTTTGTTTTGCTTTTCTCACTGTTCCACAATATAGGTCTTCTACTTTCAAATCCAATAAACTTTATACTGTCTCTTGCTCCATCCAAAAGCAAACTCTGCTTTTCATTAAGGTCACCTAAAGTCTTCTTGTTTTTTTGTTTTTTTTTTTTAGCATGGTCCAATGGTAGATTCC
Source organism: Bettongia penicillata ogilbyi (assembly GCA_023548195.1). Classification (NCBI taxonomy): domain Eukaryota; kingdom Metazoa; phylum Chordata; class Mammalia; order Diprotodontia; family Potoroidae; genus Bettongia; species Bettongia penicillata. The sequence continues at coordinate 639,240 of JAJHZJ010000484.1, read as the reverse complement.
ATTGGAAGTCAAGAGATTTGTTTTTTAACTGAAAATCTCTCTACTATCTACACAGTCTTAGGCAATTCTCCCTATCTGGACCTCAGTTCAACAAATGGTAAAACCATGGAATGACAGATTTAGAGAGAGAAGGGACTTTTGAATCATTGAGGAAACAGTTCTAGGCAGATAAAGTGATTGATTAAAGTTCATATAGTAAGTGATAGAGCCAGGATTTAAAATTTATTCCAGACTCCAAATCTAGTCCTCCTGATTGTACTGGACAATTCTCAAATGGACCACCGGCTCCACTTCTACCCTGATTGAGCTTCAGTCTCTTTATTTTAAAATAAGGGATTTGGAGTAGGGGGTCTCTAAGATCCCTTCACATGGTATGAAAGGACATGTTCATCATCTTTATTATAAGGCCCTATAATAATTTACTGTGTTGATACCAACAGCAAAATTGAAAAACCTCAAAGGTCAAGTGACTCTATGGGGGTCTCAGTCAGAAATGGAGTAAGAAACTCCACGGCTGATACACTTCACTTCTCCCACAACTACAAAATAAAATTTAAAAAGTCCAGGTCTTCCACCAAAATTTAGTCGCTACTCTATGGTTACCATTATTATAGTTAGCATACCTGAAAATGTTGGGGGAGTCATTAAGGGTTAGAAAGGGTGGCAGGAGAGAGCAAGAAGATGATTAAAGTGATAGTACATAAAACATTCTAGAGAGGTGGAATAGTGCGGACTTAGAGGTGACCCTCCATTGATGATATACCCAAGGCATTGACTCTGCTTCACACTGGTGGTATCAAATTCAAATAGAATTAGGGGCCACTAAACAGCACATTAGATTCACAGTGAGCTAGATATTGAATAGAAGAAAAAATAATAAAATTATTTATGTTTGGATTTTATTTTTATTCAGTTTATTAAACATTTCCCAGTTGCATTTTAATCTGGTTCAGAATACTCTGGAGTGTGGCCAGTCACATGTGATTCATGGGCTGAGTGTTTGACTCCCTCTCATTTACACTATAAATAGACAGAAGGGTTTGGATATTTGGAAAATTTGGAAAGGAAATTTGGGGAAGGAAACTCCAATAGATTTGAAGTGAAAACATCATTCATTGACCTCATTTTCCTGAACTATAAAATGGAGGCATTGGATTAGATGGCCTCTAACATCCATTTATACTTCCACATGTAAGAATTTTTAATGGCAAAAAGATTCATAGATGCTGTAAGACATTCATAGTTCCTATTAACATATAGTCTGCATATAGTATATATTAATGTATCATATTTAAATATGGCTCATATTACTATATTCTAGCATATGTATATAAATTAATATATATTAACAAACATATATATGCACATAATACAACTAATAACTATCTACTTTGTAAGCAGCGTTAATGTTCACTAGTCTGATATCACAGATTTTTGCATATATAAGTTCCATTGCAAATAGAAATCAAAACTAATTCTTTAGTCATATGTATTTCAATGATGGACACAAAAGATACAAAAGAAAACACATGCTCATATTATTTCTAATTATGTAGAGGCAGCATCCTCCACAAAGGAAAGCATATTGGTTTTCCACTCATGGGACATGGGTACTAAGTCCACCTCTGACTGCCTGTATGATTTGGGGCAATTCAGTTAACTTCCCTGGAATTCATTACTTTCAATATAAATTAGGAGGTTTAATTACATGATCTCTAAGGTTATTCAATCTTTCAATCTATAATCCTATGTGAGAAATATTAGTAACAATTGTTCTATTTTTAATATGATGTGACAGTAGCTTTGTAAAATTTTATGAACTATTTCCTCTATGTGAATTACAAAGGAAATACCAAAGACAATGTGCTTTAAAATTAAGATTGTGAAATGCCTGTGATTTAGTGGCAATGGAGGTACATTTTTCTTTATTAACTTTACCTTTAAAACTGCTGTTAAAATGAATGGATTACTTTTTTTCTCAAAATAAAAAGGTGCATTAACATTCCTAAATGAAAAGTTGCAAATTTGCAAATCCATACAGTGGATTTCAATCTAGTGCTTTTATAAAGATCATTTAAAAAACTTGACTGGTTTATTCCTGTTTTGTTTTGTGGGAAATTTGTCTTATGGCCCTCAAGATAATGAAAAAATAGTGATACTTTGCAACTGCCAAGAAGGACTTTGAAAGACATACTGATGGAGAGTGATAGAATTATTTCCAAATTTAGATCAAAGGGAAATTGCCAGAAATATACTCAGTATTTGACTTAAGAAAATAATTTCCAAAATGAATTGCAAAAACTAGGTGAAATAAAAATAAAAAACAAAACTGGTAGCTGACATCTGTTATATAACTGACCTAGAAATCAGCTTGTAAGGCCTAGATCATGTAGTTGTTTTCTATTTGTTCTCTATATAATGGCTATATACTTATATCCTAGGTTTTACTATTCAGCTGATATTTTTTATTTTCCAGAAATTAGAATCTCTCAGGTCCAGGCTTTACCAATCCAAGAGGGAAGATCTCCTCCTGTGCTAATATCTCCTCCCCATCTTGACCCCCTTTGCATATATCCCCTAAGAAGTCAATGAAGGCTTTTTTGTCTTTTAGTGGTGATAAAGACCCCAGCCCAGATTCACTGACTCAACTGTATTATTCCACCCTGTGGGAACTAGCCTCTGTGGAAAACAAAAGCAAAAAGTGGTTCTGCCAGTGTTCTTCCATGCAGGACCAGAAGCATGTAGCTTTCATCCTTGTTTGGGGTGGGGAAGAGAGCTTTGAGTCACCCAGGGACTGGGGTAGTGATCTTGAATGTCAACATTTATTCTTTTTGGGGTTGCTGCATCCATAGTAATTGGGAATCAAAGAGGTCATGCAGCTGTGGTTCTTGGTCCAGAAACTTCAGTAAATTGCACTCACTGTATTTGGGACTGCTAGTCAACAGCTGTTTTTGGTTGTCCCTGTAGTAAACCTCCTTTTTCTGTATAAGCTTAAGCCTATCACTTCCCTTCTGGAACCTCTTAATTACAAACAAGTTCTGGTTAGCTTGTCCATCAGACTAACTCAAAGCCCTTATCTTGGTGTGCTGTAATTAATAATATAATACTAACGATAACAATTCAGATTCAAATTCTGCTTGCTATGTGGGCTTCAGAGCACTTTACATATATTATCACATTTCATCCTTAAGACCACCCAGTGAGGCAGATACTACTAGTATTCCCATTTTACAAATGAAGAAACTGAGGCTAAGGTATGTTACAGGGTCACACAGCTATTAAATGTCTGATGCTGGGTTTGGTTCTAGATCTTCTGATCCCCAAGGCAAGCACTCTGCCCACTACACTATGCATGCTATTCAAAAACTCAAGTAAATACTATACTTAAAACTCAAAGGAAGGTCAGAAAATCATGTGGCGTCTTGAGTTATTTTCACCCTTCCAAAAACAGACAACAGAGAACTAAAGGACAATGGATACATTTTGAAAAACTCAAATGGGAATTTTAAATCCCAGGAGATGGAAAATGAACTTCAAATCATTACAGAAGATAATAGTTTCCATAGAAAAAATTATTAATAAAAATTAGTGAAATCTGGAAAAAAAACACTTATAGAAGTCAGTGAGGCAAAATCAAGGACATTTTACCATTATGTACATGATTTTAAAGATTTTTAAACTAAAAATCATCTCATTAAAAACAGATAGAAAAAAATTGAACAATTCATTCAATCTTTTAAATTGGAAAGTGTTCCTTTCTCCTTCTGTAATATTTGACATTTCATTTGCAATATCTGGCACGTAGTAGGTTCTTAATAAACATTTTCTGAATGAATGATGGACAAAGTCCACAGGAAGATACCTTCCTCTATTTTCTACACCAAAGTCAAGGACTTGGCAATCCTGAAGATATCATGCCCCATCTGGCAAAAGGAAAAAGAAAGAGGAGAAACAATTTCAAATGACCACAGAGGACATCAGCAAACACAAACTTACCTCTGCATCCTCCCGTCCCTGGCCCTAGATGCTGATGTGCTTATTCCAAAATAGTAATGATGATTTTTCCAATGAACTGAGATTACTTCCTCAGCTAACCTGAATCCAGCTGACTGACGTAGGACTCAGCTACTCAGTGAGACAATTCATTGGTCTACCCCAGTTATGAGTCTCTATTTCTTGTCTCCCCACAAGCCCCAGGGGAATTTCAAAGCCAAACCTCCACCCAGGAGCCTGGGTCAGTCATCCTCATGCTCTTATGAGCCCAGGACTTTGCTATCAGGTTTCACTGCAGGGCAGGACAGGGACTATGAACAAGGGATGATTAGCTTTGGGAAGCATCTCTGCCAGTTGGAATTCTGCCATAGGGACTCTGAACTAAACAGTCCTGAGGAAGCAAGAGACATATGTCAATACAGATGTGCTTCACATAAATGAAGGTCAGTGTTAAAAAAAGAGAAAAATCTGATCCTCTCAAAAAGGGAGTGATCATTTATGTTCCAAAAGGAACATGGTTCTTCTAAAAGAATTCATTTCAGCATTTTTTAAAAATACTTCCATACGACATTTTAAATAAGATTTGATTTTTACATATCTTTAGGAGTAGATTGATCCATAAGAATTTCTGAAGCACCTACTGTGTGCCAAGCACTGTAGTAGGTACTGAGGAAGAAAAACAAATATTAAATAATCTTTGTTCTGAAGGATCCTGTCAGGAGATGTAATAATAATACTTATAGCACTGATGATTATGTGATGATGACAGTTAACATTTGTATTATATTTTAATGTTTGGAAGGATATAGACATATTTTTCATAAATATGACATATACATATATTGTTTCTTTGTTTTCTCCCAGTACAGTAGACAACATGTATGTGTGTGTGATGTTCCAAAAATGTTAGTGAAGTTACTAGCTTTAAAAACTTTAAGATTTTAATAACTTTCAAATTTCAATGGTTTAAAACTATACTAAGATTTTTAGAACATCCTATGGGAGCTACCTTCAGTCATCCTGATCTCTATCTTGTCACTGGACTCAGGTGGCTCTGGAGGAGAAAGTGAGGCTGGTAGCTTTGCAAAGACCTACCCCACTTAAATCCAATTCACTTGCGTGTCATGGCATCACCTCCCTGATGTCATGCTCCTCTTCCAGAACAAAGGACAACCACTAACAATAGAACATCCTGTATACAAAATATATACAAAATAAATACAAGTTCATTTGGGTAGGAGAGAAGGCACCAGTGAATGTTCTGAAAAGCAAAGCAGGTTTTCATGCTCTTAGTGTTTCAGCTTGGCATACTACATGTGTATGTTCATCCTTCATTGCTGAAGAAGACCATGCCATCAGAGAAATAATGACATGACTTGCATTTAACTTTGTTTTGAATGAGGGAAGGCTGTGCAGGTCACCAGCCTCACTTCTCCTGCAGAGCCATCTGAATCCAGTGGCTAGATATTCATCAGGATGACTGGAAATGGCCCAGGATGAGGCACAGTTGGAGTTATGTGACTTGCCCAAAGTCACACAGCTATTGATTGTCAAGTGTCTGAGGTGAGATTTGAACTCAGGTCCTTCTAAATCCTGCACTGGTGCTCTATCCACTGCACCACCTAGCTGCTGGCATACTTCACAGATTAATACCAGACCAGGAACCAGGAAGACCTAGATTCAAACCTTGCCTTCAGTTTCTACTACCTGGGTGACCATGGATCAGGAGCTTACACTTTCTGAATCTATTTCTTTATCTATATCATTAGAACTATGATTAAAATTATGATTAAAATTAGAATAATGATATAGATAGATGATAATGAGATAGATATAAGGATAACCTCCAATTTGAGAAAAGCTTCACAAACCTTAAAAAAATATATAAACATCAGTTGTTATAAATTATGACCCAAACACATTTGTAGAATTATGGGATGTCTTGTCTATAAGGAGATTTGCCTTTAGAACAAATAAGAATTAAAATAACAAAATCACAAATAAATCAGAGAATCTCAGAATTAGAAGCAATGTCAGATATCACAGGAGCACATGATGTCTTCTCTCAATCTTTTTTTGTATAGCACTTATCGCATGGAATTTTTTTTTCTTCTTTATTGATCAAAAAATTATCGTTGATTAACTTTCAGCTCTCCTTATTTTGGTCTCTGGAATCACACAGAATAAATCTAATCTTTCTTCCATTTGTGATTTTGCAAATATTTTTAGACAATTATCGTGTTTCTTCTATATGTTATATTCACCATGCTAAACAACTTATTTCCTTCAAATGAGAAGCATGTGACAGAATTTCTGCTCCCCTCACCATCTCTGTTGCCCCCCTCTGGGCAGATCACATCAACAAAGATTTAAAAAATGCTTACAATGTGCTAGATACTATGCTAAGCATAGTGATAAAAATATGAGAAAAGGAGTAGGTCTCTCTTAAGGAACTTCTATCTAAGGGAAATTGTTATTAAATAACCAAATATTGGGGAGATCTAGGAATTTTTCCTTTCCTCATTTGAAGATTAGGGCAAGGCTTAGTTCCCTGAAGGGCAGGGTAGATGATGAGATGACATCTTGGAATTACCCCACCCAGCTAGAGAATTTTACAAAGAATTTAATCTAAAGTGAATTCTGGTCTATTGTGTTCCCCTCAGCCTGGTCTGAGCATGGGTGGATCCCATTTTGTCTAGATTGCCCTAGGCAGGCGTAGTCTGGATAAGGATAAATCTCTTTGTACAATACTGGGTGAACAGAGTCACACTCCCAGTCCCTCACTAAAATAAGCACACCTCTCACTATAATAATCATTCTTCCCATTGATTGTTAATGATCAAGAGTTGATTGCCACCCTCAGGAAAACTCACTCTTCCAAGGATATAAAAGCATTGAGTGAGTTCCCAGAAGCATCCTTGGCATTCCAGTGCCCAGCTGTTCCATTTTATTCAAGAGTACCACTGACCTCTTTTATTATCAACTAGCATGTTTAATAAAATGATTAATTATGCAGAAACTATGTCTTGAATTTTTTTTATACATCACAATTCTAATAGGGAAAATCCATTTTAACAAGACCATAAACATTTCTTAAGCATCCTCTCTCTGCCTAGCACATAGTAGGAGTTTAATTAATGATTACTAATTAATGCTAATTGATTGTCAGACATTATGATAACCTCTGAGGATAAAAAGAAAAAGCTTCTCCCTCCCCATCCAAAAAAAGTCTAATGGAGGAGGCAAAATGCAAACAACCATGTATGAACAAAATATACACTACTCTCATCTATGACAAATTAGCAGTATCATTAAGGAAGATCAGGTGAAAAACGTATTTTACAAGGTGGGATGTTGGCTAAAATTTGAAAGAAACAAGGGAAGTCATAAGATAAAGACAAGGAGCAAGAGTATTCTAAGAATAGACTGGCAATCAGTAAAAATACAATCAGAAGATACAATATTGTCTTTATAAGGAATAGTCAGCAATATAGAGAATACGGAGGAGAATTAGATATAAAAACCTGGAAATAGAGGAATTGTCAAGCTCCTTCCTGAAATATGGAACCCAGATCTGAACACTCTATTCCAGATGGGGAGACAGAATAGTGAGGACATAAGTTTTCTTTTCTCAATGTTATTTTTCTACTTCCTCCAGACTTGGAGTCAGGAAATCCTGGGTTCAAGTCCTAAATCTGCTACGTAAGAGCTGTGTGAATTTGGAAAAGTAATAATTTCTTAGTGCTTGGGGCAACTTTCTAGGATAGGCACACTCTCAAACTGAAGATAAGATAAATTTGAGGGAATCTTTGAACCTGGAGGGGAAAATTACATCCTTGTTTTAACATGATTGATCTAATTTATAATCCTATTCATTTTATTTTATGCATTTGAAAACATGATTCTGAGATAGGATCCATAGACTTCAACAAATAGTCAAAGAGGTGGATGACAAAAAGACAGTGAAGAATACTTATTTTAAGACTATAAAACTCAGAGACCAGTTCCCAAACTATTTCAGTGAAAGCAGTTTCCACATTGACAATGTAGAGAGAACAGAAAATTAATGTATTGACTTAGTCAATTTCCAATCGTTATCTTCTTTATAAGTTACTACAGTGATTTAGCAGAATATATATATGTGTTTATGTGCATATACATATATATGCATACACACATATATATAAATATATATTAAGCATAACTATAGTTAAAATTTAAAGCACTATTGCTATAAAGCACTTTATAGGCAAAAGATGGTAAACTTTAAAAGAAAGTTGTTTTTTTTTAAGGTTGGCACATTAGAAACAAAAAAGCCCTACATACCTCATCTTTCATTTGTATGGTCAGCATAATTTAAATACTGGTAATTTTTATAGTCTGATGTATAATTTACAAAAATCAAGCCACTAGACTGAACAAGTTTAAAAGTAATGACCATTCATTACTAAATTTTGGCAGGAAGCCTTCCACACCTGGTATGTGCTTCATCATGTCTAAAGTCTACTTTATGGCATTGTTTGGGTTTTGAAAGTTGCATTTATTTCATAATCCTATTCTGATTGGGTTATTCATTAATTCTTTAATTCATTCAGCAAACATTTATTTAACTCTGTGTAAGGTCTGGGCAAGTCACTAAACCTCTTAATGCCTTAGGCAACCTTTTAAGATGATAAATTGCAAAGAAGATCCAGACTTGTATTGGTAGAGGGAGTTTGCTCACCCCAGAGTTCCCTATAAAATAAAATCACATATTCAGTCACATGTACTGTACTGGGTAGGGATATGTGTGTCTGTATCTATGTAGGTATATCTGTATGTTTATACATGCATTCCATTTATATGTATGTATATACATGTACATATACATATATGTATATAAATGTACACATGAGTGCATATGCATGCAATGTATATGTATACATACAATTAGACGTGTGTGTATAAAATATTATCCATGTAGGCACAATTTTGTCCCTGCTTTCAAAAACTCTGAATTTTATAATAATAATTCCAGGATCATAGAATGCCATAGTTAGAAGGAACCTCAGGAAGTAACTTGACTGATGATGATGATGATGATGATGATGAAGTCATTAACCTTTCCTACAACATACCTAGAAGTGATCTTTCAGTCTTTGCTTAGAAATTTCCCATAACATTCTAAATCCAGACCAAATATCTCTAGTTCCTTCAATGAGTACTTTCATGGGACAAAAGTGAGTCATTTCATCCCCTTAATTTACCCCAAACTGGCCATCTTCAGCCATCAAAGTCTTCCAAAACGGCATTACTGAACTCAATTTATTTTGGCTAGGGCCTGATGACAACCTTGGGTGATGGGACTTTCACTTCTTATTCCTGGATTCCACGCCCATACTAATAACGCTCCTTAATATCTAATTGTCTTTCTTGGCTCCTATATCATACTCTTATTATCACTCTGAGTTCAATTAACAGAAATAATTACATTAATCAATAATAGCTCATATTTGCATATTACTTTGCAGTTTCCAAAGTACTTTGTATCTCCCTAGTCAAATCTAACATTTCACATTTTATTATGGTAATGAGGCAATTGTTTGTTTTTATCATGACGTAATGCATATTCAAAAGAATCATTAGGTTAACTATAGATACCAATTTAGGGAAGTCAGAGTAAATTAGCAGAAGGCCAGAGCTGATTGCCGTCACTTAACCACTATCTGCCTCAGTATGCTCAGCTATAAAATGGGAAAACAATCGCATCTACCTCACAGAGTTGGAATAAGGCTTGAGATAATATTTGTAAAGAATTTCTTATAGTGACTGACACATTGTCGCTGCTCAGATGTTTCAGTCCTATTTGACTCTTCAAGATCCCATTTGGGAATTTCTTGGCAAAGATACTACAGTGGTTTGCCATTTCCTTTTGCAGCTTATTTTATACATGAGAAATTGAGGCAAATAGAATTCACTGACTTGCCCAAACCCAATACAAGTCTGAGGCCAGATTTGAACTAAGGCCTTCCTGACTCCAGGTCCAACACACTTTCCACTGTGCCACCTTGCTGCTCACATGGTATGTTGTAAACACTTGAAAAATGCTTGTTCCCTTCTCTTCCACTTTCCACTGTCAGAGAGAATAAATTATTAAAGAGTTTCTAGAGGAAGTCAATGCTGTGAAAGCCTTAGGAAAAAAGGTTTCTATTTCCTTATCTGTAATATATATTCTCAAATATAAGATCCTTTGGGTGTTGTGCAGTTATAAAATTTTATCATTCCAAGTAACATTAGAGATTTTGTATAAGGCAACACACATTCCTATACTTTTCTAGTCAAATGTGTTATTGTAAATCCTAAAAAAATTGTATTTATTTCGTATTCTCGTAATTGACACAAATGTAATATATTCAACTAATAACATCTGTAAATTTAGCATTGAGATCTGTTTTATTTTTGCACCTACATATGAATAACTGATTTCAAGAAAATTTTGATAAGTAAAGAGAAAAAGAATATAGCCATGTCTTTATAACAAAGTAAGCCTGCACAAAGGTCACTGAATATTTGTTAGGATAAAGGATGGGATATGACTTCACTAATACAGGGAATATCTACCTTCTAATGCAAGTCAATACCTTCTCTGCAATTTATGGTCTTAAAAAATTGCCTAAAAATCAGAGAGTTTAAGTAACTTCCTCAGAATCACAGATCCATGGGTGTCAGAGACAGGATGTAAACCCTTGTCTTCCTAATTCTAAGATCACCTCAATTGCTCCACTATCATGCAACCTCTTGAGAGTATCCCTGAAAATAGATGGACTAGGACAGGGGAGGGGGATAGGGAAGAAAAGAAAAAGAAATTTGCATGATAATTTTGTTGTATATTTGAAAGGAAAAGCAAGTTTTATAGATTTGCAGTTTCATGTGCAATCTTTTTTTATTGTACAATACTATGGAAATACTTTCCCCCTGCCATAAATTAAAAAAATAATAAATTACAAAAAAACAGTCTCAATCTTATACTATTATTTCTTGCTGAGTTTTTTTTTTTTTTTTTTTTTTTAGCTACTGGGTTTAAAATCCATTATTAAATTGTTAAATTTGGAGGTTTCACGATTTAAATTCAATCGGTACATGAATTTCTAATTTATTAAATTATTAAATTGTATTTTCAAGGCCTGTGAGAATCAGTGCTGTATAGCAGAAAGATGACTGTATTTGAAGCCAAAGGACCTCGGTTCACATTTTACCTCAGACCTTTACTGTCTACATGACTTTGTTATGGTTGTTCAATAATTTTTCAGTTGCATCCAAGTCTGTGTGACTCCATTTGGGATTTTCCTTGCAAAGATACTGGAGAGGTTTGCTATTTCTTTTGCCAGGTCATTTTACAAATGAGGAAATTGAGGTAAACAGGGTTAAGTGATTGGTCCAACTAGTAAGTATCTGAGTCCAGATTTGAACTCAGAAACATTCCTAACTACAGGTTGAGCACTCTATGGTGCCACCTAGCTGCCTTCTGTGACTTTAGAGAAGTCATAATCTCTCAAGGCCTCAATTTCCTTGCCTGTAAACGGAGAAAATTGGTTGAGTTGATCTCTAATGTGCTGAAATGTTATGGTCTAAAGTCTAAACTAAAATTAAGTCAAGCTTTAAAAAAGTATGTATATATAAAAAAAGTATGCATGTATGTACATTTAAATACATAATTAATTATAAACTTCAAACTCAGTATCTAGAAAGCAGCAAGAAAGAGTATTATTATATAATTGAGACTGGTCTTACACACAATGTATATTTAAAAAAGAAGATATTCTTTTGGAATATAGGTATAGATATAGGTATATACACAAATGTGTGTTTATACACACACACACACACTCACACATACACATACTCTCTCTCTTTATTCCCTTTCTCTCTCACTCTCCTTCCTCTCTTTTTTCCTCTCTCCCCCTCTAATATTTAAACATTATCTATCTATTTATCTATCATCTATCTATCCATAGTGTGTATGTGTGTGTAATATAACATATTGTATTATATCTTATGTTATACATATATACATATATGTATATACACATTATAGAGAAAGAAAGTCAAATAGTTGGATGTATACATGTGTGTGTGTATGCATGTGTGTACTTCTCCGAAGAAAAAGTCACAGATCTAGAAGTGGATGAGACCACTTCTCAGAAGCCATCAACTCTAACCTAATTTTAAGATAAGGAAACTGAGCTTTAGGGAGGCTGTCATTTGTCTAGGGTTACCCAGATAGTAAGCATCTAGGGGAGGACTTGAGCTCAGTTCCTCAGATTCCCTACGTGGCGTTCTTTCCATTTTAGGCAACATAGCCTGGACAGTAGCAGACAATGGCTTTGTATCGCTATTCTGCAGGTGGTGATCTAGGTCACTTCTCTAAGAAGGAAGACTCCTTACTTCTTCGCCTTCACAGTATTCCTCAGGAGCCCTGACAACCTTAAGACAAGCAAGCATCTACTACTGGGAACTGTTTGGAATGAAATCAGCCAACTGGTGCTGAGTTTCCCCAAAGCTTACTAGCCTTGTCCTTGGACTAGGGATGAGAGACCATTACCTAGACTTTACTAGAATCTCCATTTTCTTTTTATACTAAACCTATGATTAAATTAGTATAGGTTCTCTCAATAGGAAATTCTCTTTAATATGCTACATTGACATCCTCTCTGAAATCTATCATTTCTGCAATGTAGAATCTTAAATCTCCTGAACCCGAACTGAGAGTATACAAGGCAATGCTGCTATTTGGATCATGACATTAACCCTGCCAAATCACCCACTAGCTATTCAGAACTCCAAGGCAGAGCCCAGGAGGACAGATCAACTGGACTAACCCAAGACCCCTAGGGCTTGGGAGGCTGCTTACATGTCAGAACAAAATCCTTCCACACTAGCCAACCCAACTCTGTTTTTGAGCCCACCCAATACCTTAGCAAAAAACATGAAACAGGTGAACTCGAAACTGTTCATTTGTAGATTGTCTCCCATCTTGTGAATGAGATAGGTTTCCAATGTATACATAACTTGGTTAGGTTTTCTATAGAGAATGTAGTAAGTGGGAATTGGATACTAGCATTGCCCACAAAGGCTATTCAATTGACACCCTTCCCCCAGAAGAATTCTAAGCACTCAGTAAGCACCATTTGACCAATCATGCCTTTGGTATAATGTGACCTATGTAACTCATAAAGTAAGTTTGCTTTTTCTCTTCTTACCACACCCACATTTTATTTGCTAGCAAAAGGTAAGATTAGGAAAAGTGCCGTGCAAATAGTACTATTATTAGTAACATGCTAACACTGTAGGATATGCGGAAGGATTTAGAAATGGGGGAAGAAAGGTGAATATGGTAGTGGCGGCTTCCTTGTGCCTTCTGTAGAGGGAGTATCTAGAAATAGATGAAGAAAGGGGCAGATTCCAGCAACAGCAACTTCCAAAGGGTCTCTGAGACCAAAGGATCAATTACATCAGGACAATGATGTCTTGGCTTGAAAGTAAATTGGATTTCAGTGAGGTAGTACTGTGCAAAGTCACCAACCTCACCGTGCTCTCGAGTCATCAGAGTCCAGTGGCAAGACCTGAGAGGTGGTAAGAGGCACCTTTGAGAGTTTGCCATAGTGGAAAGAACACTTTACTCATCGTTTAAACATCAGGTTAATATTCTCAGTACCAAGTTGTATTACCATGGGAAAGTCACATACTTGTACAAGCCTTGGACTTCTGGTCTTATGATAATAATAACACCTCTCAATCCCATTTCACCTTTGTTTGTTTTAAAACCAGTCTGGGTGTTGCATCACTATGGGGGAACTCTCAAGGTGAAAACTCCCTCCACTGATGCAGACCAAGGATGCTTTCTTAAATTAGAGTTTTAGAAAGTGACTAGATGCAGGGAGAGATGGGATGTGATTTGCCCACAGTGATTGAGCTATCTGAGGCATTATTTGAACTTAGTTCTTTCTGAAGCCAAGGTTAGCTTCTTCCCTCCACTCCAGACTGCTTCTTACATAGCTATTGTAGGAGCATGTGATATTATCACTATACAAGCTGTTGCTTAAATGTTGAAAACATGTAACTACTAGCGTTATTAAATTGTTATAGGGAACAAATATGATGTAAACCAGATGTGTGCAACTCAAAAATGGCCTCATTTGTTGAAATCAATTAATATTATGAAAGTCCTATTTATTCAAAGCTTGCTTAATCTACACAGGATGTGATAGCTCCCAGACTCCCTTAGATCTAATATTAGTTTAGGTTGGGAAATTTGGTCTGATTTGGGGAAAATATTACTTTATCCTACTAGGAAAAAAAAGGTAAGTAATTCTTAAACTGAAAATATTTTAGACAATGGCTACCATAGTAGATTTTATTTGTGCTACATCATAGTTCATTAATCTACTGATTGCCCTAGTTAATGGCTCCCATAAGACCAATAATTAGTGGGGTGTTTACTTTGCTAATATCCATTGATTTGTAGGATCAAAAATCAATTTTGAAGGCTATTTAGTCAAATTTCCATATTTTACGAGGAAGCTAGGGCCCAAGGAGTTTTGGTTTCTAGTTATCCACTTAGATTAAAGAGAAGTATCCTTGGACTCTTAAGATGGGATCTAAACTTTGGTTGTTTAGAACTTTCAGTCATGTAAAGCTCTTCTTGGCCCCATTTGGAGTTTACATAGTGAAAATACTGGAGTGGTTTTCCATTTCCTTCTCTGACTCATTCTATAGATGAGGAAACTGAGGCAAATAGGGTTAAGTGCCTTGCCTAGAGTGACAAATCTGGTAAATGTCTGAGCCCAGATTTGAGTTTATGAAGATGTCTTCCTGATTTTAAGCCTAAGACTCTATCTACTGCACTTCCTTGCTGCCCTTTCTAAAGCTAGGTCTGGCTATAAAAGGGAGAAGGATCCACAATCAGATCAACTGTGCTTTAATCCCATTTTTGCCTCTTGCTACCCATGTGACTTTGGAAAAACCACTTAATCTCTCTGGGCCTCAATTCCTCATCTATAAAATGAGAAGGTAGAACAAGACATCCTTTGATGCTCTTTCCAACTCTAGGTCTATGAGGCAACTGGATGGTCTAGTAGGACTAGGAATCTGAAAGATCCAAGTTGGAATCCTGTCTCTGGTACTCATTAACTGTTTAACCTGGGCAAGTCATTTGAACTTGTAGTGCCCCAGATTCCTCATCTGTAAAGTGAGCTGGCTGGGTTCAATAAATGGCCTTCAAGGTTTCTTCCAGCTCTAAATAGATGCCCTTATAATCTTATAATCCTGTCAACAGTAACAAACACAATCAAACTAAAAGATCTTTAAATAAACACATTATTTGAGGTAGTAGACTTGTTTTTAACAAACTTTAATTGAACTGGTTTGTCTATTTGCAGTATGTTGTTTATAACTAAAAGAGGTCTCAGTAGCTGAAAAAAATATGTAACCTCAGTGTACGTCATGGTATTTTTAAAATGTTCTTTTATTACTTCTTAGTAGCAACTGAAACCCCAATTATGGTAAATAGGAAATCTTATTTCACCAAAATTATTCTCTTTTAATGACCTTTCTAAATATATGTGTCTGCATTTATATGTAAAAACACTGCTTCTATAATTACATAGTATACATTTATGACATTCCTACAGACACAAGTTATATGCTGTTAAGAATGTCTTCTTACCATTTTTATTGCAGAGTGTATCAGGCAACCCTTTAAAGTTAAAATTCCCACAGAAATCGTAATGGGGATTCACTTGTGGGTACATGCCGGGGGAAAAAAATGTCTTGCATTGCCTCGTCAGTTGTCAGTTTTGATGTTCTATTTCGATAATATTTTTGTTGCAAATATTTTCATATTCTTATACAATGTTTTTTCACCTGCATGAGCTCCAGTCAATATTTTCTCAACTTAGGCTATTGAATAGCAGCTGTTTTGCTAATCACAGACATTTCAAAGGCCATCATCTCTCAAGATCATAGACAATTCTAGATCGCTTGGAGTTCTACACAATCTAATTTCTACTGTTTTTACAGATTTTGTTTCAGACAGAGAGTTTTTGAGGTTTCTGGACCATCCATTACATTAAATTTCCATGTTTCAGAGGGTTCTTTCAAAATCCCTTTCATTAATTATCCCTGACTTTTCAGAATGTCTCCTTTCAAAGGATCCAGTTCATATTTGAGAGGCAGTGAAGGACATCAGTGTGTTCATCTGTAAAATAGGTATATTGATAACTGTAGTACCTAACTTGAGAAGTAGTACAGTTCAGCAGAAACCTGGTCTCAGAGTCTCAGAGACCTGAGTTCTCCCAGCATTTGTAAATTTAGGAAGTTACTCTGGACCCTGGGAAATGATGAGATGACCATTGTCACATAGGTAGGATAACAGAGACTGCACTTGGAGATTAAAAATTCCTAGGATCTTAGAAATCATAGAATCTTAGATCTAGAGCAAGAAGGAAACTCAGAGTCCATTTAGGCCAGTCCCTTAATTTTCCAATAAGGAAACTGAGTTCCAGTGACTTTCCCAGTGTCACAGTTATTAAGTGACAGGCAAATCTAATACTCTCTCCCTCTATAATATCCTCCTTCTCCTCCTTCTTCTCCTTCCCTTCCACTTATTCTTTTTCTTCTTTTTTCTCTTTTTCCTCTTCCTCTTCTTTTTCTCCTCCTTCTCTTTTTCTTCTTCCTCTTCTTCTCCTCCTTCTCCTTTTTCTCCTTCTTATTCTTCATTTAAATGATAGTATTTTTTTCCAATCACATGTAAAGAAAGTTTTCAACACTCACTTTTATAAGATTTTGAGTTTCAAACAAAATTTTTGAGTTCCCTCCTTCTCTCTCCTTTCCCCTCCCCAAGACAGCAAACAATCTGATATAGATTACACATGGGCAGTCATATTAAGCATATTTCTGCATTAATCATGTTGTGAAAGAAGAATCAGAACAAAGGGGAAAAAACAAGTGAAAGAGAAAACAAAATAACAAAAAGTGGTGAAGACAATATGCTTGGATTTGCATCCAGACTCCAAAGTTCTTTCTCTGGATATGGATAGCATTTTCCATCATGAGTCTTTTGGAAAATATTCTTCTTCTTGATGGACTAGCTACTATTTCAGCAACAGTTACTAAATGTTAAATGACCTAGATGGAGGCAGTAGGAGTATTTGGTGGATATTCTGCATAGGATTCACAGGAATCATTCGGATGAGAAGGCTTAGAAAAGTTGGGATCTTTGCTACAGAAGAAAGTGGGCAATGGACGATCTACCAAAGGTTACTTCCCCCTGAACAGTATTTATCTATTTCTGATATTATCTTCACCTCTGAACAAGACTCAGCCTTGAACAGCAGCATGGGTGAATGGGTCAGACATCTTCTAATGACAAAACTGTAACAATAGAGTTTAGACTGAAGGGTACATTGTTATATACATTTGACATATACAGGTCTGTGTGTGTGTGAAAATATACTTAACCCTAAAACTAAACTCGATCTATTTCAATTTTACTGTGATTGTTCAAAAGGCACTGGAGTTCCTCAGAATTTTCATTGTGAACTTTAATAATTTTAGAATAGGACAGAGATAGGCACTGAATCTATGATTTCAATGGTATAGCGAACTCCTGGGGGAGGAAACATCCTCTACAAGTAAAGGTTGGCAGTGCTCTGCAACTTCTAGATAGATGCGTAGAGCACTGGGACATTAAGTTGTCTGCTAAGGGTCACACAGCAAGTATGAATCAGAGGTTGGATTTGAATCCATGCCTTCCTGGCTTAGGGAAATTAGGTAGCACAGTGGATGCTAGACGGGATTTTAGTTGGGACTAGATGTTCCTGAGGCAGCTAGATTGTGGATAGAGTGTCAGTCCTGGAGTCAGGAAATTTCATCTTCCTGAGTTCAAATCTGTCCTCAGACACATACTAGCTGTGTGACCCTGGGCAAGTCACTTAACCCTGTTTGCCTCAGTTTTCCCATATATAAAATGAGTTGCAGAAGGAAGTAGAATGTTACTCAAATATTGTCACTAAGTGAATTTCAAATGAGGTCATGAAGAGTCAGAAATAACTGAAATAACTGAACAAGAAGATGCTCCTGAACTGCCAAAAACATAGGAAAATCAGAACCTAATTTATAAATATTTTCTTGGTATGTAATGCTTTCAATATTTGTTCAGACTACCCTTCAAGCCAATAGCTAAAAGACCTGACTTTTAGATGAAAATTCAAAAATATCTTGAAAAGTCAAGGGAATAAAAAATTATTCTCCTTTTTTCACCAACGACCCAAAGCATGGCTAAGAGGAATCTCAGAATTAAAATAAAGATTGAGTCCCCACCTATAAACAGTACCATGCTAAGTATAATACACATACATATACATATATACATATACATACACACATATATAAAATGCCAATAGTTACAATCACTGCCCAGAATTTCTGGAAATAGTAAATAATTAAGAGAGTAAAGTCATTAAAAATTAAGATGGTTTGGCAAAAGTTTCCTGTAGAAGATAAGATTTTACTTGGGACTAGATATTCCTGAACTGAATTACAAACTACAGAAGGAAATCAGAGTCTAATTTCTAAATATTTTCTTTCCACATAATGCGTTCAATTCAGACAACCCTTCAGGACCTGAACTAAGGAATCTGACTTTTAAATTTAGATTCAAATATGCCTTGAATTACTATGAAAATAACGTTTAATCTACTCAATGTCTTAAAGACAATCAAAGGCACGGTTAAGTTACATCTCAGAAAACAAAGATAATGCCCTCACCTTTGAATGGCGCCAAGCTAAGTATAATAAAAAACGTAAAATATAATAACGTCAGATCTCATTGCCCAGAATTTCTGTTTCACTAGGCAACTCAGTCTTTTCATGACTCATTAAATAATTTCCAGGCTTTTTTATAGAAAGAGCACCAGCTGCAAAGATATCCTCAAAGCAGATAAAGAGTCATTTCTCAAATAGTCCTTTCTCATCACAATTATCTAAGCAAGTTCATAGTTTGATATCTATGAAGTATAAAGCCTTACTGAGACTTTCAAGTACTGTCATTTTGTTACATTAAATATGCTAATAATTATAAAGCACATAGCATGGTGCCTGGAATACAATAAGCACTATATAAATACTAGCGATTATTCTTGTTATTTATCCTTCCTTCTCAAAGAGGTCTAATGACATCACAAGGGTGATATCTTGACTTGTGCATGAATGGGATTGAAGTGAGTCAGAGCAGTTAAAAATCTTCAGCCTCACTCTCTCCTCCAGAGACATCATAGTTCAGTGGCAAGACAAAAGTCAAGATGACTGGAGAAGGACCAGGACGCAGTAGATGACCTGGTATTTTCTAAATTAAGGTCTTTCCTATGTCTCAGTTTGTCTTAGGCAACACCCATTCAATGACTAAGGAGTAGGTAAGAATTGAGACTAAAGAAGAACTAATTTGTCTTCACAAAAATATCCATCTGGATGGGGAAGATCCTTGAGGTATCTTGACACAACAGAAAACAACTGCTACTTACACTCATTCTAAGACAACAAAACTAAATAATGAGTTGTAGAGGCTTGGACTGGGGAGTTTTATTGGCCATTCAATACTGTACCAGCTATGGTGATGATGATATTGATGACCATAATGATAACACTATCAAGTAAAGGCAAGAGCAGAAAGTCAAGAAACAGCAGTTAAGAAAGGAACAAATTTGTTATAATGATTTATTTTTAAAATTGTATTTTAACCTATATATGAAAAACAAAATAGCATAGTATAGAGACAGCAAACATTGTTTTCAGAAAGGCTGAACATTCAAAACCTACCTCTGAAACATAGTGGGACCATGTTATCTAACCTCTTAATTCTTTAGGCAGCTCTCTCAGATAATAAGTTGCAGAAAAAATGTTGATATTCCTTCACATTTCAAAATTACTATTCTCCTCCCTATGCATATATTGATAAAACAAATGAAACATTTTCTTTCAGCGTAGTCTTGACTTCAATTATTCTTTGTAGAACATTGATGCTATTTTGAACAAGATGAACAGAAAAAATTACAAAGATGAAATATTAACTATTGAGAAAAGGTGAAAAGCTTATTGAAAGATAGAGGTTGCAGAAAGAAAGAAAGTAAAATTTGGAGTCAAACCCCTTCTCTGCCATCAATTACCTATGTTGTGTATGGTTGTGTCATTTGTCCTTCATTCTTGAAGATGAATTATCTATGTAATCTTGGGACATGTCATGTAAACAAAGCATTACCTAGCTGCTTCTTTTTTTCTCCCAAAGAGCAAATGTTTTCCTTCTATTCTGTATCTTTTCTGCCTTATGCTCTATCTCTCACTCTCCTTCCCTCTACTTTTGTATAAATAAGCATTTTTGAAGTGCAAAATGTGTATGTTAGGATTTGGGATGGCTTCTGAGAATTTTTTTTTTAAACAGTTCCTGCCCTCCTGAGCTTATAATATGCCCTCATATAAGTATATACAAAACACGGAGTATAGGTACAAGGTTCATTGGGGGAGAAGGCGTCTGCTGCTGATTCTTTATCCTCTTCCCCTCTCTCTCTTTCTCTCTCTCTCTCTCTCTCTCTCTCTCACTCTCTCACTCTCTTTCATCCTGTCTGTCTCTCCTTTCTCTATATATCTCTCTCTTTCTTTCCCCTTTTTCTTTCCTGATCCTCTCCATTTTTCTCTATCTCTGCCTCCCTTTCTTTCCATCTACTTCTCTATGTTCCTTCCCCCTTCTCCTTAATTGACCTTTCTGTGAAAACAAAAGCATATAATGAATTACTTACTGTATATTTAAACCTTTTTTATGTTCTTTGGTCTTAAATTTTAAAGTGGTCAAATAAAACAAAATTATCTCTCATTTTTTAAAAAAATACTTATGTGGTTCTCAACTCCATTTTTCCCGCTGGAAATCTGACTGGGAATGAGGTATAAGCAGGATGTCCTTAGAAATGTCATGTATGGGGAAAAGTCCAAGATTTAAATTCAGAAGAGAAAGTGGTTTAGAACTTAGTTCTCTACTACTTTCTTGTCTTTGTGGCCCTGAACAAATCATTGACCCGGTTCCCATCGCTTTCTTCTTCTGTAAAATAAAGGGATTGAATTTGTTGATTTATTCCACTCTAAAATCCTAAAATTTCTAGCAATGGCATGAACTGACACTTGCTGGACAGCTTTTCTAGCTGGTAGAACAGGATAAGATCTCCTCTAAAGTAAGAAACTGATGATTGGGTAATCAAGTAATTAAATATGTAACCAACTGTGGATTTCACTTGACTAGTGAATTGCTAGAGAGGTATCAAACAATTTGCTGCTTAATAGAGAGATGGATCAGATAGTAAATAACTTCTGAATCTGGATTTGAGACCTAAATTTAAATCCCACTATAGAGACTTACTAGTTATTTGACCATGGGTAAATCACTTTACCTCTCAAATTCTCAGTTTACTTAACCATAAAGTGTGAACAATAACCCATGAATTACCTGTGCTTACATGGTTCCTGTGAGAAAAGCTTATGACAATTTGTTATTGATAATTATATGAAATCAGCATCAAACATAGTTTTTTAAAAAAAAGCAGTCATAGATTTCACTTCAGTAGGAGAGTCCTTCATATTTTCCTTTTTTTTAACATCTATTAATTTGTATTTAATTGACAAAAAATACGAAATTGTAGGGGTTGCAATTGGGTGTGAAACCCCTGCCCCTTCCATGGTGAAGTTTTGAGAGTACATGGACAAGAGCTGTACAGGATAAGTAGATTTGAACAGACAGAGATCTGCATTAAGGGAGGAAATAGCCACAGCAAGATCACAAATCCATCTGGAATGCCAGAAGACCATTAAATGTCATTTTTTTGTTCAGAGTAGTCCTCAGTGTTCATTTCATGGTGTTTAGTACCTGTGCTCCATACAATTCATATCCATGAATGATAAATCTTAGTTCAACATTTTAGCTGAGTAAAAAAGAAAAATGCTCAGAAACCTATATATGGATTTGTAAGTGTTAATAGATATTTTCTTTGATCACTGAGAAATATCCGTGGTAAAAATAATAGATTTTTTTTTGATCACTGAGAAAGATTTGTGATCTTATTTTTTGTGGGGGGGAGGTAAAGATTCAAGGAATCTGCTGTCAAAATATAATTTATTCTGAACACATAGCCACAAACATTTCATACATACACATATAATATATACATGTCTTCACACATATATGTATATATACACACATATACCTTTTAATGTACATATATGTGTATATATATATGTGTGTATTTCAGGTTGAAATCCACTGTTACAGATATATTTTATATTTTTCAATTAACATTTTTTTCTTCTGCTTCCCTCTGCCCACTGGGGGGAAAAAATCTTATAAAGTATGCATGAAATCTTACAGTGTGCAGATGCAAAGATATCAAAAGAGAAAAAGAAAAACTCACTGAATAAAACCATTCATCAATTAGTATCTGTCACAGAGCTGGGGGAAAAAAAGCCAACCAATATGGGTAATGAACCTATCAACAATAGTACAGCTCGTACCACATAAAGCCACATAAATATTACTCATTTTCTACTTATGACTGTCTTCTAATAGCATTTTCATTTTCTGGGAAGCTGATAGCATCAATCTTTCATACATATTAAGGAAAAAAATTTTCTTTGCATAAGCACATGAATTCTGTAGCTCAGAATGAACCTAAATATGTGTGTGTCTGCATGTGTCTGTGTGTGTGCATGTGTGCATGCCTGCAAATGAAGTTTAAACAAACTGAGCTCATGACTTAGATTATAGAAACTGATCATCATTAAAATGTAAATGTTTAATATATTTCATTTCCCAAATGGTAAACTCTCATAACAATTAGCCGTCTAGTTACTTCCAAGGTAATGCATATATAGTATTTGGCAAATATCCAACTTTATTGGTTAATATTGGTTCTTTGAGGAGAAAATATTGAAATGACAGCTCCTTCTTTTTATCCAAAAACTATCCAGTTGGATAAGTTCAGTTAATGACTAGCCTAGGCATTTCAACATTTAGTTTCACTTCCCCTTTTAGCCAGCAAAATTCAGGGTCTGTAAATTTAGAAAAATTAGACACACACACACACACACACATTTTCTAATTCTAATTATTCTAAGCTTGTATGTATAAGTGATCAATACTTTTGGTAGTTGCTTCAGATTTGTTTATTTAAATGACATGAAATCAAATGTTCTAGAATCTGAATATATTAGAAGAACTACTTTGCAATTCAAGGAATTTCATTTTGTGTAGACACAGATCACAATAATCCATATCATAACTTGATTATGGCCATCTGGGACTTGAAGTTTCCTAATCGTAGCTTTGAGTACATCATTCAGTTTTTGAAAGAAATAATTGAATACTTAGACACAAGGATAAAATGTTGCTTAAACAGGAACCTATCAATTGAAAATATGCTATAATGGAAAATATACTGGGATTGGAGTTTGATTCCTGGCTCTGCTGCTAATTGAGTTCACCTTGGACAAGTTACTTCATTTCTCTCTGGGACTCAGTTTCCTCATTTGTAAAATATGGCATTAGACACGTTGGTCTTTTAAGTTTCCCTCTAGTTCTAGATCCTATGACATACTTTAAAGACTTGAGGTACAAGGGACTATCATTGTGCTTAAAAATGTTACCTTAAAATTAATGAATAAACCTGAATTAGAATTAAAGCTCTGATCTACTTAAAGCCAGCACATCTTGAGTGAAGGAAAGGGGAAAGAGGATAAGCATATATTAAATACCTACTATTTGTCAAACACTATGCTAACTACTTTTCTTTATTTCCTCCCTCCCTCCCTCCCTCCCTCCCTTCCTTCCTTTCTTCCTTCCTTCCTTCCTTCCTTCCTTCCTTCCTTCCTTCCTTCCTTCCTTCCTTCCTTCCTTCCTTCCTTCCTTCCTTCCTTCCTTCCTTCCTTCCTTCCTTTCTTCCTTCCTTCCTTCCTTCCTTCCTTCCTTCCTTCCTTCCTTCCTTCCTTCCTTCCTTCCTTCTTTCCTTCCTTCCTTCCTTCTTTCATTCTCCCTTCCCTCCCCTTCCTTTCTCCTTCCTTCATTTGTTCCTTCCTGTTTATTATATGGGGAAACTGATGATTTCTTCAATCAACTACTTTGCCACTGTGTAATACTTTCTACACATCAACCAACCAGCCACTTAGTCAACATACAATTGTTAAAAGGCATCTACTATATTCTAGGTGCTTGTCAAGTTCTGGAGATAGAAAGAAAGATAAAAGCAGTTCCTACTCTAAAGGAGCTCACAGGATGGTGAAGACAACATGAAAACAAATATGTGCAAACAAGAGATAGATAGACAGACAGACAGATCATAGACAGACAGATAAATAGATAGAGGGTAAATTGGAGATAATCTTAGGGGCTTAAAGGAACAACTATTCAGAGGAATCTGGGAAGGTTTCTAGCAGAAGGTGAAGCTTTATCTGAGATATAAAGGAAGCTGGGAAGTGCAGGAGATATAAATGAGGAGGGAAAGAATTCCAGACTTAGGGACCAGACAATGAAAATTCAGTGAAATTGGAAATTGAATGACTTTTGTGAGGAACAGTGTCACTGGGTTGCAAAGTATATGGAGAGAAGTAAGTTTAAGAAGACTGGAAAAGTAGGCAGACGTTAGTTTGTGCGTGTCTTTCAAAGACACACAGAGCTTTGTAGACGTGATTCTGGAAGTAATTAGATCCTGGAGTTTATTGAATGAAGGAAGAGACATAGGGGAGATCAGCATGACAGTTCAGTGGAAGATATACTGGGATTACAAGAGACTTTGAGGCAAGGAGACTAGTACATATGACTGACTACTCAATCTAAAGCAAAGAGAGGTGACAATAATAATTGATTATTTGATAACCTTTAACTTCAATATGTGTGTGTTCAAAGGGTTTTGACATTTTTCCCCAAAAAGAGACGAGGTGTGAGAGAAAAAAATAGATTTTTGTTCACTGAAAAAAAAATGCCTGTGGTTCCTTAAGTATAGGCATCTCTTCTACCAGCAAAGATTTGACTACGGTTCGAAGGGCAGCCCTTGGGGAAAAGTTTTTACTGACAAAAGTTCATCACTCTGTGGCCAAATTGATGATGGTTCTTTCTGAACAGTTCTTAAGTACAATCCATCCTCAGTATATTACTTAAAGTCTTCAGTTTAATAAGGCTTGTGAGATTTAACACTTCTCTTGCATAATATTTGAGATTTGGCCCCACCAGGATGAAGCATCTTGGAAGGAATTTGGTGGAGGATGCTAACCTACATGAAAACAAATGACTAGTTTGTGTGGGATTGTATAAATTCTTGCTTGATTGTCCCAATAAATGACCTCAAGTGGTTATCTCATTCAGGAGTTGAGGCACCTGCCTCTCTGGTCATGCTCTCCTCATTGAGATTTGATTCACCAAAAATGATCATTTAGAAAGAAATGTGTGTGCTATCTAGTTTTGTTTTGTTTTGTTTTTTTAATGGGAAGGATTTCCTTGTTTGTCAACATTAGGACATTAGTTTCTTGAGGAACTAGAGTGGACATTTAGAAGGCTTCTGCCATAGTTGGCACATTTTTGTGCAGTAGAAATACTAAAATGAGACCTCTAAAGGTACCATGAGACTTTCCGGGTTTGTTTCTGCTTAGTGAGCCATTATTTCCAGCAGAGAAAACTGAGGATACTTGGCATTGGGATTACCAAGGTACAACCTCAATAGATAGACATGAAGATGTGAACTATGGAAATAACCTAATGTTTGGTCTCCTGGCTTCGTCTCTTCCCTTTCCAAATGAATTTCTACCCAACTTCCAGAATAACTATCTTAAAAGACTGTCCATATCATTCTTTGACTCAATAAAGTACAATGGCATTTATATAGCGCTTTAAGGTTTACAAAGTCCTTTCCAAATATCTCATTTTCCCCTTCACAACTCTGGGATTTAGGCACTGTTGTTATGCTCATTTTATAGCTAAAGATACTAAAGCAGATAAAAAGCAAATGACTTGCCCAAAGTCACACAGTTAGCAAGTTTCTGAAGCTAGATTTGAACTCTTCTTCCTGACTTTAGGTTGAACACTCTATCTACTGCACCACCTAGTTTTCTACAGCCTGTCCCCATAATTTGCAACTAATTTATCTTTTCAGACTTATTGTTTATTGAATATTTTTCCCCCCAGAGATATTGTACATTGATTGTTCCCCTCTAATTAAATTAGTTTCCTTTATGTTTTTCATACATGATATGTCACATTTCCTTTCTGTGATTTTACACTGGCTAAACTGAGGATTTTCACTAGATGTGCCCTATGCCTTGGAATGGTGGACTTCTTGATTCCCCTGCTCCCTTCATGTCATACCTAAAATCCTACTTTCTTAAGTCTAGTGCCTCCCCTCCATTTGCCTCCATTTCCTTGTCTGTAAAAAAAGTGCTGTACAAAACAACACTTACAAGTATATTTAAGCATGCCCAGATCACTCAAGATAGAAGTCATCATGTGAGAAATGCCACAGACCTACTTCTTGGAGAAGGTATCCTGTGTTTTCCTATTACGGTGTTCTTTCCACTGACTGCACAGCCAAAAGAGAGAGGCTGCAGCTTTAAAACTACCTGACTGGAACTGTCCAGTAGCAAGACAAAAGGTAAGATGACTAATGATGCTTCAGGATACAGTGTATGACCTTAGTATTTTTAATGTCTGAACAAGCCTGCATGTTTGTTGGAATAAATTATTCTCATTTGCTCATTCAACCAGAAAAAGTGTTCACATGGTCAGAGTAGATATCTGTCTTATTCACCATTGGCTTTGAGGTCTATCAGTTATCCTCACCCTGGTTTAGCCTATCTGAAATGCTTTACTGAGGTGTGGGTTTTGCACAGGCTATGACATTTTAGAACCACAGGTCAGAGTTGAGAGAAAAGTGGACACCAACTATGGATAACCAGTCCTGAAAAGGGCTCAGCAAGCCCTCTCACTAGAGGTCCTAGTGAACACCCCATACAATTTAATGAGGGCAACAACAAATGAACCTAGATTAACAAGTTACATACAGGATACATAGAGAACAATTAAGAGAAGGTAGGTTACCTTCCAGGATTGTTGTGAGGATAAAATGAGATAATATTTGTAAAGCACTTTACAAACTTTAAAGCACTACATAAATGCTTATTATTATCATGTACTGAGATACCAGTGGCCTTTTTGCCTTATTTCAACTGTCACTGAGATACAATCTCTGTGTTTACTTCATAGCTTTGATTTAAGTTTTTTTTTTCCTGTTAGTTTAATGCCAGTACCAGAGATAAATTATTGACATCTTATTGGCCATGTTGATATTGGCACCCAGATGTTCATTCCCCTTTGGCTTCCATGTGTGAATCACTCTCAGTTCTGAATCATTCAGCCTCTTCTCCTATCTCTTCTCCTCTCATTCTCTAATCCAAGTCTTTTTTCAAACCATAAGAGCTGAATCAATGTTATCAGATGATGAATTTGTTCCCTTTAGTTCCCCTTCACCCACTCTCATTACTTCCTCCTGTGTTTCCTTCCACTTAGAACTAGTCAACATCATCAGTGGATCACCCACTCAGTCTTTCATTGATTTTACAAGGCTATACTCCCATATCCTAATGACATTCTAAAGATTTCATTTTTTATGCTTACAATACCCTTACACAATTCACTCCCCATGGAAAGATGACTTTCTTCAAAAAAAGAAATCCATGTATAGTAGATTTCACCGCAACACTGCTCTAACATTTGAGAACCTAAGTTCCTTGACATGAGGTTATGTGTTTGCTCATTTAATCCAGAACCAAATAGAGATTTAATCAGTGATAAATAACTAAAATAAATTTAAATCTATTCTTAAAACTCACCAGGACATATTACTAAACTAACTACACTTTTAAAAGAAAATGGCATCTGTTCAAAAGGGCTGCCAAATTTGCCAAAATCACTCTAGAATGTTTTCAGGATCTATATCACATAATTTCATCAAAGGTAAAACCATTTTAGAATGAGATTCTTTGGAGATTTATTAGACAAGAAACATGAAAGCCAGCCTCATTACAAATTATTCCACAATATTTTATGTCTAATGAGTGCCCTGTATTACCTCAGACAAGTGACTTAAGATCATTGGACCTCAGTTTCCTTATCTGTAAAATGCAGAGGTTGGACAAGGAAATTTCTTAAATCTACCAGCTCTACTTCAATTATGATATGAAGTTATTCTCACTGGTGAGAAATATAGTAGTTAAATCCAAATTGGGTACATGAAATTTCTTGGATTTAGTTTTATATTATTTTATTTTAATTTGTATTAGATATTTCATTGCCCATTCAAGTGTGAGATTTGGTATGGTATAGTGTCATCACCTTTTAAGGAGAATTATTATTAGAACACAATTACTTTACTCTTTCTATCCCTCATTTAAATATTTCTAAAATACGGGACTATATCCTGCCTCTTGTCATTTTCTTTCTTTTTTCTTTTGAACGAGCAATTATTTATTTAAATACCTACTATGGGACAAACATTTTCCTGAGTATGTTACAAAGACAAGAAAAGTAACCCTATGCCAAGTCAAACCACCTAAAAATGTTTAAGATTTAATATTTAATGTAGTAGAAAGACTACTGGAGTTGGAGTCACCAGGATTTGAGTTCAAATCTTGGTTCTGGCACTGTGGGACCTTGGGAAAGTCACTTGACCCACTGCAATCTCAGTATCCTCATCTTTAAAACAAGGTTATTGGACTACATGACCTTTACGTTCCCTTCCAATTCTTGATCTATGATCTCAGCATCCTAAAACACCTTAACATCCAAAATGTCTTATGCATTGTGGTGGATGTGAGTGATGCAGTCATATGACTTAGCAACAGCCAGAACAGAAGCAGAAGCCACAACAACCACAGCATATCCCATATCCCTGTCCTCAAGGAGATTACACCATTTCAGTGAGATATAAAATATAAACACACAAGTAAATCCACCCCCGTCTCTCTCTCTCTATCTGTTTGTCTTTCTGTTTCTACCTCTCTGTCTGTCTTACCTCTCTGTCTATCTCCATATATATATATGTGTTTGTGTGTGTGCATATGTGTATAATATATATGTGTATAATATATGTAATATATATGTATATATATATGTAATAAATATATACACACACACATACGTCACTAAGGATTAATAGGATCAGGAAAGTTTTCCCATAGGGAGTGGCACCATGAGCTGAGATCTGAAGGCACATATGGATTTTAACAAGTGATGATGAAAAGTGATAGGGACATTAGAAAAATCTATGCAAAAACAAGTTGTCAGGAGATTGAGCAGTCAATCCAAGGAATGTCAATGAGGCCAATTTGCCTAAAATCTAGAGACTATGTGGAAGGGGAAAGGGAGTACAGGTTGAAATTAGAAGGTGAATACCCTAAATGTCAAGCTGAGGAATTTGTATTTCATCCAGGAGAAATCAAGGGATCTTCTGAGCAGTATAGTGGCATGGTCCGCACTAAGGAACTCTCCTTTGTAGTAACATTTTAAAATAAAAACCAATTATTTCACTGAAAAGAGGTCTAGGGTTTGAGTTTCCATCCTTGTACAAAATGGGCAGACTTGATTGAATTTCGGACCTAGTCCTTCATGCCACCTACCAGTCATTTCTAATTCCACCCAGTGACTCATAGCCTGTCATGTTATTGAATCAATACCTCCCCAACCCCAAAGAATAAGAAAAAATAGAGAAACCAGGCAGTGAAGATATAGAACTTCTAAGTAATCAGGGAAAACTGGAATAGCTAAACTCAGTAAAAACCAACCAGATGTGAAGTTTAAAATGTTAAGTGAGCTTCTGCTTCCTGAGTCTAACAGCTATGAGTCAATGTTGTGTTTCCTTGAGATTATTAGCATTTCTATTATGCTTCAAAAGTCAGAGGAATGTTAGATATTTAGCATGTGATTTCTTTCACATGAGCTACTGCTAGTCACAGAATCTCAAAATTTGAGAGCTGGCAGGGTCCTCAGCAGCTGTCTAGGTCAACACACATGTCAAAGCAGCAACAGTAGACAAGCAAACAACATTTATCCGGAACTTTAACATATCTAAAGTACCTTACAAATATTTATCATTATATTAATCCTTAATAAGTGCTATCAGTATTCCCATTTTATAGTTGAAGAAGCTGAAGCCAAGAGAGGTTAAAGTGACTTGTCTAGTGTCACAGGGCTAATAAGTGTTTGAGGATAGATTTGAACTCAGGTCTTCCTGAATCCAGGTCTGGTATTATTACCCACTCTGCCACTTGGCAGCCTCTAATATACTCAATGAGTGGTCCTCTCGCTTCTGTTTGAGTACTTCCATGGAGGAGAGACCCACCAGCTCTGAGGCAGCAAATTCTACTTTTGTATAGCTCTAACTGTTACAATCTCATTAATCTTGGAGAATACGGCTTTTAACACTTTCCAAGCTCACAGTAGGTTTTGGTGGCTGCCAAATCACATTATGGCAAACTTGTGTCCACCAGTGCTTCCGTATTTTTTTTATTATTTTTATTGGAACAGTTATCTCTGTCCATCTTATACTTGTGAAGTTGATTTTATTTTTGCCCACAAATAAAAGTTATTTATCCCCATTGAACCCCATCTTATTAGATTCAACTCAAAGCTAGCCTGCCATGATCCTTTTAGATCCCAATTAGCATTCAATATAAAAGCTACTCTACCTGCCCCCCCCAACATATACACACTGAATCTTCTGTAAATTTCATAGGTATCCCATATATGCCTTTATAAAAATCATTGATAAAAATGTTCAACATGACACAGCCAAGTTCAGATCCTTGGATTACTTCACTATATACCTCTTACCATTCTAACAGTCTTCTCCCTCCTGAAGGAAAGGATGTAATCCATGGGATTATTGGGAGACATCTCACCTTTCCCCCTCATTTTCCTCCTCTTTAAAATAATAACATTGTACTAGATGACCTCTGAAGTCCCTTTCAGCTCTAGAGCAAATATTCTTTTCCTGAGATCTGTGAATTATATTTAAGCCCAGTACTATGACTCCTTCATTTCTCCAACATACGGGTTTGGTAATCTTGTCAAGAAAGGAAATGAGATTGGTCAGTGTGTCCTAAACCACTTGAAGTCACATTGGCTCTTTGAAATTACTGCTTCCCATTCTTGATGTTCATCAATCATCTCCTTAGTCATCTTTCTAGAACTTTCACAAGAATCAAAGTAACAATCACTGATTATACTTTGAAGCCTATGCTCTCTTTCCTTTTGGGAAACTTAAGAGAACATTAGCCCTTCTCCAATCTTGTTGTACGTCTCCCATTTTCCACGATCTAACAGATGTCACTGACGATGGCTCATAAATCACACCTGCTAGTGGAATGTGTAGATGTAGTTCATCTGGACAAGATGGCTGAATTTATTAAGGGCAGTTAAATGCTGTCATGCTATCTAATTAGTTTTCTTGGGTATCAACACCCTATGAGTAATTTTTGTTCTGACATACCAGTGTATTTCCTTGCCAGAGAAAACAGAAGCAAAATAAAACTGAATAGGTCGTCTCTTCTCTGTTGTTCGGTTATCATCAACTAATCTACCTCAGGGAAAGGTACAATCTTTTCTATTCTTTTCCCTCTTCTCCTAATAAGCATAGGACATGGCCCTATCATTTCATTGCTATGGGAGCTACCAGATATAGAATTTCTCTCTCTAAATGGAAGTCTGCAATATCTCTTTAAATTATTATCTTAGAGAGTTACTGAGAATATTGAGTAGGCTATATGGGTCAGAAGTAGGATTCGAATCCAGATCTTCTAACTTTAAGTCAGATCTCTGCCTAATATCCCACACTGTGACTCCAGACATGATAAAAATAAAACAAAACAAAACAAAAAAAAACAAAGACACTTTTTGGATTCCCTTTAGTTACCTTAAAAGCCTTAGCTTATTTTAGCATTATAGCACTCCTGAGTGATTTTTTTTTTTTTTTTGAGTATAGAGCCATATTCTTATCTTCATTCTCAGATGCTTGGCATTAATTTCATCTTCTTGATATTTCTTTTTAAAATCTCGGTTGGTTGACAAATGCTCCATGTTTGCCAAAGACTTAATAATCATTAACAACATTTTAAAATATTTTTTTTGAAGTTTCCTTTTGGGAATGTTATTTTCATCCATGTTAATCACCAGAAGTGGGCACTTGTCATTTATTTTGCTAAATCTTGGAAGGTTCTCTATTAAGTCTTGAAAACATGCCCCAGAAAAACAATAGAACTCTCTGTTATCAGATCAACAAGTAACTTCCTCAGTACCCACCCACCCCTACCCTAGCACCAACACCACATAGCAGAGAATCACCACCTATGCCTTTTTCTTCCTCTGACCCTTACTGACTGAACTCTTAACTGAGAGCTTATCTGAATCTATTAGATCATTTAAGGGTAAGTGACTCATTTGTTTATTTTTTCTCTGAGCATCTAACTCCCAACTTTTCATGAAGCTCCTCAAATTTCTTTTTAAGTTTGACTAGGCAAACTGAATGTATCCCTCCATTTCTTCAATTTTTAACCTATTTACCATCATCCTGACAAGACTCAGATCTCCCTTCCTCTATCTCATAGCCTCTTTCCCCTCATATTAAGCCTTGATTCTATTTACTTTAGGGGCATTTCAATCTCCAGATCAACCTGAAAAAAAGGATGGGATATTCTTTGAGTTCTTTTATTTCCTCTAGAATGATAATCATTCTAAACTTGGACCACACATAATAATCGCTTGGCTGTGTCACAAGTATGCACTTGATGCAAGTCACATTCTTTACAATGAGTGAATTTTTAGGATGAAAAACTAAAAAAAAAACAAAAAAAACTTAATTGTAAATGTTTACACTGCAGCCCTAACCCTAGTTACAATGTTTACATTTGTCACCTTTTAATAATTTAACACTGAACTTCTTTTGCCTGCTAATAAGAACAGTTCAAGAGTTATAGTCACATCTACCTCTCTGAGACTAGAGCTAATCTGGTTTTTCCATTTGTCTCACCCCAAAATTGATTCTATACATTTAATTTACCTTGTAACTATTCTACTTGCCTTCTCTTCCTTAGCTATCATTTTCTTGCCTTCTACTTTCTAGGTTTCCTTCTTGAGTGTACTTCTTTAGGTTCTATATCTAATTCTTCATCACTTTTATATCCTTAATTTCTCTTGATCATACTTCTTTCTTTGGCTGAATTAAAATCTGAATCAGTGTTTAAGACGAGATTATTTTCCTTCAAATTTCCTTAATTTTTCCAAAAATGTTTCCAAATTACTCCTCCTAAGTTTAAGTCTATCAGTTATTTTGCTAATTCAAACCCTTCCATGTCACCTATAGATTTCCTTCTCTCTTTTGGCTCAAGTCCTCCCTTTTTTTCCATTTCTCTTGTACCCTTCTCCTACAGGATCCAGTAGTAGAAAAGCCAAGTCAAAGTCCCTGGTAAGGGAGGTAGATTGACACATGTTGTTCAGAAACAATAGTAGAGTTGATTTATTTATGTCATGACTCTAGTACTAGAAGGGGGAAGTAGGGTGAGACATAAGGGAGGGAAGAGTCCTGGGATTAAGGAAATACTAAGGAAGCCACAGCCAGACAAGAGGGAATGAAAAGAAGTGTGACTGATATTCATTTGTCTGAAACAGTAGTATCTCCAAAGAGGTATTCACCATTCAGAAGAGTGGGTCCACAAAGCAGAAGTAGAAGTGCAAATTTCCTTGTTTGGTGAGAATTTCCATTAACAAGGGGAAATTATTCATTGGATGTTTCTCTAAGCAGGAATGTTTGTTTATCAATAATTTTGCTCTGACAGACTTTGGATAGAATATAACTGTGTTATATATTTGTTTCATGGACCATAGAAAGTAGAGAAATAGAAAGAGAACATTTCAGTAGATGTATCATGGGTAAAAATTGGCTTTTATTAATGGCCACATATCTATCCATTTATTCATTTAAAGCTCCACTTGATCTGGCTTCCATCTGCTCATCCAAATTTATTTCATATAACTATCTTTTCTGCACCCTGCTCCAACTAAGTAGACCCAATTGCTTTCTCTTTTGTAGGTCATTCTTTTCCTACCTCTGTGGCTAGTCATAGACAGTCTCCTGTGTCTGGATAGATAGATCCCATTAAAACCCATACCTATTTCAATCCCTAACTGCTTTGAAAGTATGACGTATAAATGATATATCCTATATAGGATTATAGGTTAATAGGCCCTTCTCGTTGTTAGCATCCTCTCATCTTTGAAATTACTTTATATTGCCTTATATATAGTTTCATTTACTTATCTGCATACTCGATGTATCCATCCAATACAATGTGAGATTCCTGAAGACTGCTAACCTCATCCCTTATTATTTGCTAGAGATTCTATGCAGATGTATATATAGTAAATACACACATGTTTTATTTCTTGTGTTTGTATCTGTAAATCTTGACACTATTTTGAATATCCATTGATCAATCCACTCATCTATCCAGCTAGATGAAATACATGGAGTGCTGGTCCTAGAGTCAGGAAGACCTGAGTTCAAATCAAGCTTCAGACACTTACTTGTTATGAAACCATGGGCAAGTCACTTAATTTGTTTGCCTCAGTTTCTTCATGGAGAATGATAAAAAAACAAAACAAAACAAAACCTAATTTCTAGAGCTGTTGTGCCTGGTATGTAATAGGTACTATATAAGTGTTAGCCATTCATTTGTGTTTATTGACTTATTTACATAATCCTTGGTAGAGAAGCTACTGTCACTGTTATAGATAGCCTGTACCTTTGTAATATGTGGTCTTTGAGACTTGCCCAGAATAAAGTTTAGGTGACTTGGCTGGTGTCACGTAGGCAGTAGCCATCAAAGACATGATTTAAAGCTAATTCATCTGATTCTGAAATCAGATAGTAGTTAACATTTAATAAATGTTTGCTGAATTGAATCTGATTTTAAATTTGTAAAAATGCATATATGTAAATGTGAAATGATTTATCAGTAATATTCTCACAAGCATTTAAATGGAGATTTTTTTCTTGTTTGCAGATATACTGGACACTGTTTTCTTCCTTCATTCATTGCTTAAAGTTTTAAACATTCTATTTCTTTCCACTTGCTGATGAATAATTTTCCTAAGTTATATTTTCCTTCTCTAAAGTAATTACTTTTCACTTGGGTGATCATTTATATTTTGTAATTGTTTTGGTTTTCTTTGAAATTTCAGCTATCTGATAAGCAGAAATTCTTTGGATGGTATAGTATTTCAGGATACTCTTAGCCATTTGTTAACCTGACAGGAGTGGAGTTACTATCTCCCCCTAAAGAGAAGTAAATTATTAACTCTTTAGAAATTGGACCTGCTTCTCCCCCATCACACACACTCCCAGAAATATAGTATTCTCAAAAGCAAATACAGATTAGAGAGTATAAATCTATGTAGGATATGTTCTGATCCAGATATGTTCTCTGGAATTGTGTCATGAAATCTCATTTTAAAGTTAAATGTAAATGTAATTAAGTTAAAATGTGAATGTAAAGACACAAACAAAAGCAAGATTCCTCTTATCAAATGCTGCCTTAGATACTCTGCCTGGAATCAATAAACCTGTTCACCAACTTAAGTCTTTATTCCATTCCCAGAATTCAACTCAATACAATATTTATCTGGTGTTCTGTGACATTTGGATCTATTTTCACTTGCTTTGGAAGGGAGACTTCACCAAGGACTGTTCTAAGAGGTTTCCTGGCCAGTGCATGTGTATCAGCAAGGCAATATTCATAGCACCAACGATGACTATGAATTGCAAAATATAACACTCTCCACATGGAGGACAGAAGCAAAACACTTATTCAAACACCATAAAGCCAAATCCCAGCACCAGAAAACCAAATCTATCATAGCAGCAAAGAAATCCATCATAGTAACCAAGAAGTCTATACACATTATCAGGTCTTCCCCCAAACAGATTTCCCTAAGCAAAATGCCCTTCTCTCACTCACAGTCAGCTAACTGCTTTCTCTGCCATTCCCAGCTCTGACTAGTCTTCCTGAATTCCTCTCAGCTCTGCTCCAGCGCTGCCTCTTCCTGTTCTACCCTTTCATCAAGCTTCTCTCACCACAGCCTTCATGTGACTCAAACTCATGAAACTTATGCTTACATGGGACTTAAGTCTGTCACATAGGCCTATTAATGGATGGGAAAGATTTTCCCATTCCATGAAACATACATTAATTCCATTAAAAATGTATTAACAATACAGCATGCTATAAGCTTTTGGAGATATGTCAACCAGCTAAGAAACTGCTCTTTTTTTAACAGGAGAAAAAAAAAAGACTCCAGATATTTTGGATTTATTTTCCCTATAAGATGTCTTTGCAATGGCAAGAGAAAGGGAGGAAGTCCGCCCCTAGCACCTTGGGTAGGACATGTACAAGAGTGATATAGAATGAGCAGGTATAGGTGGATTATAATGTGCATCATTGAGGGTATAGCTACATCATGGAGTTCAAATGTCAATCTGAGTGTTTTTATTCTAAATTCTGTTACCCATTGTTATTTGAAGTTTATTTAAAAAATCTGCACATGCACACACACACTCACACTCACACAAACACACACACCCTTACAATATTTAGGGGGATATATTGATCTAACTGGTGAACATCATCTGTTCTAAATTTTAAGAAAAATCATGTTTTGATCTATATGAACATATACTAATGTGGATACTGCTTTTATTGGGTGGTAAAATAATCTCTGTTGTCTAATTACAACTGAATAAGTTATTGGATACTGTGGGGGAGGGGGTAGGTGGAATAGGGTATGGGGTTAGGATAGAAATCCCCATAATTTACTGCTTAGAGGTACATATATATCAAAACTAACCGGCAACTTGGGAGTTGTTTGATTTTTAAGTTATTATTAAAAGTCATTATTGCATTATTAAAGTGTAAACACACTAATATAATTGTCAGTGTTCCTGGTGATCAAGTTTATTGAACCTCTTGATGACAGAGAGGGACTTGATATCACTAAGTTCTGTTGCCACTTATCATAATACCTTCATTCTTCTCTCTAATAAAATCTCTACTTAATCTATGTGTCACTCTTGTACAAGTCCTATCCAAGGTGCTAGGGGCCTTCCTCCATTTCTCTTGAAAATCTTTCTACTATTAATTAGTAGAAAGAGGTAAATGTATTTTAAGGTGCCCATAGCTAAGGTATAGTTAAAACCCCCACCAAAAAACGAACAAACAATAACATGGTACTGAGATCTGGAAAATTTGGTTCAGATCCCAACCATGTCACTTGGTAGTACTGCCTATGTGTCCTTGGGCAACTATTTTTACCTCTTTGGGCCTCATTAGTCTCATCAACAAAATGAAGGAGTTGGAGTAGAGTACTTCTGAATCTATGATTCATAATCATCTTTGTATAGGCAGTTCAGTATCATGCCCAGGAATATAAAGTAAATACTGCTATCATCACCAACACACACACACACACACACACACACACACACACACACACACACACACACGGGGTGGGAGGGTGCATATGGGAAGTCTATTTGATGGCTTTTGACCTTGAACTTAGGGAAAACTGGACCTTATATATTATAGTATGGTTCCTGCCATATATTATGGTTTGCTTTCCCAATGGTTATGTCAGTAGACTGCAGGCTTAGACAGGTCCTATCAAACTGGAAAATCCTTCAGTAAATCCTGAGACAGAATGAGTCTGCTGTCAGTCTAGCTAACATCATAGAGGATTCTTACTAGCAAGTTGATCCTTAACCAATGAATTTTTTTGTCCATTGCCACAGAAGGGAAATTTTAATCCCAAACACTCTAATGAGATAGGAAAAATTTTGTGGCATTGTTAGGATAAGATGGTCTTTAAAAACTATTATTTATTAGTTATCCTTTAAAAGAGTAATTTATTTGGCTAGACAACAATTATTTGTCAATAGAGCCATGGTAGTTGTTTGATGTTACAAATATATAATCTATTTCTATATGATAAGGATTCTGTGCAGGTAATGCACAGAATTGAGGGTTAAAATCTGGGGAAAATATTAATATGTTATAATACTCATGATTAATATATTTTATTAATTATAGAATCTCAGGATTTACCTCTGGAAGGAAAGTTAAAAGCTAACTAATCTCACTCTCTCATTTTAAGGTTAAAATAGCAACAGCAACTGAAGCTTCAACAGTTGAAATGATTCAGCCAAGACCCCAGAAGAACAAAACAACAGAATTATGATTAGAACATTCCAACAGCTGTCAGCATTCTAATATTGTATTGCTTCTAAATACATACAAATAAATACACATAAATAAATACAAATTCTAAATATTGTATGCTTCTAAATACATCTAAAATCAAATGTCACCATTTTGTACCTACATTAATTATCATACACACTGGGATCTGCTATTGCATTACTTCTGAGGTTTATTAGGAGATTTATGTAATTTAGATGTCAATAATGGTTTGATTTCTAGGAAGATCTGTAAAAATTCTTTGGAAATTTTAAAGTGCTATGGAAATGCCAGCCATTGTTGTTAATATCATAGGTTTGTAGGATCAATGAGATGTATAGCATGTAGGGTTAGAGTTTGATCATATCTCTAAAGCTGGAAGTGACCGCTAAGACAATCTAGCTCAAACTGTCATTTAAAAAATGAAGCAACTAAAACTCAGCTAGGTAAAGTGATTTGCCAAAGGTCATAAAGTATTTTCAAATATTCAGATTGGTATGTGATATCATCCACCTAGATTTTCCCTCTAATGATGTAGATCAAGGCCCATCTATGCCTGCCTATCCTAGAGGACTTTTATTCAGATCTTTCTAAGAGTTTGCTCACAGGTAGTCTTCCCTAAATGCAAGAAAGACCTTCCTAACTTTTACTTAATATTGTAAAGATAGTACTAGATCCTTTTAGTGGTATGCTGGCAGTTATGGTTAAAGTGCTAAAGGAATCAATTTTATGAGTTGACCATGACCAATGGTCATGACCATGACCATTTTCAGCAATTACAATTCCTTTTGTAGTGACAATCTAATGTACTAGACATATGGAGAGATGGATATAGACATAGAAACAGATATCTTTTAG